>JAVIWC010002084.1:3000000-3439757 GCA_031894815.1 Creontiades dilutus
TTGAGAAACGTTTCAGTTGAAAGATTTGTTTTGAAGGTTTTGACTTTCTGAAAGCCCAAATAAGCTTACATTATGAAACCTTGGCTCCTCTTCCGTAGTTATTGAGCAATTATACAAATGTTGTGAATTTGTTTATTTTCCAAAGTTTTTTAATAGGATTAAATATTCAAAAATTGCGAAATATTTAAATTGAACATCATCTTTGATGCCTTGAACAGATATTTCAAGAAAGAACAGACAATTGAATTTAAAAAAAAAACTGTAGGTAATCCAAGATTTACTTCAATTTCAATCAAATTATGCAAACAAATCTATTATTGTGAAAGAAAACCATTCAATTTTTTCTCAAATGGAGAATAAAACATCCAACATTTAAGGAAAAATACCAATGAAGTAATTTGACCACCTATTATTACCCAATAACTCTATGGAATTGAGCTTAGAATAGTTTCCAAGCATTTACAGTGACTAGGGGTGGAGCCTTCCGAAGCAGTAAGTCCAGGCGTAATGAAGAAAACTAGTTCAAAACCCATTTTTCAATCATCAAGACTCAATTGTTCCCAAAATGAAATATTCAGCTATGATAGCAATAATTTCAAGATCAATTGAAGTTCGTCCTTCTTTCGCACCTCACACTCACGCCCAATTGTTGAAAGAATCAAATGAAACAGAACAACAACACTTTTCAAAAGGTTTGTTCAGCTGAGTCCAGAAATGTTCAGAGTTGGCCAAGCCTCTTTTTAGGCGTTCGTTTAGCCACAGAACGTTCGGAACGGATAGCCTGCAGTTCGACGCATAAAGTTGAATGTTATTACCATTTTACTAACCACTTCACTTACTTTAGGCAATATACCCAACAGCTATGAGAAATTTCGTTAATTTTGATGAGAAGAAAAACATTTTTTATTCATGTGGTTAGGATAAGGTGAAGGTTACTGATTCCGAACAGCGTGAAAACGATTTTGAAACGGACTAAGTCACTTGCGACGAGGTTATGGAAAACCATTTCTATAAAAACAGAGTAAAATAGAACGTTGTCTATCTTTCCACGAAAATAATGAGCTCATGTTTGTTACTGATGATGACCTAACCGTCGAAATCGATCTAACTGTGTACTCATTATTTTCGTGGAAATAGAGAAAACGTTATATTTCACTCCGTTATTACGATTTTGACTGATTCCATCAGTTTTTCGTGCAGAACTGATTTGGGATTTTTAGCCGAACAAACCTTAACAATAACACAAATTAAACCCGGATAAACACACTTCAAATTAAAAGCTTTCAAGTTTATAAGAACAATAAAGTAAATGCAATCAAAATATAAAAATAGCAATCTTTAATTTGGTGTTTATGGACACAATAGCTCAAAGCAACATTATGAAAGATTCCCATCAATAGCTGAGGAAACAATACACTTTTTTTATACATGTTTCAACGATTGTTTTAGGCCATTGAATTTTCCAATATTCCATTTTATAAAAATGAATCTGAAATCTTGAAGTTTTCTAAACAAAAACTTTTTTTGAAGGAGGCTAAACTACTACGATTGTAAAAAGAATGCAAGTCTATCCTTCCAAATTTAATTTAATAGCTTAAAATGTACTTGAACTTAACGAGAGCACAAAAGAACGTAACAACTATCTACAAGGATGAGACGAGTGAATGAGATTTCCCTAACTTGGAGGAGGCAGTGAATCATATAATTTTTCACAAGCCATCGAATGTCCACACCTAGTTTCAGTTGGATTGAGCCAACATTAGCATTATTACGTTTCTAGTAGGTAGAGTTACAATAGCTACAGCGATCAATAAAGCAGTCCCTTTGTGATCAGGCAGAGTTAATTTCAAGTTATTGGAGAGAGTTAAAATATAAACCTGCGCAGGAATCAGGTAGATCAACAGTACAATGAACTAACTGAAGATAATCTTTATTTACTTATCATATTAAGGTGAAATGCAGGCAACAAGGTTAACTCGCTACCAGTACTCATTTTTTACAGATGTGCGAATACTTGAACGGGAGTGTAATACAATGCAAGTAAAAAACCAATCTGTTAAGAACAATTAATTTTATGTGAGAGTAACACATGTACTGGTCTCACCACATAGGCGGTCTGGTATAATCCTAAACAACATTAAGTTGATGTGAAGGTCAATGGACGTGTTTCAAATAAAATGAAATTGAAGAAGTAAATAGAATATAAACAGCAGTTAGCTAGTTTAAGAATGAACAGAATCTGAATTACTTGGATGGGTTGAAAGATCAAGCTAAAAAGAGCTATGACAAAATATGCAACTGTTAGATTTTTTCTCTAGTTTGGTTTTTACATTTTTATTACTGTCGTTAGCTTCAGCGATTACCTTATTTAATAATAATAACACCATCAGACAGAAAACTAACTGAAACCTGGGAACGTTTTACATTTTTATCACTAGATCCCACTAAAAGGAGTACGACGAAGCTGACCTTTCTAACTTTCCATTGAACTAACCCTCTCTGTGAGCAAAAGGGCAATTTTTCATTGGCTTAATGAGAAGAAGACAGAGAAATTAATAAAGAAGATATAATGAGGAGATTCAGAGAAACAGACAGGCGAATAAATGGAAAATTATAATTAATACTGATGTATGAACCCACTTAACAAAAACCACCACCCCACCGCTCTATCCGAAACTTTGTCAGCTTTTCTCGATTCGGCCTTTCTTTTACATGCGAAATCATTCCAGGAGTCATAAGATGACTGGAACATGGGCAATTCGTATGAATACCTTTCCACGAAGCGTATTGATTGGCAGCTTTTCGACAACTGCTAAGCAAATACTGACTGCTAAAAGGGTTGCTGACCAGAGCGATTCTTACTACACGACAGCTATAACTGCACCGAGATCGAAGTGTTAATAGCAAACGAGGATACTTCAGTGAAACGTGGATCGAATTTCAAATGCAATAATGCGGCAATTTCAAAATATATCCATGCAGTAATTTTAAACTTGTTTGAATTACGTTGGTATGCGTATTTTTATATGAAACCTTACAATGTTAACTCTAACGGACATTTCACATACAATTATACATAATAAAAGTCATCAGTATCCGCATTAACCACATAATCGTGCTGTTATTAAAACCGTAACTGACCACTATTCTCCCTAGAGAAATTTGAGTGAGGAAAAAAGTTTAGTGACCTATATGACTTGATACGAATCCCGCCATGAGAGTAAATTAGAAAACCTCTCCTGATTTAATGTCAACAAAAAGACATGATTTACCAATTGAATGTGCCTAGTGTAAGTTTTCGAAAGAAATTGCTTTAAAAACACACTTATCTGCGGATCTAAACGCAAGTTTTTTTCCCGCCTTTGGAATAAGCCAAAACAGAAAGGCTTCTCATTAACGGAACAACCATTAACAGGTAAAGAAATTACCAATCCAAGCACTAGACTAAATATTACTTTTCCATTTTCTCCAAGATTTCCGTTACGAATGAGTCCAAGAAATTATACAAGAAAGAAAATTTAGGTTACACTGTTCTGGAAAATGAAAGAAATAGTGAGGAAATTTTAGAAATACAGGAAGCAGAATAGAGAGTGTTTTTAATAAATAATAAAATAAACGTTAACAATGCCATGTGGTGAGAAGTATGCACTAGACTAGTGTGAGAAACATCACCCAATAAAATTTGTTAATAATGAAAATCTGTCGATTTCAATTTGTACAAACAGTGCAATTTTATCGAAATGTACGTGTAGGTAGAATTTATGGTCGACATCTTAGCCAATATCAAATAATTATTCTGATTGCTCCTATGATACATGGCACTTCAACTGTTCGAAACTATTTTTTCGGAGCTACATAAGTCAAACCTATGAGAACTCTTTGTGCGGCTAAGCGTTATTGAGCAACAGATAATTTTCGACAGAGTGTATGATGACTCTGGGAGAATGATCAGAATCCGATAAATTGAGAGGGGCGCTATTTAGCAGTGGAGACATGGCTCAGATCATTTAAGAAAGACAGACAAGAAAGACAATTTAAGTAGAAGAAAACGAATAATGAACGAGGTTGACCAACGTAAGAAAATGAGGACATTTCAGACAATGGAGCGGGGCAGACGGAAATTAGGACCACACATAGCGTAATGTAAACAAACAACACGAAAACAGATCTAGATACACATACATGATATGAAGATATCAGAGAATGAAATACGCTAAAAAGAGAAAAACAAATAACTGTAGCATTCGTCAAAAATATAAAATGAATCTTAGTACAGGCCGATTATCCAAAATCATTCGCTAATTTAAAAAATGTGAAACATGTAATGTCTAATCAAAATCTTCGACCCCAAACGAGCTTACTAAAATGAAAACATAAAAGCCGTAATTTCTTTTAAAATAAAAATATAAGTGCGTCGAGCCAACGACGCGAGAAAAAAAAATACATTGATTTCTACGAAATGGCATTGACTAGCAGTAAATTCACTATAACACAAAGAGTCGTAATGTGAATGAAGTGAAGGGGTACCTGAATTTAGAGCGTTACGTGACTAATTTGACTCCACTTTTTAGTGCAATTCAGTCTTTTAATTTATTTTTGTAAATTTCCACTTCAAAGCTCAAAAAGGGTCGTACAATGCAGAAAATGGCACAAAGTATGGTAAGATGGAAAGTAGATATCATGAAAGAGAAACACTTCGAACTCTTCGATGGATAAAGGAACTGTTTTGATTCATTAAAATCGAAGAAACTCTAACGAAAAGTGACTGCGCGTCAACCTCGATTCCATTTTTAGTAGACCCAAAATACTGTACGCATGACAAGTTGAGACTAACAAGAAATGTGCACTTCAAAAAATTCTAACTTTCAACTATCGCAACGCCGTCAAGTACCCCTTTCCAAGTTCACTGTTAAAAATTGAAGAAATAAAAAACAAGACGCATAATATATTTTTTTTTACCGACAAGAAAAAACAATGAGCTGAGTGTCAATATATTCTTACATGTTCCATCCAGACAGGGCAGGCGCATTAGGCTAAACAAAGTGGGAGTTAAACTCGTACGCGCGGTGTACAGCAGCTGTTATCACAGGTGTCATCCAGATAAGGCTGGGCAACGATAAATGTGAGTACTAGGTGACTGATTCAAGGGAGTATTAAAGGCCGCTCAATCTAGAAAAAGAGACCATTCGAACTTTATTCATTGCCAGGTGTAAAACGTCAATAAAATTGGAACTTATAGATTTTGTACGGTAGACTTTTCCAAATCAATTATCCAAGAGATTCATGAAACGGTTTTCTATTGTTTTCTCACGTCGCAATGTAAATATTGAATTTAACGATGATGTGATCCGTACTATGGGTTTCTGTGAGATACAATCTGGATCCAATGCACCTGGTCTGGTAAAAGTCACACGGCTTGATAGTGTTGCTTAAGAGTTTAAATGGCGTAGATATTAGCTTTAGGAGGCAATCAGCTGATCTAAGGCCTATGTTCTGTCAATGTAAAAATCTTAACTAAATTGCAGCTTTAGTTTGTAAATAGTAAAAAATAGCTTTATGAGCCTCTCAGCTGATCTGGAGCATGCGCACTACCAGATAAAAGCCCTAAGGAGTCTACATACTAAATTACTGGTTGAGAGAGTGAATAGGGTAGACATTAGCTTCAAGAGCGAAGTAAATTAGTATTTCGTTATAGCTCTCGCTTAATTCTTGAGCACACAACCCAGCGGTAAAACGCAATACATGTTACCAAGATTCAACTTGGTATCTGTCATGACACCATCCCTTCATTTGTAGTAGAATGTTAGCAAAAATTGCGCCTTTTCTCTTGAGGCTCATTTACACCAAACGAGCGCTGTTTGTCAAAATTATAGGGTTTTCTCGGTATCCCACTCCGTTTAAAAAAGCATGAGTACAAAAACACAATAAACTCAAAATAATGAAGACGCCAACATACCAACCTCGAAAATTGAATAAGGTAGGAACCACTGGCCGTTTGTTCTGTCCCTGATTTGCTGTTTATACCGGATGCGCAATGAACCCAAATCCCTTTATGCTTCGTCGCTTTACCGACAAGTGGCTGAACGTGCTCGAACGTTCAAAAACGTTTGCAAACAGAGTTCGGGAACTCTTTTCGGCGCGAGTTACAGTTCACAATGCTCAGTTAGCGATCGTTTGAGAATAACACTGTTGGCATAAACGGGTTTTAATATAGTTCCCTTTCCCATCACAAGTTCAAGGAGAATACTCCACAGTTGAAGAGGATTGATTAAATCAAACCTCAACCCGTTAGAGTGTTACAACTGAAGGGTAATTTCCGCTTAGTAGTGGGGACACGAGTTCGAACCCAGTCAGAGGTATCAACATTTTTGGGCCATAATAGTTGGCGCAGACAGTAGGGCCCCAAAGAATGTGAAACAATAATTAATTAAATCAATCTCATTCCAAAAGACTGTGAACATCACATTCTCTGATGCAGCATCTTTCACTTCCTCACTCACTTGAGTCACAACACACATCACGATAATGACGTCACTCGACTGCTGACTTATTCCAGTAAGCATCTGCTAAGCCAGAGGCCTCAGAGATGCTATATTCAAGGAGAATATCCCACAGACAAAGAGGTTTGATTAAATCGGCCTCATAGCTCAATCCGTTCGAGTGTTGCATCTAAAGGAAGTTTCCCCTTAGTAGTAAGGAAATGAGTTCGAACTCAAGTCAGAGATATCAATATTTTTGAGCCGTAACAACATCGCTACCCCATTTTGTGGTAAATGTAAGAGGTTTTGCCATACTGATTTTCAAAACTGCCACTCCATCTGTTCCATTGGCCCTAATAAGTGACAATGACTGTTGCATTAATGCCACTCCAAAGAACGCGGAACTATCAAGGTACGATTACATATTATTATTGATTGTATCGTAGCAAAATAAAAACTGCTGGGTGGCCTGAAATTTCGGAATGTTCTTACTTTTCCCCATCATGAATGTAACTAATCAACTATTTGAGTCAACTAATGTACCCTAAAGTTGAGAAGTCTAACTTTAGCAAGTAAAGTATAACATTGATCTCTATGGAAAGTTGTGTACTCACAGTCATCATGGATTCTTGAATAGCTGCTAACGAGTAAGATGGATCGTGATCTTCAAGAGGAGCTCTCTCCCTGTTTTCGTGCTCTTCTCTCAAGGTTTTCCACCTCTCGATTATGGATTTGTAATTGTTGGCTTTATCCATTTCCCCCAGGTGAGTGTAGACATAAACAAGTCCCCGATAGTCGTATTCAAGCCCAGAATATGTTTCACTGAAGAGTTTCAAACCTAGAAATTAGAAACAAACGTCTCATCGGTGCACAAAATCCATTCAACAGTACATCAGCTACCAGCCGTACACATGCACAGAACGGCAACGAGGGATTCGTAACGATTGGGTATAGATTCAAGTGTTGGTAGGAGATTCAAGTTTTTCCAGTGAAATCTCGTTAATAAGCATGAAATACTACTTTTCGTCAGCTTAAATGAGTTTTAAACCTCTACAGAAAACTGGAGGGGTTTCGGGAATAATCAATGTTTCAATATTTGATGCATCAAATAGTAGCACACGGGATTGCCACATGTATGCTACGGATTTTCGGCTAAGTTGAATTGGGCTCAATTACAAATGGCTTATTCGTTTACTTATCCCAACCATTATCTTCACATACCAAACTAGTATCGAATCAATATTTTTTTCTATCCACACCTAAAATCACTGAGTCACAATGAAACACATATTTTTTAAAGTGAATTAAACGTACACTAAACAAACCCAACACCTACCCGAGCGATTATGTCTAGCCTGTTGACAGCCATTTTAACAGTTGAGACTTTCAAAACAGTAAGTTCGAAGATTTGCTATAGTAAACTATGGACTGTTCTTAGGGTATAGTAGAGATTTTAGAAATCTGTATTTGTACAGTAGCTTGAGATTTCATGAGCCACAGGCGCCAATTCAAATCTACGAATAACTCGTTAAGCTCCTGACATATAACACAGGATGATACCCCACTGGGCTCTACGTACATAGATTAATTTTTCGCCTGGAGTAAATATGTCAACCCTCAAGATCAATAACGAGGTGGACTGTTCTTCAACACGATTCACTGCTCTACAAAACGGATGATTTAAATCCGGACCATTCAATTTAAAACCACTGAAAATAAATTCAAGCTTACTAATATTGATAGATCTGAGATAAAGTTTCTCTGCTTTCCAATATTCCTCCATGTGATAATTGTATAGGCTGGCTAAATGTCCTACACTTAACCCAACTTCATAATCTTCAGGACCTAATAGCCGCTCTTTGATTTCGATTGCTTTCAGGTGCATTTGCTCGGCTTCCTGAAACACAAGAAGTTTTGATGTAATAAGTCATAGATGAATTCGAACACTTAGAATAGCAAAAAAGAAGATCTAATCTTGGAAGATGTGTTTGGGTCTCATGATGATGAGACTGGTGGCATAGGTTTCGACTGATGTGACGGGAACGAAATTTCAATTTAAATAATTTAATAATAGTAGTAATTTATCCCAATCGTCGTGGCAATCGGTCGAAAAGTCCCAACTCAAAACGATTGTTTCCTTCTTTTACTTTAGTAGTCATAATTACATACAATAATTCTGAAATTCACCAAAAAGATTTCACTGAGTCTAAGTCTCATGGAGAGTGAGGGTATAGTTGTTTTAGGAAACAACATCGAAAAATCAACCATTGACCAACGTCGAGAAGTAGAACAACATAGTTTTTGAATAACAAACTCTGTTGCCTATTTTACTTGTGAGAATTCAGAAAGTCAATTACAGTATCATTTTAAGTAGGGAGTGTCAGTGAGGTCTGCCAAAGGCAGAAACTAATAATAACCTAAACGAAAAATCCAATGTACCTACTAAACTATTTAGTTAGATAGATTGAATCCGTCGTGCAATTGTTGTTTCACAATCGTGTTGATGGTATTTTAATATTTCTGATGAATTACAAACCTGATATTTCTT
Organism: Creontiades dilutus; assembly: GCA_031894815.1. Classification (NCBI taxonomy): domain Eukaryota; kingdom Metazoa; phylum Arthropoda; class Insecta; order Hemiptera; family Miridae; genus Creontiades; species Creontiades dilutus. The sequence goes on from JAVIWC010002084.1 coordinate 3,009,028, forward strand.
CATGCTTTGATACAGTCTTCCAATATTACCATAGTGTTTGGCAGTTTGAACATTATCTTCACCGAATGAGGCCAGACACAATCTAAGGGCGTTTTTATGCAGTTTTTCTGCTTCACTCAATAACTTATTCTCTGCAATAGGAAATTAAAAAGGCGGCGTGAATAAAAGCTGTGGCGATTAACCGATCTTCTAATAGGTGTGCTTTTTCAACTTACGTGTTTCCATGTATTGAGACATATGATCTAGTGCAATTTCTTCGAGAATCAAAGCTTTCACTCGCTGAGCCGAAGCCAACATAAGGTGGTCTTCGGGTAAAATTTTAGAAAAGGTTTCTATAGCTTGAGTCACATGATGGCTGTAACAAAAATAAAAATAAAAAATATATGGGCCGGGAAAGAACGTTTCTTTTCTCTATGTTTTGCTTCTTAAAATATATAATAAGAGAATTAATCAACCGACTCTTCATTGAATATTGAGAGCAAGATGTCTTACCTTGCAATACTGAATCGACCAGAAGAATATTCATGAACGTATAAAGCGTAGGCCAAATCCTCCTTCAGAGCGGCTACATGGAGATTTTTGTCACCATAAATTGACTTTTTGATTTTTAAAGCTTTCTGAAAAATAAGAATATTCATTGAGTGGTACCTAGTTCAAAAAATATTGTTCCTATTTCTTGTTTGCAATGTGTACAAGAAATGTTACGATTTGTACACTACTACCGAAAATCAAGAACCGAGCAATTAAAAAAACAAACGATCTAACCTGAAACGTTATTTCAGAGTTATCTTTGATCGTGAATATTATTAGTTCTGACATGTTCATAAAACAAGATTTCGTTTATTTCAACTTTGTCAACACATTTAAAAGAAAAACAATCAATTACGGTAATTACTTGGTAAACGGTGACACTATCCTTCATACAATCCGAATTGAGCAAGTAAAAGCCGTAGTCCCTAAGAGCATCCGCTTTTTTGGGATGCTGGGGCCCCAACGTTTCTCCGGCAAGGTACACGGCCAATCTGACGAGAACTTCTGCCAAACGAAACTCCCTCTTGACGACACAAGCCTTGGAGGCCTGGCTCAACGTCTCAACGGCCACTCTGGAGCACGATTTGGGACTCAGCTGTTGAACCGCCATTGCACTCCATTCGTAAGCCTACCAACAAAACACAATGACGTTTGAGAATCGTGTAGAAAAAAAAACAACTTATTTTTAACAGTAAGCAAATGAAATACCTTTGAAAAGCTGTCGAATGAACCTATGATGCTCACTATATCGTCAGTTAATCATATACGACAGTTATTCCAATAGATATTGACATTCAAACTTCATATCCAGAATCCAAAAAAGGAATATATTTACCAATTTTGAATCTTCGTAGTTGAATCTTCATATAAATTTCAACATGAACCATGCTTGAGCCATTACATTACTAGCAGAAACTTTATGGTTTTCTGATGCTGAATAGTTACGTCAATCATTTTCTGTTGATTAACCACCAATCATCGATATAACTTATTCAGTTTCTGCTCCAAAAATACCGTTTACCACTTGTTGGAAAGCTCTAGATTCATCACATAAGCTCCAGCAGTGACAATTTCCACAACTTTTCTCCCTTACCATAAAACCATATTTTCGTTTGTTTATTCAACTTTGATTGCAATTGCATTTCTATTTTAACCAGTGATCCTAAACTGGAAAGGTATCCACATTTGATTAATAGCATGTTCCCTAAATTGCTGTTCTAAAAAGTAAACAGTTTCCTTACTAGTTGATAATTGCTTAGATAAAACGCGTGGACCGAAAACTGAGTGTAGATGCCAGCAAAGCACATCTTCTCCCCAGATCGCCTCAGCTTCTGCAAAGTCTCTTCCGCAAGTTTCTTCGTCAGAATAGCTGTGTCAAACTGCGAATAAATTGTTTCTGCGTGGAGCAGTCTGCGAACAAGTGTATAGAAATTAATGATTACGAAACATATTCAGGATCACATCACAGATCCCGCGATATTAAGTTCTGTATCCGATAGTGACTTATATGAAAGCGACATAAGGCATTGAATATCCTTCAACGCAAATTTTAAGCAAAAATCAGAAGATACTTACTTGTGGCAACATTCTAAAATTTTCTTCCAAGCAGGCAGATTATCCGCAAGGGTTAAACAAAGTTCTTTGCATTTCGTTAACACTGTGATACTCTCCAAAAACCAACCAGTGTCAATAAAAAAAGCTCCTGCAAATAACAAAAATGACAATGACAAATAGTTATTCTGGTGATTGCAAAATTTAAAAAACGCTGCAAATTATTTCCATTACTTCAGCGTCACAACTAAATCCGTGAAGGACTTGATGTAACTTCAAGATGCGGTTAATTTCTCTCAGCTGTGGTTAGCATCCATTTGTTGGACCTAACCGTCCTCGTTAAGGAGCTTATCATTAAGACTAGTGGATTTACTAGGAACTCTGTCATGTGTGATATACAAATGGATATTGTAGCATTGATGCGAACGCACCAAAGTTGTTACCTACCAAGACGGATTCCTGTATCAATCGTGGAATCCTTCAATGATACACAATACTCCTCTTGGCAATACGATACTTTCAACTTGTATGACTGGGCCAAATCGTAAGCAAGGCTGGTTCCGTGGCATTGCAGAGCCTGTAACATAAATTATTAATACAACACTATTAGAGCTGTAAAGCTTCCCCTTTCGGCTCTACCACATAATTAAACTAAATTCAATCCAGTAACCCACAGAGCAATAAAACTTTAAGTAGTTAATTATATGATCCCAGAAAGAATCTATAGAATCTTGACCTCAATTTTGGACATTACCCTATAATTTATCAAAATCAGATGAAAATTTTAAAAAGGTTGTTTATGAAAAGAGTTTTTATGTTGTTATGAACTTCTCATTACATCACATTGGGTGTAAATAATCGAATGTCCAGTTACAAATGACTAGGGGTTAAAGAACTTATCGATCAAACATTTTAAATGTGTTGTTTTTATGACCTGAAAACATGTGATGAGCATCACCCTGTTGTTGGTTATCCTCAGGAGTCTGGAGAAAACATCAAGGTCGCTGAATTCCACTCCCAGGATGCACAGTTTATTCTGGTTGTGCAACTGAAACAGATACACACAATTTATTGTAATACACAAAACTCATCTTGTTTATAACGGTTCATGTAAAAACAACAACATTTGGTAGCCAATTACATGAGACCATAGGGAGGAATTTGGAGGCTGTCATATCAGGTGAGTAGGCGTTAAAGCAAAACAATTATCTCCTGTTTATCCAAGGGTGCTGAAATTTGGTAGACAGCTTCATGAACCCACGGGGAGGGATCGGTAAGATTTCTCATCAGTTGGGTAAGCAATTAAGCTAAATATGCACTCAAGGGACTTTTGTATGAAATTCGTGAATGTGAACGGCGGGTAAACCAGCTTGTCTTATATATAAAACCGTAAAATTGAATATGTTTTTTCTCTACAGAGACCGCTGGAAAGATTTTGACAATGATTGTGAACAGCAAGTTCCAGAACAGGTTCCTGCCGATACTAGATGTCGAGCAACTTCATCCTTCCTCATGGAACCGGGCGTCCTCAGTAATGATGATTGAATAAACACGTTCGTTAATAGGGAAAAGCGTCGTAGTTGTACAACCTTTCAAATGGAATGGGGACGTGATGCAAACCGCCAAAAATAACTTTTTGTAGCGAATTCAACGATATCAGAACCACTTCTGTGAATTGTACAATTCCAATCTGTTCCATTAGGGAACATCGCCGAAAATTAGTATTGAAAACAATCGAAAGCACCCTTTGTATGGTTGCCATGAGTCACGCGATCCAATGATAATCATTCGTCTCTCGATTTTGACTCGCTAATTCATAGGTAACTAAATATATGATATGAATTTGCGTCTACCAATCTACAGGAATTCTCACGCGATTAAGTACCCTGGTGATAAAATGACGATAATAATTTATGCATGTATGGTAGGAGTTAGGAGGTATGGAGGAGGTAGGAGTAAGGCCCGTGTTACACACGGGTAACCAGCTAGTTTTCCATAAGTAAGTAGTACCGTTGAGACTAATTCTAAATCACAGACTTCGAGGGACTGGAGGGACTCGGATGCCATAAATTTAGACCTAACTGGGACGGAAAAAAAAGTTAATGAGAATTGATTCGGTTTCCACAAAAGGGTGGCTCACTTCCTCAATAATTATTATCAAGATACGAGTACAAATGAATGGACAAATGCATAACGCGCATCCAAACCTAGGCCCTTCAAAAGTAATTCCTTCAAAGAATCCTTAGGAAGTTTGCTCCGAACCAAAGCTCAAAATGACCTTGGAACGGCTCTCGCGATACTTGTAATGACTTCAATACGAAACCGCGAGACAAGCGAATTCTACAGATAAGAAACAAGGCTGCGGGCTACGGCTGCCACCAGTCCTTAATCAAACCCCATATCACCTTCTCAATTAGTCAACCCACGAGTTTTTTTTTCTTTCCCCTTTCCTCGAATAGGTAGCGGATAAACTGTTTTCTCTTTCATTCCAGAAAGGTTTTCTCGGAAAACGCGAAATTCCCTCTCGCATTTTACGTTTTAAACATTCGACAGTTTCCAACGGATTTTACTACATTTTCAGGTCGAGCTGTGTATTGTTCCATATCAGTTTCATTGTGTCAATAATCACAGCAAATGCACAAATGTAAAATAAAAAATGGATTCATGGAAGCCTTCCGGAGATACAGTGTTCATGCGCAAATGTAAAATCCATCAAGCTTAATTTTCATACGTTGGGATGCAGTAGGCGACAAATTAAAAAATTGGCAAATTCGTTTGAATTGAGTTGAATAGTAAAAGAATTGAGAGGATTCATTTTTCAACAGATATAGATTGTTTTGCAAGTGCTCGAACAGAAAGAACGATGATCGATTCGATAGTGACCGAACGAAAACGATCGTTGAAGTCTCATTCGAAATGAACCAATTCCGAGCTCCTCAAGCAACTTCCTTCAGTAATCACTGTCGATTTGAGAAAGCAGCTCACTTGGCGCCTTTGCAACTGTTCACAAATTACCAGATATTTGGATGTCATTTTTATATCTCACAATCTCGGACGAATCCAGCCAACAAAAACCTTTTAGACCATTATAGTAAATAGGCGGAAGTGAAAAAGCCTAAAATGGGTTTTCGGACTCCGTTTTCTGCCCTCTGAAAAAATCAGCTCGTCGTGGACCCAACTAAATCCAGCTTTAACCACATATATTGAAAATGTCAGTCCAACCGGCAAATGTTAACGGTGCTGAAAACCCACATCAATCTCAATCAAAGTTGAAGATACCTGGCAAGAACGAAACTGAATGGTTGGCGTTTGGTCGGTAGCTGGACTCGTTTTGAACTTCTACGATTCATGGTAATAACAGATAAGGAAGCAGATTATTTTCCTGAAAAATTGCCATGTCTGAAAAAATGCCGAAACTTTACGTTTCCAGTTGTCGAAACGAATTAACGAAAGCAATCAAATTAGGATTTAGTCAAAAGTGCTTGAAGGATGTTAATAGGTACATGTTGTATAATAAATTCCGTCAAGAGAGAATGTCAGTTCTCCTCTGGAGATCGGACGTCAAAACTAGTTCTACGACAGAAGCAGATAAAACTCAACTTTCTACTCACCCTATTAAAATTACCATTGAGATTAACGAGAGGAAACAATAACAGAACTTGATCATTACAATGAATTTTCGTTAAAAAACTGCCAAAAGAATTGGGTTGTTGACGGTTGATTTCTTTCCTTGTGAAGAGTCGAACTCAACTTCCACTTAGGAGCAGTCTAATTTAATCGTTTGTGAAACACAATCCCTTACAGTCGAAGAAGTTTGATTAATTACTCAACTCGTCTTGATGAAAAACGTTCCACAGAGCTTCTCCCTGGAAATGAAATGTGGGAGTTGGAATTGAATCGAGGTATCTATAATTTTTTACCTGTGTTGATGCAAGCAGGAGGAGCCCAAACTTTGGGGTTGGTTTAACACTTACACCAGCTGTCGAGACAGTACCTTGTCCACGCAGACAACCCACGACACAACAACCCCCCCTTTTGAATCCAAGGTGGGGTTTGAATCAATTTGATCATATTTACAGTTTGGGTAAAGGACGAAGAATTCAAAAATTGAAGATAAATTATCTAATGAACAGCGTTTGTTCAAAACTCGAAAAGGCTACCCTCTGCATACAAAATTCACTTTATAACCTATGCACTTACTGACTTTCAGAATTTTTCCTTGCCTTCGCCTGTTTTCACTTGATCCAGACACCCTTGATTCAGACAACACTGACCCGTGTCAAAAAAGGTTGCAAATGCACTATTTCCTCGCTGTATTTTTGATTTGTTATCGATTTTTGCACACGTTTGAGAGTTTTTCAAAAGCTACAGCTTCAAACAAATATATCTACCGACTGTTTGGGATTCCCCATGAACTAGTTCACAGCATTTCTTTTTCCGAACTATTGCTTAAGAAACTGTGAAATCCAGCATAATTAGTACTTTGGTGGTAGCTTGGTTTTTGACCCCTGTGGAGCTTACTTAAACCAAAACAACACGTTTATAAAACCTTTTTTTCATCCATAAGTGTGAAGTTTCATCCATATGGTGGCTATATGTTTGGACCAACGAAGGACCAAAGCGAACCTTTGTGCCGAGTTTAAGATTTTGTCCACGCTTCTGGGGTATTCGAGGAAGTGTTTGCCTATGAAGTGCCAATAAAATTGTCCCCGTTTTCATTTACTCAACGCTCCATTGAGTCAAAACAGACCGTCATAATGACCTCGCTCAACCGAAACTCTTTCCAACGAGTAATTAATGAGCCCACAAGTTACAATCCCATCAATGTCAGCCCTCCCCTACAATTTTAGCTGCGAACGGCTGATATTTGACTCTGATATTACGCTCAGAAAAAACCCAACCAAATTCGTTAAAAGGCAATATTTTCCGGATTTTCCATGGGAAAGGTAAATACGAGTTCTATTTCTACCAAGGAACCTATATGTCATCGGATTTTCAGAATTGGATAGATAATTTGAATGCACCTGTCAGAAGGATCCATACTAAAAAAATGGTGCGAAAAAACATCGGGTGACAAGCAAAACTTCATTGGAGAGCTAAAAAGAGTTATGTCAACGTTTGCGTACCGTACAATAATCTCTTTGAGCGCTAGAAACCTAAAGAAAATTTCCGAACTGAATCAACTTTCAGCATGTTACGTTCTTTATATGTTAATATCTCAAATGTCACAAAAGTTACATCAGTGGTTTCGCTGAGCAGGTGTAAAATCAACATTTACTCAAAGAGGCAGTCAAATAAGCGGAGATGAATGTAATAATTTTTAAATTTGAAATTTTGAGGAATAGCGTCAATTTGTAGTATTTGTTCATGGTTTTAGTCAAAACCTGGACGTGCATAAATTGGTGTCGGAGAAAATAACATTAAAGTGTCAAAAGAACAAATAGCCACCTACGTCAGCTTTAAAAATAATTTTTCCATGAGCTGGCCGAAACAATAGAATTATATTACCATAGGATAAAAATGCGTCTACCCATAAAGCCTTAGATTATTTTTCTTTCTTTTGTAAACCATGGTAGATTCCGATAGTAATTCTAGTCATCGTTTGTTCTCTCAATTCATTGAGATTAGGCGAAAGTGAAGCCTTATAACATGAAAATTTTCGTTTAAATACTCATTGTTTTAATTTTGTCAGGAGAAAGCTTATGAAATGAACATAACTTTCTATCTAGTTTTCTGAATTTATACAAATGGCTAAATTCTGCAAAAACTGCCTCATAAGTTGTTTTGAATTTAACAACCTAATTTGTAACTCACATCCACTCCATCGCTATTCCTTCAGGTTACTAGTCTTTCAGATGATATCTCTCGTTGTCGAGTAGTCTTAGAACACGATACTCAATAGGAGATCGTCCAATGCCAACCACGACAAAAAACGAGATTAATTTCTGGAGATTTTGGATCAAGTGTGAGCCTGGTTGCAATTATTTCCTAGCTCATCAGATAGAACACCTTCCAGTGTAGTTTATAACAAAGTCCATCAAACCTGCATACCCATCACAGTAGGTTTAAAAGCCTTAACGTTCCGTTCCACATTGATTGCCTTAGTGTTTCCAACTGTCATGGTGATGATTTTAAGGTGTGTGGTACGACATTAGTCTTTACTCTCCTATGTATCTCTTAGGTAAAAGCGACGTTCACTTTTTTCCCTGTAAGGGTGAGGCCAGAACGTGGAGGAAGGTTGTCAAGTCATCCTAGAATGAAGAGATATTTTAATATATCTTGTGATGGATATGGTTAGTTGGCCCTCCCCGATTTTAGAATCCGACGCCTTGGGGGATGAATCAGACGTTTTCAAGCGTCTGGTCCATCCTCAGAGCATGGCGGAGCATGAAAATCCGCATTCACCTCACAGGAAGGGGCAACAATACCATTGCATCACCTGGCAATCTACATAGCGGTAAATCATATTACTTATAGGGGAGGAAGGGATTGACACTGATGAAAGAAGGTAGAGGTTGAGGGGGCTCACTTGAAACACCGAACCATAGGGGCATCGATAATGGTGTAACCAAAATAATCTTTCCAAACGTTGGCTTTAAGAGTAGATAAATTGTAAATTGTACACAATGCGTTTCCCGATAAATACTTTTTAATGATGTTGAATTTAAGATACAAACCCTACACAGCTGCACTACAATAAAAACCCAAACGTGGCGTCATTCATGTAAAAAAAAAAAAACCATGACTTTCGGTCAAACACCTTAAATGAGTTCCACGTTTTGTTCCAGCGCTTATGAGCTCTTTTGTTCCAGCGCTAGCCCTTTTAATCTAGATCCAAATAGGGGCCAGAGTTACTCGAAAGATAAGCTGCTGTGAGAAAGATTGTGTCTAATCTTTCTTGAATGTAGTTAATGTGAATAGCGGAAGAGCTGGCTGATAATTTCTAATCCATCGACGGAGTTGGATATGAAGTGCTGCCTACTATCACAATAGACATTCTAAAATGAAGGTTTTTACAACGCATCTATACACATAGAAAATGTTGATGACGCAACAGTTTTTCGAACCTTCTGCGAAGTCGGAAAGCGGCAGATTGTGATTTCCCTTAAACCGGTTCTTTCAAAGAAAACTATGCTATCGCTGAAACGAATTCTTGAAGGAGCTAATCAAAACAACACCAAACTGTAAATGACAATGTCGATATTTACTCCTCCGTTCAAATTTGAACTCGACCATCTAACAAATAGATTTACTTACACCTAGATGAAGAAACATTCAACTAATCACGACAATCATCTCTAGGTAGCTTGAGACGGAAAATGAAAAATTGATTCATTTCTAGATGCCTAGACAGGTGAAATTAAGATGTTATTACATGAATTAAAACAATATTTAATCAAGTACCTCTAAACAATTTTTCCAAAATGGATTTAGATTGAGCTTTTCTACGGAAATTCCATTTTTCCAAATACTTATTAAATTTGTGTCACTGGTTGCCCAATGTTCCACAATCAACGACTACAACGAACCTTATAGATTCTTATAGGTAGATAAAAGATCTCTTAGGTACCTAGATATCATCTACTACTTAAGTACAAGACATTAAAAAGAAACAATCGTGTATAATAAGATGTGGGTTGATTAAGTACGTACATACTTCAATAATAAATCTAACCAACTGTTCTCCATTATGTACAATATGGTTATCAATTGCAATGGCAACCTTGGTAATGCAGGGTCATGTATGGGGTAAATATGCTGTTCCAATCAATGAAAAGTGAATGGAAGTCATTTCCACATAACCGATGACGTGCTACGTTGTACTTTACTCACTTGAGAAGGTGCCTAGGTTGATTATTCAACCTACTAATTTTAATAAGAAAACAAATTATATACTTGGCTGGACACTTACACACATGTAAACATCGAACAGAATCGTCTCTGGGAGGTCCCGCAGGTCTCGTTTGAAATAAGAAAAATACTCCGCCACCGCAGCCACGGAAAACTCGTAGAGGGACGGCACAGACGCGGGTTTACAGGCCATATCACAGTGACACTTTATCAACAAGAAATCGAATTGTTCCTCAAGACTTGAACGACTAGGAACGTTTTTGTTCGAAATTAATTTCCTTCGCGCCCTGGAAAACTAACATTTCTAATCAATCACTTGTTCTCAGACTCTGGATGAATATAACTGGCACACTTATCGAGGGATTTTTACGTCAATATGCCACAAAACGCGAGGACGGCTGAAATCTTCAAAGGAAAGAATCAAAGCCAAAGAGATCTTCACGAAGGAAAGGGTAAAGATAGGGAGGGGGTAGAAATTCCAGTCAATCGAGCTAATCAAAATACGAAGAGCGCTATTAATTAGAACAACCGATTATACAAATTCCTTCTCACAACGGGTGATTCTTCCAGTTTCCACTCTCGACTGCGGATCAAAAATCGAAACGTTAGTTAAATTCATAAAACCAACAAACATTACATCAATCGTAGTCATCCCCTCCAACTACAGACTACAGCAAAGAACAAACAGTTGTAGGTTGCAGAGTTGCCAACATTTTACATCCATTACCTAACCTAGGCCATGAAAATGTATGAAAAGTAAAAGTCCGTAAATAAATCGAGAGAATTGAACACTAACAACATAATGTAAAGTTCCATACTCTAACTTGTATTCCACCCGTTCTTTCTCTGATTTATCTCACTGGTACCTTTTTTTGTAATAATACATATTGGTAGGCATTACTGATGAGTAGTATAAATGGTTGATATTAATCTCCTTATTATCCATCATTTATTAAACTGTTCTCTATTTTCACCTTTATAAAGCAAATCATCATGAAAAAGAGCAATATTAATTCAAATAAGACTAGGGTTAACTTGAACTGCAAACCTTTTTTCCTTAAATACACATATTTAGTACAGCACTATAACTGAAAAGTTGTATACTATTTACCCTAGGTTACAAATATATCTGTCGTGATGGCTTCACTGTTTCAGCTGGTAAGGAAAGAGGGCAGGTATCATTCAGAAGAAATTACGTGGCCGGGGAACCATTCCGATGTATGGACAGCATTTTACAATCCTATTCATATCCTTACGTTGAGCAGTAGTTATGGCAACTCACTGAACATGAAACAAAACTTTCTTTCCATTGAAAATTAGTCAATGTAATCTCCACACTTTCAATCACTTTTAAATGTTTTACATTATCAATCTTTGCTTATAGTACCCTGAAATACTGACTTTTTCGTCCAGACTTAAGATAGTAAATATGCAGGTGAGTACGTAGGTACGTAACTAATTTTATTAGTAATATGCCTACGTATTTTTTAGTGTAGTACTATGCAGTTAGGAACTTGAATCAGTTCGTAATTTAAACACTTGTTGAGGAAAGGTAATACATATTCTGCTCAAAAACATAAATCCAAAGGATTTTGGAATTTTTTTTCAGTTTTAATTTTTTTAATTATTGGAAAAGTGGCAACGAACTCTCTTCTTCCTTTTGAAAGACTTGATGTTTTAGCGAACGGATTTTCTTATCTCAAATTTGAGGGAGAATTATTGTCTGGAATGACACAAACACACATATAAATGTGTGTTAACGATAAATTAACATCTAAATTTTTTAAATTTTGTAATGATTATAATAGCTCAATTTTCTTTTTAAATTCGTCAAAACCTGAAATCGTGTGCAACTAGAATTCCATCCTTTCATACCTTACTATGGTCAAAACTTATTTTGAAATTCTGATTATAGATTCACTTTGTAATTTGTCTGTTATTTTATCTGAATAAAAATATAACTACTTCGGTATTTTGTACGTGTAGATACCACTTGATAATTCCTTTTATTCCCTCAGCCATACCGACTTTTACCATCATTCTAATCTGTGAATGAAATTTGAATTTGGTTTTCATTTCATTCCAGACTTGAAGAGGTGGTGATGAAATTCTGAGCATTCATCGCCATAGAACTAATCATGTCAGATCCTCTGTCAAGACTCAATCTTTTCTTCGATGATTTAAATCAGATTCGCATCATCCAGCCTGAACTTGCTGTACAGACTGCTGACCTCAGAGATGAATGCATTGATTTCACCAACAGTGAGTCAATAATAATTTCCACCAACTCGGAATTTATATCTGTATTATACAGTCGCAATAACGATATGGCAACTTATGGATTTCATCTAGGCACCTACCTATATCCTTATCACCCCTCTAAATTAAGACATCCGAACTATTAAATGGACTATAACAAGTGATGATAATAGCAAATGAGTTCAAGATTACTACTATAGACATTTGTATCTGAATAGAACCCCTCTTTTATGGGAAATATGTAGGGAATTTAATGAAAACTGAAAGTACGAACAGCACCCCAAAAAGTAACACGAGACTTTTTCTTCTTCAAGTAAGAAAAATCATTCATCTGGGTTTCAAGCATTAGGCGTCTACCTTAGTAAATTATAAATTCAATTATGGTGGGTAATGTTATGAACACCCTGAACATTGAATATCAACTTATAACCCATTGCTTAGTAAATTTAGCGTCTTTGAAACTATTTCCAATAATTGTAATTATTCCAGGTATCGAGTCATTTAAAAGTATAGCAGATGGTTTCATAAATATCATAGATTCGCTGGCTCAAGAAGTGGATAAAGAGAAAATGAAAGCCATAGGGGCCAGAAACCTCGTTAAATCTATGACGAAACAAAGAGAAGCTCAAGAGCAACGACTGCAGGTAATGAAGGAATAATAAAACATAACATGAACGTACATTACACAAAACTAACTAATAAGTCAAGTCCTCTAACGTGTTTTTTTTTTGGAGGGATACGGTTCAAAGTGTAATAGGTAGTAATATTATCTTACCAACCCACTGCAACGAATTTTATTAGAAAATGAAGCTACCCAATGGGTTCAAAAATCCTCAAATCTCATTTTTCAAAATTTGTCTCATTGAAATTCGTTTAGAGGCTGTCTTAAATAATTCTGGATTTGTAGGGTTTTAAAAAAAATATTTATAGGTAAATTCCAGACGATTTCTACTCGATAGGGGTGAGATGAAAACCTTTCAACAAAACTCAACCATTCCAAAAGAAAGGCAGAGTTCGTTGGGAAGCGCATTATGACCACAATAAATTTGTGATATTTCAAAAAATGTACTTAAAATGGACAAAGATTGACAAATTTGTATTTTTTATCAGAATCCTACTCAGAAAAAGTTAATTTAACAAATACTAGGGCATTTTGAAAAGTGTGAATTACTTGTACTGAAATTGCATTTAAACAAGCAAAAAAATCTATAAGAACATTCAAAATGGTAAACATTCACAAATTTACTTTCGCACCAGAATATTGAACAAAGTTCATTTGCTGCCAAATTTATAGTAACTATAAACTGTTAACATTATCTATGTCTCCCTAAGTACTTCAATATCATCGAAATTCAACTTAAATATTCTCGGAATAATAAAATTTGCACTTATGATCATTCTGCATGACTGGAACTTATTTAAGAGCGAATAATGAACGCGTGAATAATGGCGCGTGGTTAATTTTATACATTTTTTGTGCTCATTGAATGGCGGATTTTTCAGCCCAACTGCAATGTTTTTCTAATAATTTCAATTAATACTAGCAATTGCATAAATATTTTAGTCGATACCACTGAGATGATATCTATGTTAAATAGGTAGACAGTATTTGGTATGGCCAGCGAAAATTAAAACTTGATGAGTCATATCAGACGTCAGTAACCATCAGTTTCATTTGTTTCTAGGGTTCGATAAGGTTTAGAACAGAAAATTGTGGTCCGACAAGGTTGATTGAGATTACACATATTAATGTTTTTCTAGAATAGTTTTTTTCGTCCCACATTAACTTCAATATATTGTTTGATAGGCGAGTAAGAAGAACACCTTTGTCAACCGAGTTGTCAGGTAGGAGGTTGAGGGGAGAAAACTCTATTGGCAGTTCCTCATATACAATTTTTTAGAGTAGAGATTCCTATTTAATGATCCACGAAGTTATTTCTGTTGATAGTTAAGCTTATTACTGGGTCTTTTATTGTTCCCTTAACTAATAATGTCTTTTCTGCTCCTCCAGCTCCAAAATATATTATAATAAATTAAAACGTATATTTTAATTTGCTGAGATTGCTTGTATCACAAAAAATTCGAAAACTGTTCTTCTTGCCACATGGCAGACTAACCTTAACTGGTTATCATTCAGCTGTTATATAACATCATAATATAGCTTTAATAATGGATATAAAGCACACAATTTACTTAAATCTCCGAAGATCCCATATGGGGAAAGCGCTCGGATGATTGTTTATGAACAATAACAAATTTTATTTGTGGAACTGCCAATAGAAGTTTCTTCCCTCAACATCCTACCAGTGTACCTGAATGGCTACGATGAATTCAACGACTTTATCTTATCAATTCCAGGCTCTTCTTTTAGAGAAGACGACAGAGCTAGAGAGGCTACGCATTCAGCACCAGTCGCTAGCAAAAACCGAGAGTGAACAGTTGGAAATGATGGATAGACTGCTCACGTTACAATAAAATTTCATTAAGTTACGCTCCCCGTGTGTATATTAGAGTATAATCTATTTAAAGTTTAATATCTAATCAACAATACACATCATCTTAGACCTATCCGCCATATTCGAAATAAAAGTGGCTCCTGTGCACATGCTGAAGTCATGTGAAATGACTTTTCTATTCATAACTCAACCCATAATCTCCCCACAAATGGACCATTTGTTATTCATTTACGTAGTTACGCTCGTCTTTCAACCTTCAATTGTCTAAGCTGATCTGCAAGAACTGTATAGTAGGTAACACAATAATTTTTTTACATCGTGTTCCCAACATTAGTTCAGACCTTTTCTGAGGATTTTCCATCTGCTTGCTCCGGGCTACATCAGTGCAAGCATGCAGGCGCACAAGCAGGACGAAGCGTTTTCCAACCGGCCAGGGAACTTGCTTGGGACTGCCCCCGGCTACTTTAACCTGAGGCTGGAGCAACTTGCACAGAGCAGGAAACCTGGGGGTAACCTCCTCTGAAGTCTAACCTTCCTCATTTCATTTTTGTTGTTCTGTGCAGTTAGTTCCTACTTATTTTCCAGTGGGATGGAGTTCTTGGAATTCATTGGTGATATTTCAGTTCTTGGAATTCATTCATTGGATATTTCATCCTAATGCTCGTGCGAAAGTTCTTTGTCAGACTCAGAGATCCTACATATTTTGGCCGAGGAGTTAATTATTATAGAAAGTGTAGAATTTAAGGTTATTAAAAAATGTCAGTACACAAGACAGACAGTGATACAGAAACGAAAAGAAAGTTGATTAGGAAAATGTTTTTATTTAGTCGAAAAATTTATTTTCCCCCCGAAAACAATATTTCCACTTACTGTGATTGACTCGGAAGCAATAAACGGAAATGATAAATATTGAGCAGGTACGTTTGGAAACAAGTTTTATTAAATTTTACTTAAATCTACACATTATAAAAATATCTGTTCATTTTGAATACAGCTAACACGTTAAATGAAGAAAAAATCGTAACTTGAGGCTATTATGTACATGGGAGTAAAATAATTCTCGAACACTTGTCCGCCTTGACAACGGAAATCAGACTGAAATTATAACTTAGTGCTTTTAATTTCGAATAACGCATAAATCGAAGGAATAACTTATACTCACTTATTACGAATATCAAGGACGTTACACATAAGTAGAGACATTAATTAACTAGGGAATTGAGATGACACAACCCATAGAGGGCGGGTGAACCTCTGAAAGTTCCTGATTTTAAGGTATATTATGTACAAAGGTAATTTTCTCAGAGGTCATTTGTAACTGTGTAGGACCGCACACACCCCACCTAATTTCACACATAGTCCGTATTTACATATTTTGAACAACTTGCAGATCTGTGTCGTAAAGATGTATAGCGTCTCGGGCATAAACTAGATGTCAAGGAGAGAGTGGCTGGGCAATACAATGTACACGTAGGTACAAGACCAACGGAACTGCACGACAACACATGAGAATTGAGTCAGTTATTAAAGCTTTTGCAATACGTCGAATGGATCGAGAACTGACGAAAGAAATACATCGAGGAACTAACTGGACACTGCATTGATATGATAAATAATAGATGTCAAGTCTTGCAATATACATATTCCTGTACCTATTTTTGGGGAAAGGTTAAGAAGTTAGTTATCTGATTGTACAACATTCATGACACACTAGGTTTAAAACAAACAAGATGATCTCACGCGATGTGTCCAATCTTGGCATCGACATTAGATTTGGAATGTGTTGCTGGAAAACCGATTGGTACAGGAAAACAGTATTTGTTCGAAATGGAATAGTTTTTCTAATAACATAAGCCCCAAACCGGATAAAAAAATACTAACCAATAAAGTGAAGGTGACATTATCGCTCATCGGTTATGGGAAAAAAGCTATGAGAATGTAGGGTAGGGAACTACTCATAACGTGAAAAAAACCTCAGAAATCAAGTCATCTGATTAAATATTTATCGAAGTAGTTTCGCAGTAGTACCCCTACCCTATTAATGGATCCATAAGATGTGTTTTGTCAAAATTGTAAAAGAAAATTCGGACAGAACTCAGGTCAAGAGCACTAAATTTTGTTGCTAGTTGTTCACCATGAAAATGAAAGTAAGAACCATACAAAATTAAACAAACAACAATCACTGGAAAAACTGGGTTTTGTAGTAACGTCGGAAAAGATCAAAATTCAAAGATTGAACGTACAGTAAGGATAGAAATACACGCAGCACAGAACAGGGCGGTGACGAAGTTAAGATGATAGTTTGATCAGTACCTA
Source organism: Creontiades dilutus (assembly GCA_031894815.1). NCBI lineage: Eukaryota > Metazoa > Arthropoda > Insecta > Hemiptera > Miridae > Creontiades > Creontiades dilutus. The sequence continues at coordinate 3,025,992 of JAVIWC010002084.1, forward strand.
TCTACACTCCATCCTCAACATTTCAAAAAAAGAGCGCAAGATCAAGATTTGCGCTATTTACCATTTTCTGGGTCCAGCTGCTTCTCTTTCAACTAATAATAGTATGACTATATAAAAGAACAAAAAATAAAAATTGAGAACAAGAAATCCTAACGTAGACAGTGAATTCTGTGCAACGAGTACATATGACACGGATGAACTTTGCCCAACTTACAAAATGAACCGGAAAGTTAAATAGTACATACAAAACAAAATTAAAGTTCAATTCCAAAGCACGTTACCAAGTTTGAAAGGATTCAACTTTCTGTCGCGAGTTTGGGTTTTTTGGATTCGGGTTGAGGAGAAGTCTCGTTTTCTTCAGGGTCAGGAGATGGTCTTTTGTTGGTGCTTTCCATGGTGGCCTCGAGAGGAAGGAGTTTGACGATAACGCAAGTCATGTTGTCGCAGCCTGTGCCATCACCAAGCGTATCGGGCGCTAAACATGTTTCGAAGAGCTGAAATTCAAAGATTCAACACTTCAACAGTGTGTAACGGAAAAACAGTTTTTAACTTTTAGAGCAACGAGTTTCAAGAAAGAAGAAAGTTCTTCACCCTCCCCAGGTTACAGTAATACAGATAGAAACCTAGTACGTCGAAGGTATACCACATTTCATGTTAAAGCTAAACATTTTAAATCAATAGACCCCACCCACTAAAATTTCCATCTGAACCTCCTAGCGGTTGTATTAAGCTGATCTAGCTTAAACAATTTAGGTGGGTCAACTAGTTCGGGTGCGTACATCAAGGTTAGAACGTTACTACTCGTTCAGCATGTAGCTCCTAACCTCTTTAAATACATGAGTGCGTAGCAATTCAGAACTACATAATCCCTTCAGTACACAAGATGAAGCCAAGTATTGCCACTCTTTTTTCAAAAGGTATTTTTCTAAACCAAAAATCTAATCAAGGACATACTCATGCTGAATAATCCTACTTATTTAGGAGAAAAAATTATTAGACCAAGAGCACAACACTCACCTTCTCACAAATGGAAGAGAGAGCCTCCCCTTTTTGGACGAGAGGCCTAACGAAATCGACGACCTCTTGACTCGACATGGAGTTCCAGATACCATCACAGGCTAAGACGATGAATTCATCCGTACTTCTATCCAAAGACTCGACCACTACATCAGGCAGGGCAGTTATCATTTGTTCCCGAGCATCCAAGTCGGCTGACTTCTTATAAAAATGATCACCTAAACAATTCCATCAAGAATGTAAAAATTGTTCAATGCTACAACGCCGAGTTGGTAACTATAGAGGTTAGAAACGATATTAGTACCAACCTAAAGCTCTGGAAAGGTTGAGCCCACCATTTACTCGACCGTCGTTAGTCACTTTTCCACCAGCATTCTGGATTCGTTTGAGCTCAACAGCGTCTTCTGGTTTATGATCCACACTCAAATCGACAGCTGTGCCATTACGACTCAAAACTGCGCGAGAGTCGCCAGCATTTGCAACAAATAATTTGTCTTTGGTAACCAGGGCAACAACAGCAGTGCATCCTGAATCCATACCAGGCTGTAAAAAGGAGAATATCATTCAAACAAAGACTCAAGATTAATGGGAACCTCTATAAACTTTTCCATACGTGCATACAGGCCATCATATTTCATGACACAGGAAATGACACCGAAACTTAATAATCCATCATCTAAAAATCTAAAGGATGAAAGCTTACCTCTTCAGGACCACCCTTCATATCAATGATTTCAGATTCATCCTCTTCATCTTCATCATCCTCCTCATCGGATTCATCCTCAACTTCTTCTTCGTCTTCTTCCTCCTCTCCATCTTCGTCATCTTCCTCGCTTTCCTTGCTCCCATTAAGATGGCTTACATCTTCATCAGAACTACATAACAAACGCAAATTTGATGTAATAGACGATAAAAGGAAAAACCGAAAGCTGACTCGAGTGATTTGCTTGGAGATGAAAATTAGATTACTGTGTACGTAACAAATCAATATTGATAGGTCAGTATTCAAACAAATGCATTTGCACGAATGAAATCAATATTGATTTCGTGAATATAACTATTTTTGGATTATAAATATTTGGAAACAAATGGAGAAATAAGTAGTCTGAAACAGCATATCTACCTTGAAACACCATCTTCATTGGCTTGGAATGTTTCGTCATTATCAGAATCCTCCTCGTCATCCGAAGCAAATGTACTATCCAAGAGACTGGAAGTCAATTCTTTGTTACCAGATGAGTCAGCAGCTGCAATCAATCAGCAATAATCACACAATTATCAATGTTATATGGCACCTGCCACTCAATATGAAATAGGGAATTAGAAACTTCCTGTCTGCAACATGCATTTCTACGGCATGGGTTGGCAGTAGGTTGGGTTTGGTCAGGACAGTTTGGTTTCCTCTAAGCGGCAATTGAAAGCCATTTTAAGCCATTCCAAAAATCCGGTTTTCTAGAAAATATGTAAATGTTCAGTTTTTATGACGTCCCGATGCTAGGTATGAAAAAGCCTTCAACTATATGAGGGGCAGCCTATTAGAATTCCAAGAGGGTATGGGATAACCCAAATGAGAGGAAAAATAACTGAAAACAAGCCTGTGAAAATACAACCATAGTGGAAGGTATGTTATTGAGCGAATAATTTCGTCTGTGTTGACCAGACTACAAGCCTCAAGAGGAACTGAGGCGCAGAAATGGACCACAAAGTTTTGGCACAGAAAAACACTAGAAATTCTACTGAAAATATTGGTATACGGACTAAGCACTCGCGACGAAGTTGTGGAAACCTGTTCCAATAATAAATGGAGTAAAATAGAACGTTGTCCACACTTCCACGAAAATAATGAGTACACAGTTGAATCGATTTCGGAGGTTAGGTCATCATCAGTAACAAACATGAACTGAGAGTACATGACAGATAGCACATCTTATATAGGCCCAGGTGAAAGGAGATTGAATCCTATAGGCTCAGGGAAGTGAAAGGGACGGGGAGAACCAACCAACGCCACTTAAGGCTTACAAAGTGAAAGGGGCACAAAGAACAACATTATGGAGAGGGGAGCCAAAGAATGAACCCATTAATGCTGAAATATTTTGAGGAATAACCTCATTTAAACCTTTTCCTGACCTCTCACCCTTAACGATTTCGAATTTTTCTAGCACATCCAACATAACTCCCTTTGGGCAAAAGTGAGAAAATTCTACATATTGCCTGTTTATCAGATCAAAAATAAAGCTATGATTGGACTCATTCAGATGACTTGCTAAGTCCCTGAAATCCTTTTCATGCTCTTTTATTCGTTCCCTAAATTTCCTACCAGTTAGTCCACAATACTCAAGCTCATGTGGGCAGACTAGGGATTGATTAACAGGAAGTGGCGTCAAGAGATCCTAAGAAGCTCGTCTAGGCATGATGTGTCTCTTTACAAAAGAAACGCGTTTTCCTCCAAACCATTTTCAATTTATAGGCACATGGTCCTCTTTCTCAGAAGTTTTTGTTTTGTTGATTGAACCTGAAGCTCTATGAAGCCTTTTTCTCCTGCACGCCTAGGATTTTTAAATCCATAACCAGTGACTACAGGTGGAGAAGCCTGAGGCAACGTCAACTTTAAAATTTCATCTAAATTATATGTAAGATTGCAACTCACGATTCCTCCTTGGTTTTTTGGGAGATGAAGATGAAGCAGCTGGCCCTTCCTCAACAGTCGACGAAGGTGCAACTTCTCCATTCGAGGAAGATGACACTTCCGGAACAGAAGAAGAACCAACACAACTACTACCTCCAGCACTCTGCAATAATAAAAATTTGGTAACAATATAAGAACGGTATCGTCAAGTTGATTAATATTATAGCGATATAATATTAATATATATCTAATAGAGACTGTACAATATCAAGTATTAACAGAAACTAGAATTACCATTAATTATAAACAATTTACAAAGACCAATAAAGAGTAACCGAAGTCATCTTCAGATTATATTACGGTTATGACACCTAGAACTGACCTAAGCACTGATATGAATACCACTGCAAAATTTACAAAACATTTAAAAGAATAGATTGTTCTTGCTGTTACCTCACTAGGTGGCTCGTGTTCTTTAGCCTTTTCATTCCCAGTAGCCTCATTTTTCTCAGGTTTGTGGTCTTCGCTGGTTCCGGACTTTGTGGCACTTGAAGACCCTTCCACAGCACCATTAGTGAGAGAGGGTTGAGGGCCACTGCTAGAAGAGCTGACCTCTGAATCTGAAACACAGTGAGTAAAAAAAAAAAAAACGTAAAAACTAACATTATAGAGCAGTACCATAAAATAAAACAAGATAACCTAGGATCATAATTATTGTAAGAAATGTTACGAAATAGCCCATTACCTAATGAATAAGAAATACGGTAATTATTATCTTCATTACACACACACAACAACATATCCACGCACAATGCAAGTCATTTTACACTCCCATATTTCACATCTATGAGAAATGATATTTCTTGTTAACTTACATATAGGACATATTAAGATTTATCTGAATTATATCAACAAATAATGTCAACATTTACAAGTGGTATCCGTACTGACACTAAAGGATCGAAAGCAAACTAAATTTAATATCCTGAAATTTATCAGCCCAACACTTCAGAAACAATAAATGGGTGTTTTTTAGTAACCCCCTCCCCTACCCCTCTTTTTCGAAACGGGATTTTTCTACTTCAAACCAATCTTTTTAATTTAAGAAAAAATTATTTGGAACTATTTGACATACATTACATTTTACGTTGGACATACTGAACTTCAAAAAGAGAAAAATATTTAACGTAAAGGTTATCTAGCTCAGAAAACTGAAGGACAGCACTAAATTTTTTCCCAGGGAAATACTTTAGTACCGCATATGCTTTCTATGATGTGGCAGTTGGTCTCGAGAAAAAGTTGGAATTGTGTTTGTTTAGATGGGAGGTCTGGATAATCGCATCTCAAAAATATAAAACTATCCTAAATCAATCCTTCTAGTGAATTAAAGATCATTTGTACAAACAGATCAGAACCTAAGATTGGAATAGCAGAAAGTATGTTCTTCGATCAAGTTGAAGAGTGCCTTTTCAAGAAGTTGAAAATAACATGAATAGTAATAACCTATTGCAATGTTATCGTATCTTAACCACCCAACTATGTTGTAGTTTCTGATGGGTAGCATCCATTAGATTGGAGAGAGTAGTGCTAAAGAATAAATATTCCCCCACCCAATCGAAGCCCAGGACGAAGACGAAGGTGTTGAAGATCTCATAACCATCCCCCCATAGCTGTACGACATCTCCTCCTTCCTGATTGATACTGAAGAAACCTCAGATGAGTGACAAGAATATTATGTAAGTGATGCGTTCAATGAATATTTCGCAACTAATTAAAATGTGTTTAGTGTGTTAATTTGTCAGTTAATAAATTGTATTGATGAATGAAAATACTCGAGTGAAGCATGTTCATTCAACTTTTCCTTAATTTACATACCTACTACCTTTTTTTGTCTTCAGCACAATTTAGACAAATTATTAGAGGTATAAACGCTGACATGGTCTGCGCAGAATGAAGAATAATTACATTTCATACAACATCGTTATCCTTTTGGTGGAGGATCAGTCCTAGTGTCAATATCATCGCAAAAACTAGGCCAAACCTAACATTTCCGTTTTTTGGCAAAATTGTCAATTTTCATAGAGCCGCATAGAACTACCGGAGCTAGAGAACTCCATTACGGCTAAGATTGTATCTACTTTTTCAATAATAAGCGTTTTATCGAAAAAAATTTCTTTCATTGACTTTTAAGCAAAAACGGACTAAGTACCAACATTTTGCAGTTTTTTGGATGCCTCACGTTTTAGAGTGTTTCATATCCAGTCAGATCTCAAACATATATTAAAAAAGCAAGTTTACAGTATGCACTTCAATGTTGGATGAATAAAATGACTAGCCTATTCAAGGAAATCCTGAAAAAACAACCTTTAGATGAGGATCCTGAAGACCGGGCAGCCCTTAGAAATGGAGACATAGGCTTGGATGGCCCTCCCAGCAATTTGTTTCTTGGCGTTTTGGGCAACGTTCCGTTGGCATACATAGCTATCACTTCAGCAAGTGGCATATTAGCCTCTTCTCTCAACTTGTCAACAGCCGTCTCCTCTTCTTCTTCGTCATCAGTCTCAGCACAATCTCCTCCTATGAGGGAGAAAAAAAGGATGCTATAAAACATAGGAACTCCAAAACTGGACAAGGATATAACGCCTGACTTTACTACCTCCGTCTTTCCGCTTTTTCCCCTCCTTAGCAATTTTCTGGAGCTCTGCCATCACAGCCTCAGTTTTCAGGGTGGCATCGAATTCTAGGAACGAATCAACAAGGGCGGTTTGGTAGTCCCCTTTTTTGTAAGATTCATTCTCCTTAATTACGTTAGGGAGGTGCATGGAGGCGTACTCAGCCACTTCATGGCCACCGTGGCCATCGTAGACGGCAAACAGCGAAATGTCTCCGTCAAATTCCATACAGCAGTTGTGAGCATCCTAGAGCAATAAAACATGGTGCACATGAATTAAATGTTAATCTACTTGAAGGCAATAAAATGTTATTGTGAATAAGAAACATAGTAGGTACCTACTTGAAAAAAATTACGAACTTGAGTATTGAATAGAAGATGACCAAATTGATCGTACCAACAAGAGTACATAATCCCCAACATGATTTAAACACAGAATAATTCAGATATCCACAAACAGAGTATATTTTAAATTACATGAGTAGATGTGTCATTAGCTTCGTCCGCTCGACTCTGGACATCACAACACAGCATCATGCATGTTTCTAATCAATCGCACCAGTACTTCCAAGAAAACGGTACCTGCATACTCTACGACAGCCGGAGTGCTGAGTGTTTCATGTTGAACAGGAATAAATTAGCTACAGAACTCACTCAGCTGATTAAGGGTGCTTCTTCGGCCTACAACTACATCTAAAACACCTAGAGAAGTCCTGTTCAACAATTCAGAATCTTGAATAGCATTTTGCTGCAACACCCAGAGAATACCCTGGAAGTAAGAGGGCTCTTGGTCTAGGCTCAGAGGTAGCAGTTTCAAGGAAAGAGAGGGAAACTATCCATACCCAAGTCTTGCGAGTGGATTCTTTGATACACTGATTGAATAAACCTTATTTTCAAATAAAACCTGTATATATTAAAAGAAAAAAAAAACATTTTAGTTTTCTCTTTTGTATTTGGAAAAGAACATCATGGTTTGCATAAGGTATCATTCACATGTACATTGTTCTGCTCTGGGTGCTGCTGTGAATAGTGAGCAAGGTCAGATAATGGCAGGTTTTGACATTGAGGCAGTCATTACTGAGACTCGACTCAGCACCGAATACTGGAAAATCTGCGCCGTACGTGACGTAGAAAACAGAGTTATTTGCCGACATTGGAGTAGAATGAACCCAAACGATTAACGCTATTCAAATGATTAGAAGTGGTGAAGCAAATACGTAAAGGGAATAAGTGTAGCTTGGTTAAAAGAATATAGATTGGAGAGGTCTCATTCTATGAATTCGTTTCCAACAGTATATTTTAAAAAATCTACTAAATAATCTAAAATAATGGGATCTACCAAGATCACCTTCAGAAGGCTCAATTCGCGACTTGAGAAACTTTCACTCGAGCCGCTATTTCTCAAATCGAAAGCTACTCAATAGACTTGGAACGAAATCCGGCATTCAATACCAGATAACTGTTAAGGACTCATTCTTAGAGGCAATTTAGAAATGGACTGCAGATTTGGAAATAATTCAGTAGAATGAATTTCTATCTCAGTTGATGATACTGTGAAAGCACATGGAGCGAAAAATCGATCAGCTTACCAAGATACTACCAAATTAATAGTATAGATGAGTTAAAGTAAGTAACTCTGCTACAAACCATAGAAATTTTTTAAAAAACCCCAAAGACGAATTGATAACATTCAAAGGCATACCGAACTTCAGACCGTCAACAAAATACAATTAGGGGTACTGAAGCCTCATCATACACTGTACCGTGGTATGTACCTCTATTGAATAAAAGCCGATTATTGTAATTAGGTATGTAAATATTATAGAATTAATGAATCTTGAGTTAGTCAACACCGTAATTACAAGGTAATATAATAAACAATATAAAATGCATTACTTCCTGAGACACACGCCATCCTTGCATTGAGCTGGCGCCGCAGTTCAGGAGCTTCCCATCCAAATCCAGAGACTCCTTTTCCTTCACGGGCTTCGACATGTATACACCCATCTTGATTCGTTTTCAAGATTTACGAGTAACGGAAAATAATAAAGATATCACACACTGCTAATGGTCGCTGAATTGCTTAGATATATCTCAAGAGAACCAATAAGACCGCGAATCCGTTTCTCAACAAACAGCCAAACGTCGAGATAGAACAGCCGCCATATTTCGACAACGGATTCTTCTTCGTTTTCTAGTATGTGACAGAATGACCGGTTGACCTTCGAATTTTTCTGAATTTTTTTAATGGCAGGAATTTTCTAAAAATGCTACTCATAAAAATTATGAAAGAAACATACAGATGATTAGATTTAATCTTCATAATGCATCATACCTTTGGAGCCTGAAATGATAAATTTCATGGAGCATTAAGCATGGAACTCGTTAAAGCCCATCGTTACCTTAGCGGTAGGTAAACGCTCGTAGTGCAGCCTACAGTTGTATTTGCACTCATTCATTTTGGTTCAGTAGTTTTGAAAGAAGGATCAAATAGCAAACTGGGTTTCTGATTGGGTTTTTGAAAATTACGTAGCTTAAAACTTAGACCATGTTGAGGGAGTTAACAATGTTTATTTCTTTATTGATGATTACAAATGTTCGTTATTGAAAATAACAAAACCAAACTAAGTAAAATGAGTGAAACAACTGGAATTCAGGGCAGCTGTTCTGCCACAACCATGACTGTTTTGTATCCTACCTGTCATCTTGATAAATTAAAATTTCTTGGAAGGATTTTTCTGAAGACGTAATTCAGATGTCTTCTTTAAAAATTTGCTTTTGTTAGCTCACTTTTAGGCCTTTCCGATTTGCGTTTTTCTTTGAAATTGAGCCATTGGAGTGGAAAGGTCTACTGGTAGTTCGAAATACATCAATGTCACCAATCGATTGTTATATCATCGAAACGCCATTGGGAGTTCCCTCTCTACACAGCGATTTTTAGCCCCGCCTTAAAGGGACAACTTGCTTCACACTTTGTCACTGTAGATGTTTCCTTTATTGCATCTTCTAATCTCTTTTCGTGTGACGTCATACAAAAAGAAACAGAAGCCTTTATAATAGTTTAAATTTTATTTGTTAAAAAATAACATTGTAGTTTTTGAATGCTTAGTCTCAATAATTTAATTTAGAACTGTAATATCAATCAATTGTTTTTGTTGCGTTCGTATTTTCCAAGTATACACACCCCGGCTTGTCTTTTGTCTAGAAGGTTCTAGTTCTGGTCGTTGGCTGCGACTTGAGAAACTTCAAGGTGCGATCTCATCCAAGGACACTCAACACCCGTTCGATCTTTTGTGGCCCACCAGTCACATCTCTCGCTTCATTTTCGTTATAATTTATCTGGTACTGCGACTTTTCAAACTATTTCTTCGGATTACCCACAACTGGTAAGTCCTTTTTAATTCTACGTAGTTGTTTTTTGAAAAAATGCAATAATAACTCTCATCATCTTGCTAGTTTTCCGAAATACACGCTGATCAATCAACATGGTACGGAATGTCACCATTGAGTATGACTAACAGGATCCATTGTCTTCTCTTTTGCGTTACAAACGAATTCATAGGTGTGGGATAATCTGGGAAGCTCACAAATATTTCGTATAGGTAGATAAAGTATAGGTATTTTCTTACAATACGAAATGCGGAACTATCTCATCAAAAGACCGAGTAGTTGTGCTCCCCTGCCGTGCTAATTTCCGTATCTATCGACCCCTTGTAGTTATCGACTTCTATTGGTTTTCAGCCGATATGTACTTGGGTACTAGTTATTGAAGAAAAAATCTCCAATCAAGATGGTTTCTATAGGTTCCGTTATGTACCTGCAATTCATGGGCAGGCATAAGCAAAGGCAACCCTAACCTACAGTAGCCGTAGGTAGTAGCCTAGTGCTTGCAGGACCGGACGGATTCTTTCATCTAAGACGTCGCCGTCAGTAAATAATATTGGGCATGCAAAAGATCTGAATTTCATCCTCTATCTCTTCATATTAAAAATGCGAACAGTCCGAAAAGTTCTGAACTTACCTTAATATTATTAATTATTCTCTTCCTATTACCAATTTATTCTAGCATCACCACTGAAACTTGCAGGGGAATTTTTTGCAACAAATTGTTTTCAGGGATCATTATTATAGCTTGATGCTTCAAACTTAGCCATACTTTCTTCTTCGCTGCTTTCTGCCGGTAATTAACGGTGTGGTGCGAGGATAACCATCGGATGCGCGTTGAACATTTTTGATTGCACAGAGCATCTTATGTGTGCGCATTGCGAAGAGAAAAAGTTAGTTGTGGGTTTGTATAACCTTTCTAGCTTTCCAAGTGCCTACTCGTGTCGAAACGTAAAGCGTTGAAGTTGGCAGTTCAACGTGGATCACACACGTCTGTCGCAAAAACAAGGGGCAGCTTACATCAGTTGTATATGTTTACTTCAGCATTGTTAAGTAATGTTGATGTAAAGACGGCCTCTGTCGGTGCGATCTTGCTACATGTTATAATTATGCAAAGTTGTACCATCTTGAATCTTTCTCACAACGGCAACAGACAGAGCAGCTCAAAAACAAATGGTCATCTTGCTGTCCAGGCGGTCTGAAGGAGTTTTGTTGGTTTGGGTGTTGCTTTTACATGGGTATTGATCACAGGATGCTGGTGTAATATGTGCCCTACCTGCTCATTTCTTGTCTAATATGCACCTCAACCATTACATAAATGCGTTCATGCTGATTAAACGACTCACCGATGTCGAGGGTATTTTCAGTCTGGAGACGGTTGAAAGGGATGTTGACTGTCACTACACAAAGGGCATTTAAGAACATGAAAGATAAATCAGGCTCGTTTTTTTTTTGCTGGAAATCCATCAGTAGTATGCGTCCAAATGGCCTTTTATCCTTTTAAACAAATTACTCTTGCGATTCCCCTTGGTGTGTCCCATTTCTTGGTTCAACATAATTCTGTTTGTGGTTCACTGTCGAGTGCTGGTAGCTGCGGTTATTTAAATTCTCATACGCTGTCCGTCTTGCATACATTGGCGTTCAATAATGGGCCCAAGAATGCTCCTTGCTCAGCGTGATCAATAGCATCACTATTTGAATCCGAAAACCAACGACCCGTCAAATACTGCGCCGTGATTTCGGTTTTTTCCTATATCCTCATCATTCAGCACCTTAGGTGGATTGTCGCCCTGTTTTATATTTTCACCATAGCTTCGCCAATTTGAATTTTATTGTAACAGTACCTACCATTTTATCTCAGGCTGAAATGATGCTACTAATCACCTCACGACACAAATTAATTGAACATGTCATACCGTTTAGTTAGCTCGTCCTGTTATGACAGTTTCCGAAGCTTAAGGTTTCTGAGCGCCTGTTTTACAATGTTTTTAGTTCATATACATATTGAACGCTTCCGTCCTCCCCAATTGCGCTCCGACCTTCCTTCATCCTTCCGTTAACGAGGCTATACCTTTTCCTCAATTCATTTATTCATTACTACGTAGAAAGTTAACTCTCTTGCTTCGTCTTTGCTGACTTGTTCGTGAAAATGTCGAAATAACTCGCTCACGAGGTGGCAATAGGGTTTCTTAATGCATACTGTCCCTATGACGTTGTTAGTTAGGGAACTTGATGTGTTATACCTGCCCGTTGCCACATAATGGGTTCTCAGATGTTAATTGAATGGTTCAGATCATGAGGCGCATGCAAGGTTAAGGGCTAAATGACGCACTCGGAGTCGGTAGGGCGCATATCAGATTGGCACCGATCACAGTACTTCAATTAGTCACCTTTCACAGTTGCAAAATATATATCAATGGATTACAGAATGATATAGTTTGACAAAATCCAACAATGTCAGTGTAGTTACACCTAACCTCATGTTGACTACCTAAGGAGGTGGTAATGTGATTTAATAAGAGTGGGGTGTGCATAACCACGCTGATCAACTGGAAAAATTAACCACGTTAAAGTTGTCAGCATTTATCGACTAAGATTATTCAAGCCAGATTACAAAACAAACCGGTATCACCTCTAGTACATCCTGTAACAATGTTTTCTTCAGAATTCAATCTGAAATTTAGCAGGATGAAATAAATATATGGACCACAAGAATGCTCCCGCTTGTTCTCCTCAACTGAATTGAAAGTTGGGAGACGGCGTTGTAGATAGTACCGTCGCGTAGAATCAACCCTGCTATTTGTGCTGTCGCCAGCCATGTGGTCAAGATCAGACTTCCCGTTGAACTTTACGGTTCTGGAGCCCGACCGTCTAACTGACTGAGTTTTTATTATGCTGAACGAACGGGCAGCTTACCCGAGTGGTCTCATTCGATTCACGGAACTAATTTCTATGAGAATTAAACATACAAGAAAAGAACTATCCTCTTACATCGAAATTTTTTGAGATTTAAGACTTTTTTATAGTTTAACCTGTAATTATTATCCCTTAGGGTTGATTGTTGAAGATGCCGAAATTACTTGCTCATTCCGGATAAGTGGTGCATTTTTGTTGAAAATTTTCTAAAATTACGTATCTTTTAATCGTAAACCAACTTATGAAGGGGGGTGGGGGTGCAAAACTTCATTATTGAAATTAAAAATAATAACGTTGAAATCGACTCCTAAGTAAATCGCAGTTTAATACATTAAATTGGTTTTAATTTAGCACTTCGTGGGGCAAACTGATTGAAAATTAAAAATTTCATGTCAAATTAACTATAACTTGTACGGCTCGATGAAATTGAAATTCAGCTAAAAATTGTTTTCCATGTTATTATTTTTCTTCAACAATTCAATGAGTGTATTATATTGTGTGTTTTGTTGTTGTGAATAGTAGGAATTCTGTCCATTCTACACACGTTAAGTCTGCTCATTTAAAGGTCTTTATGGAATCCCTCTTATTTTTTCGATTTTAAATTTTGTTTGCAGTTACTACTTTAAACAAAAATGGTGAAGGAAACCAATTACTACGACATTCTGGAGGTCAAACCCAACTGCTCCAACGAAGAACTGAAGAAAGCGTATAGGAAGTTAGCGTTGAAATATCACCCGGACAAGAATCCCAATGAAGGAGAGAAGGTGAGCATTCGTTTTATTGTTTTACAATCAAATGGAGGAAAAGTTTCATACTATACTAAGATGCCTTGAAATCTTGCTAACTGTGGGTTATGTAACCAAAATTCCTTGTTAGTTTTGCGTTTCTTAGCTTTTTAAAATCAAATTCCAATCATTCAAACAACTTTACTCGTTTAATTTTCAACACACAGTACAACATAATCTTTGAAGAAAGTGAGTAACCAGTAACGGCTCTTATTCAAGAAATTTCCGTTCCTGCTAGCAACCTGCTGACTTTTGATTTCGTCACAGATTTAAACGATTGAATCCTTACTTGCATTCATATGATTTGGAACATCAAATTAAGTTTTTCCCAACAAATGTATTTAAGAGACTCCAGCTTGTTAAAGGAACCGCGGTCCCCCCCTTTAGGAGAGTACATTTACACCGTAAGTATGTAAACAATATTTTTTATGTACAAAAAGTTTTGTTCAAGGTTTGTTCTGTTGGTAAATATTGTTATAGAAAAATAACAAGGAAAATGAATGTTTTCAAATGGGTCCTTTGGTTTTTACAATCAGTTCACTGAATATTCACCTAATTTTTCCCTTTCTTGCCCATAGTAATGAAAGTAATAATTAAATCATCCTAAAGGGGTTTGGATACTGGAGGTTCAATGTCCTTGTATTTTCCTGCAGTTTAAGCTGATCTCCCAAGCCTACGAAGTGCTATCGAATGCTGAGAAACGGCAGATATACGATGAGGGCGGTGAGCAGGCGCTGAAGGAGGGAAGCGGCGGTCATTCGGCCTTCACATCGCCGATAGATATCTTCGACTTGTTCTTCAGAGGCGGGCTAGGAGGACGCAGAGAGCGCAGGGGCAAGAATGTAGTACATCCCCTTCTCGTTACCCTCGATGAGCTCTACAATGGCAAAGTCAGGAAACTCCAAGTCAAAAGAAACGTCGTTTGCGATAAATGTGAAGGTACTGTTAAACTGTCTCGATAAACCTCTTAGTTACTGGATCAAAGTTCAAATGTTTTGCAACTGTACAGTTACGATTACAAACCGTAGTCATCGCTTTATACTTATCATCCAACTAAATGAATTGATAGCAGATTGAATTAATTCAGTTCTCAAAGAAATATTTAAGCCTAGGCCCAATGCTGGTTACCCCCCCCCCCCCCTTCATTCCAATTTAGACCCTCTTGTGATATGCCAGATTTTAATTAATGGTAGATAAGATACCTCTAAATTCGTACTGTATGCTTTAGTATTAATAGCTTAGTGTTCAAACATTTCAGAACTTTCATGTTGGGTAATGGAAGGGCTTAGTAGTGATAAATCGTTACATGCTCATTATTTTCAGATGATTTTATTGACACCCCCATTTTAGTTTAGTTTTGCAACAAACGTCAACAGTTCTGAATTTCTTATCAGGAGGGAAATAGATTTTGTTGGATTAAGAATTTTGCTCTAGAAACATTTCAAAACTTTCCAATTTTATTATGGGAGGTGCTGCATGGAGGGGATAATAGTGGTAAATCGTTAAATATCCACTATTGTTCCCTGATATTTTGTTTGATCTCAATTGTTTCATAAACCTCCTTTTGAAATAAACTCTTTTTATGGTGAAGGGGGAATTAGCGATCGAACTATTCAATTGCTGCGAATACCTACGGCGATATATGTAATATTGTGTTTTGACGTACATAACAAATGTCGAATTTTTCATTCGTAGGCCGGGGTGGCAAAAAGGGCGCCATTCAATCTTGCAACACCTGCAATGGATCTGGTGTTGCTGTGGTGCTACAGCAAATTCAGCCTGGCGTTATCCATCATCTCCAACGCGTCTGCACTGACTGTAATGGAGAGGGAGTAAAAATCAACCCCAAGGATCGATGCCAGCAATGCAAAGGGAAAAAGGTAAGGCTTAATTTCTCTGCAATTAGTCCAATTAAAATAGTAGGCGTTAGCATTATTGTATTATGTAACTGATGTTGCTCACTTGAAGGTTTCTCCCGAATCGGATCGGACTCGAACCAGAACCAGTAGAACTGAAAAGGGTGGTGACAGAATCGTTCAGGACTGTTGAGCTGGATTCACATGTATGGAGAGTAGTGGAATATATATTGCTTTCTGATAAGAAAGTAGTAGGCATTGTGCAATTGTTCTAACATTGAATCTGCCCTTAGTTCCAACCCCTGTCGTCTTAATGGTTCTTGGACTAGTTCGGAACTGACATCCGTCAACATTGATACGAGATGACATCATCATAACTTTTCACTTGCTACCAGTTTACCTTTTCATTTCCCTAACCACCTACCGTCATACTCTGCAATGGAAATGGAAAGTAGGCAAACAATTACTTAAAATTGGTAAGCGTGAAGACGTCTACTGCGCATGTCTCGAACTATAAGCTTCTTGCGAAAATCTCGTACGTTTGGACGAGTTTTTATCAATTCTGGACTCCTTCTCAGTCCTGATTCACATCGAACGCCAGAAATTAGCATTGTTTGTCCCGAATGGTTCAGGACTTATCTCCGGCCAAATCTTTTTTGTTTAATTTTTGGGATGAAGTCCCTATTCTGTTGAATATTAAGATCTACAGTATCTGCAGATGAGATCATTTCTTCACTGCAACTAATCTAGGAAAACCATAAATACTGTTACTTCATAGCTATCTTCATTCGTTGATTTTCAGATTGTTCACGAAAACAAAATTATCGAAGTGCAGATCGAGAAGGGCATGTCCGATGGGCAGAAAATCTGCTTTTCTGGAGAGGGAAATCAAGAGCCTGGGCTTGAAGCTGGTGATATGATCGTTGTTCTTGATGAACAAGAACATGCTGTGTTCAAGTAAGTCATTTCAACAATCCAACATTTATGTTATCCATTATTTTTTCGTTTATCTTATGTTTTCGTTGTTACTGAAGAGCTTTACAAATTCGTTGCATTAATTTATTGTTCCATCTATTCTTTTAGGCGTAAAAATAACAACTTGGAGATACAAATAGAACTTCAACTAGTAGAAGCACTGTGTGGCTTCCGAAAGACAATCCGAACGCTTGACAATAGGGATTTAGTCATCTCAACCATTCCAGGTGTGTATAATTGCTACATATGTCAGATGATGTTCTGAATTGAATTTCCCGAATTATTGATTTCTCATTATCTATTATCGATCCAATTTGGGAGGTAGTTGGATTGAAGTCTCGGGAGGGTAAAGTAATAGCTGCTCCTGTGCCAACCTGAAATTGTTTCTTACAGACAACCTCAGGCTTGTGGACAGTTTTTGTGAATGAAATGATCGGGATTGTGTCGGTTAACTCTTATGTAGTCCTGTATCTGAACTAATGTCATAAAGAGGAAAGGTTTGATGGTTTGTTACGATTTAACTGAAAAACTACTCGTTTTCTCGTTTAGAAGTTATGATGGATAAACAAATTCTCTAAGCAAGAAAAATGTCACAGTTTGAACCAACTGGCCCACGTTTACTTCATTAGAAAAATCCTTCTTTTTCACCCCAATGTTGCGGATTTTTGCTGTTTCGGCCCATTGTGCGCCATTGTTGCTAGTACCTTATATAGTGGATTCCGTCGTATTGGTAGTTCAGAAAGTGCTCTAAATTTATTTCATATTATCATTCATATTATACGCTACTTAAGGAAAACTAACACGATTATGCTGCATGACTGCTTCCCTTGCGACCACCTATATATTAAGCCATCTCTGATATCTTCTATTTATATTATCGAACACACTAGCCTATACCGCTTTGTTGTACATTATTTCAGGTGAAGTGATAAAACATAGGGACCAAAAATATATATTGGGAGAAGGAATGCCGCAGCACAAGAACCCTTTCGAGAAAGGCCTTCTCATCATTCATTTCCTTGTCAAATTCCCAAAAACTCTCCCACCCGAAATCATCCCCACCCTGGAGGCCAGCCTCCCTCCCAGGTGAGTTATAACCGTTTGCTACATTATATGAATAATTATTAAACCTACCAATCATTGTTGTAAATATCCTTTTGATTTAGTCACATCCTAAATTGGTTAGTTAGTTTGTAGTTGATAAATTGGCAATCAGCAGTCCATTCCACTTTCTTTTTTCGTGTGTTCGTAATATTAACGTTATCAATTCTGGAAAGCTAAAAACAATCAATTCTCCTTTAAATTTTAGTTCGATTTCCCCAATGTCACAATCGTAATTCAAAAATAACCAAATTCCAATACACACGCTCAATCTTTAAAACTTGGAGAAAAGTTAACAGATTATAGCAACAAGGAAACGTGGCATTTTAAAGTGCTATGTTCGTCTGTCTATTCAAAAGGGATGGCAATGGAAATGTTTTAGGTTGATTAACTATTACTCACGGTTTTATTTTGTGTTTGGAACCAGTTCAGAGAGGTGTGTTTGATGTTGAAATATACTTTATGGTTAGTCAACTTATGATTTGTCGAGGGGCTTCGCTCTAGTTGAACGAACTCCAGTTTTGTTGATAGTGTTGTTTATGCTCATAGTTCCATATCCTTACCTGTCACTTGTATATTTGATTTCGCGAAATCATTATCATCAACCTTGAAATCCGATGATCTTTCTCTAATCCATCGTGGACGGCGAATAGTAAAATCTGCATCAAACTCACCCTCAAGTACCAATGCTCTAATTAAGCCTTCGTGGCTCGAATTTTTAGCACAAATTAGGCAAAATAATAGAAATAGCTAAATGAACTATGATGCAAAGAAGCGTTATTCCGGAACGGAAACAAAGATGGTGATAAGAACTTACTTATCACCCGTGGTTTAGGACGCTAACCACCCATAGTTGTTGGTCGGTTTTGATCTTCGATTTATCGCGTTTTATCGTTGATTTATCTTAACTGGAGTTGGTGTGAGTACGACTGAAGAGTTCAGTTATGATGGTGTGAGTGACGGGAAATGAGGGCCTTCTTCGATTTCTCACCTTCCCGGGAACGACAGGGTAAGCGCCCGTGGTCCTACCAGTTCTCCTTGTTTTTCGGAACGCTCCTTTCTCTTATAGGCATAGGAGCCATATTTTTGTGGACGTATGTCACTTTTAGACATAATTGTGTCTAACAATCCTCTTATCTATGCATAGAACGGTTTTGACTTACCTCCGAATTTTCCTCCAGGCAAGAAATTATGATCCCTGATGACGCTGAAGAGAAAGAACTCGTAGAAATGGACCAAGAAGAGGAAGCCAAAAAGCGCTCTCACGAGCACAGACCCGAGTACGCAGAAGATGACGATTGTGGACGGGATGGCCACGTCCAATGCACAACCCAATAAAGAAAGTGCTAGATTAATGAAGATTAATAATGATGAAATTTCTAATCTCGTTCTCGTAATCCATTTTCACGTGATGCTTTACGTTTATATAAAAACCTTTTTATTTTGGGATCCATTCTTTTTCGAACATAATCGTAGGTAGTTAACTTATTTATTTCACCTCCACCCCTTCAATATGTCTATTTGTTTGTAGGATTTTCTGTCATTATGGTAAAAGATCGCTGTTGACTACTCCCTCTCAGTGGGAAATCGATTGTCTTGATTCCTGTTTGAATGAGTCCATTGTTGATATTTCTTGGATTGAACGTAAATCTCGCCAAATTGGTCACCTAACGAAGTCGTTGCCAAATTTTAATCATTCTAAAATGGACACTGGAATGGAATCATTTAAAATAAAATTAAGAATAGTCACCCTATCACTTAGTTGTTATTGTCAAGATGTAGGTATACACCATAAGAAAAAGGTTTTACGAGTTTTGTTGAGACAAAAGTGAGTAGATATTTACAACGGACTCATTTGATTGGAATGAAAAGTAATTTACTAGATAAGTACCTACTTGTAAGAACGAACAGAAAATCTTGCGAAGCCCCACCATAACCTTCGTAGATTTTGTTGAACTTGTCGGGAGCTTTCGTTTAAAATTAACTACGCTAGTAGGGATCCCCTTTTTTCCAGACGATTCGCTTGTTCAGGAAATTGGTTTGTATTCCCACCAACTTTAGGGGCTTTGCTCTCCAACTCTTTTATTAGCTGTTGGATCGTTATTCACCTTTACTCTCTCCTATAGGTTATTTTTATTCGTGATATATTGAATGAATTCGTTTGTAATTTAGTTGAAGGTAAAATTTTTGTTCATCTATCTTGTGTTTGCGATCATTTTCACATTTAATGTCCCTTTTATATGTGAGATGATTAAAAGTCACATTCGTATGTTTTCATTATTTTTTCGTTATACCTTACCTTTCCCTCCCTCGCAAAATTGATATAAAATGCTTGTTTTTCCATCCCTTAATTTGAAAGGATTTGGGAAAAAAATTGAAATAAGTGCTATTTACGAACTTTGATGGTTTTCTGACAAGTACGTTATTCAAGGAAGTCTACGAGATGCCTAAGAACATAGGTGCTACTTGATAGTTTGGATTCAACGTTTCTCTTGTTATGTAGGTACCTAGTAATTTAAAAATTGAATTAAATTGTGTTTTATTTTCATGACGTATCTCTCAAGTATACTTAATTCAGTATATGAATACAACTGGCTCTGTACAAATTTAATCTCTTAATGATCAGTAGTAGTTACGCAAGTTGAAATATTTTGGTGGGCTGGACTTATTTTCTCAGAAGAAGGAACTTTTCAAAAATCTCCTGTCAGTAGTGGACAGCAGACCCTCCGACGTTTGCTACACTCCACGAGTGTGCCTGGGATGGACCACTTGCTATGCTATCTTTTAGGGACAGGAAGTAGTTCACTATACCCAGAGCTGGTATACATAGAGATCAACACAGAAATTACATTACCATTTTTGACAAATCGTTGGATTTAGGTTTACAAACGCGCAACGACCAAATTTGTTCAGAAAGCATAAAATGTCAAATTTTTCTCCGAATCGCACACGGCTTTCCCAGAACCTTCGATGACCATCATCAGAAAATCGATCTTGACGTGTACAAAATAATTATCTAATGGGGTATGTATACTGAATATTGCCTGTGAATGTAGTCTAAACGGCGAATAATAAATCGTTCGCGGTTTATGTTTCTTCTTAGGGAAATTATTTACGAAGGTTGGTTCATTAAAAAAAAAACTCAACTTACACATATTCAATAATTTAAAAAATGTATTTCACGATACAACAAAATAGCTTTATTAGCCATAACAAAATGATAAATATAATACCTTATGATGTGAAACATATAAAACGGAAATTACTTTACTTACGGTTGTAACAATTCGCTATCTACCGAAATGCGGGAGCGTGTGAACCTTAATAATACAACACAGTACAAATTTATATGGAATTCTCAACTACCTTATTTTGAATATAGAAATGGAACTTAGTACGCACCATTCATATCGACGAGTACTTGAGTATAGGTACTATTATGGGGTATGGTTCATTTTGTCCTGAAAAAGAAAAAATCAAAAATAATAACGGAAATACGAATTTAAAATTTTCAGATTCTTCTAATTAAAAAAAAAAGTTTTCTAAAAAAAAAAAAAATCCATCCATTGGAACGTGGAAGTTTGGTTTTCCGTCAATACATACTGGACCAATTCGGCGAACTTTATACAACTTCCCCACCCTGAAGAATTCAAAAGACTTTCTACTACATTCCTGATGGATAACGCTATTTGCTAATATAAGAACAAAACAAGTATGCATAATTACATGTGGAATATGGTTCCCTCGTATAGGTGCCATTAATGAATTAACTTATTACGATTCATTCACTGGACTGAAATGCCGAGGGACAGGTTCCCACAGACAACGCCTTCAAAAAGTGAGTCGACTTGTATTGCTGGCTCGCGAAGTATTCTATAGTGCATAGAATAATGATAATATAGTATTGTTCATTCAAATTGTTATGAGATTATTAAACCGTTTTTCTCCAAATGTTAGCAAATGGAACCCCCCACCCACTAAACCTGAGAAAATTATGCTCTTTGGATTTTACTGCGGTTGCGCAAGCCGATGCAATGATTATAGAGCAGGGGCTCCCAAACTTTATAGTGCCCCCTTGTAGTCAAATTAAAGCCTCCCACGCCCCTCTTACATAACTGATGAAAAGACGTGAAAAATGTGAGTTTTGCTCTGAAAAGAATTTTTATTTGCTATTTATACAAAACATGATTTGATAACACGTAGCTTTTATGATGTGGCCTTTAAGATACAAATAAGTTAATCTTAATGAAATGGATGGGGTTGCAAATGGATTTTCTTTACTAGCGCTGGTATTTTTCGTGAAGTTTTGGTGAGAGCACAAAGTAAGTTACTATTTACATCAAGCTTATAGAACCTTCGATGACCATCATCAGAAAATCGATCTTGACGCGTACAAAATAATGGGGTATGTATACTGACTTGCCTGTGCATGTAGTCCAAACGGCGAATAATAAATCGTCCGCGGCTCATGTCTCTTCTTTGGGAAATTATTTACGAAGGTTATTTCATTTAAAAAAAACTCAACTTACACATATTCAATAATTTAAAAAATGTATTTCACGATACAACAAAATAGCTTTAATAGCCATAACAAAATGATAAATATAATACCTTATGATGTGAAACATATAAAACGGAAATTACTTTACTTACGGTTGTAACAATTCGCTATCTACCGAAATGCGGGAGCGTGTGAACCTTAATAATACAACACAGTACAAATGTATATGGAATTTTCAACTACCTTCTTATTTTGAATATAGAAATGGAACTTAGTACGTACCATTCATATCGACGAGTACTTGAGTATAGGTACTATTATGGGGTATGGTTCATTTTGTCCTGAAAAAGAAAAAATCGAAAATAATAACGGAAATACGAATTTAAAATTTTCAGATTCTTCTAATTAAAAGATTGTAGTTTTCTATTAAAAAAATCTTCTCTATCTTCAGTTTTTCAAAAACATTAGAAAAGCACTGTACGTTCATGCTATCTAGACAAGGACTCACGTGCCACGCTCATCTTGATAGACGTGCCTCGGATTCCAAATCTACAGCGTCCGCCCGCCATACGGGCCATAAAATACCTTAGAATTGGGTAAAAACACACGGACTCCACTTCGGTTCTATTTAGTCCTGACTTGCAGCCAGCCCGATCGTTTAACAAGCATAGATGCTATGGGCCAAAACCTGTCAGAAACGTGGTTTTCTAGGTTTTGACGTAGTCAAGTGGAGTGTCATGTCTAGTAATTTTGAAATCGACAGAGGTAGTTAGAAAATATCACAATTCCTGAACCTAAAAGTGAACCAGCAACTTCACTACGACACGAGCAATCAAGCATTACTTAATAACAATTAAAGAAAAAAATAGAATTGCCAGCGTTTTCCTGAGCTTTTTTTATGCTAAAACTCCCGACTACACACAATCGACCAACCAATTAATTTCTAATTTTATTCACAAAGCGAAGTAAGCGCCAAGGCGTAGCTAAGAGGCTGCCACCTCACTCTATTTTCTGTCAGGTACTGTAAACTAAATTAGAAGAATTAGTGAGTAATTGTTTTAATCCTTACCAACAATGACGCCGAATGTTTTTACAACGGCATTTCAAAATTAACATCGAGTTTGGCTTGACGAGCGAGGCCGACAATGGACGAGAGTTTGACTGCGAGACGGGCAGCCTCATCGAGGTTGTCACAGGGGAGGATTTTCATTCCAGAACTGGCAATCAATACCTTGGCGTCATCCACGTTCGTTCCCTAGAAGATAGGACAAGGAAGTGAAAATTTGACTAAATTTCGAAGTGAATGGAGTAGTCTAACGCACGACGGTTAAAGCCATGTAGAAAAGAACGAGAGCCTGCATAACAAACAATGGTGGTCATTTTGAGAACACATTGTGAGAGCGACTTCTTTTAATTTTACTAGTCTGATTTATTTAAACTTAACTAGTCTGAATAGTAGAAATGTTTTTCGATCATATTTCTGGAAAAGTAGTATCACTTTATTTTTGTAACCTACCTATTTTGTGGATTTAATAATTTTACCAATTCATACCACGAACTGTTTCTTTTATCCCTTGGATTCCTCGATTGCTGTTTGAAAAGTGCCTAACGTTTTTACGCCTTTAAACTGGAATTTCTCCATGAGATCGACGCGGAATCGCAAAAATGACCATACCATTAGAAAACTGATTAGATTTGCAAGTTTTCCTGAGGTTTGACAAGTTCCAACACGTTTTTGGAAGTGCAGTACAAACGAAAGTCATTCAGAAACTAGCAATTTTTTAAAATTTCGAATGTTTGAACTGCTATTGCGGTCCTAAGGGGTTCGTTTATGATTATGAATGTGCATTGGTCGTAAAGGAAATTTGATGCTGAATCCGAAAATGTGGTCAAAAGTAGAAAAAAGTTGTTTTAAAGTGGAGAAACGTGGGTTTTTATGTCAAAAAACGTGGTTTTCTGAAAAAAAAAAAACCTTTAAAAAATTATATCTAGAGAACGGGTTGAGATAGAAAGGTCGGTTGGCGGGGTTTCACTACATTTTTGATGCAGATAAACAGAAGTTTTGTTCGTCACTTATCCGCTTCCACCCTATATATGTAAGTTCAGGAAATTATGAATGTAAATTCAGGTGCTAAGAATTATTTCATAACATTCACTAGGTTAAAATGTTACAAACGTGAATATGCACGTAGATTTTATTGCTCAAAGAAAAGTTAGGTTTTAATACGTAGTTTTTCATCGCAGTGGGTGGATCTGTAGTCAAACCGGCAACATGAGAGACCGCATTGGCCGACCTGATCATTTTGACGGGAGAGCTGTTTTTAGAATAGTTTTTTCGATGGAATCCGGGCTACAACGGTGCATGATTTCAAGTAGATAGAGAAGGCACCGTTAAATTGGGACGCGCCAATAAGGAAGCGATGTCATACTCATTTTGGACGATTTCGATAAAACAATCAAATCACCCTGACATCGCTTTTTGTACAATGGCTGGATGGCTTGGTTTGGATAATTCGTCGCATTTCCCCGTCGTCCAATTCGTCTAGGTTTACCTTCAGATAAGCATCTACCAACATTTATTTTGCACTCTCTCGGTGCAATGGTACTCTCTGAGTGAGGTACGTGAATTTCTTACACCCGAAATGACTTCGTACCAGCGAGCAGAATAGGACCGTCTAGGATGCACGATAAAGAAAACCGAGCTCCTTATAACCCTTGGATGTCACATCTGTAATATGATTCGAAAAACAGAAATCTGACTCCAATGTAACTCCAAGATCTCGCACAGTTGCTACTCTCGCTAATAGTACGTAATTTATCATGGAAGTTGGAACTTAAACTTTTACTGCAAGTGAATAACACAATTGTTCGCTTTTCTGCATTAATCAAAAGCCAGTCAACCTATTCGTCCTGTATTTTTGTGACAGTTACTAGGCCGGCTAAATTTATTGCATTAGCACTACCAACATACTGATTCCCAGCAAACGCTTTTGTCTCCAGACTGTTTCCTAATTTTACGTATACTACTTCCAGTCCAACACTACGAAATGCGAAAAATTACCACTTAAGTTCTGAAACCTACAAACTGATAAACCTTTACACAGGCCACAAATAAATCATATTTGAAAAAATGGTTGAATAAAATGAAACGGAGTTAACTATCATACCTGAAGACGGCAGATGATAGGTACCCTGAGGTTCAGCTCTTTGACTGCGGCAATGATACCCTCAGCGATAACATCACATCTCATAATACCACCGAAAATGTTTACCATGATGGCACACACCTAAAATTGAATATTATTAAGCAAAAAGTAGTAGTAAAAGTAAAATGATTTACTGATCATGTTCACTTATTATAAGTATTACATATTCGTTCACCTCACCTTGGGGTCAGCAGTGATGATTTTGAAGGCTTCTTTAACAGCATTGGCGGTGGCACCGCCTCCGACATCCAAGAAATTGGCAGGCTCGCCTCCATGAAGCTTGATGATGTCCATTGTGGCCATTGCCAGACCGGCGCCATTCACCAAACAACCGATACTGCCTGAAGGCATTTCAAAGGATCGTATGGGATTTTCCAAAGCTTATTCTTCCAAGAATGTGATAGCCGATTATTTTCAAAGACACTAAACGTGATAAGTTTATAATATTCCAATGTTTCATACATGGTACATCGCCGTTGATTAATTTCCTTACCATCAAGAGCAATATAGTTGAGGTTGAATTTGGCAGCTTCTACTTCTTTGGGATCCTCTTGCGTCCAATCCCTCAGCTGGAAAAGCTCCTTCTGTCTGAATTCCGCATTGTCATCAAACCTGAACTTGGCATCAAGGCAGAAGTCTGAAATCCATTAGACCAAATGTTAGAATGAATGTTTTATCAAACAAATTTGTAACACTTTTGCCTAATTCCTTTGTTAAATCATTCTTCAAGGTAAAATTCGATTTTGATAAATGGGATGAAGAGCAATTATTTGGTATGAATGAAATCACTTACAGTCACCAGTAGAATCTTCGGCGTAAGGGTTGATTTCGATGAGAAGGGCATCTTTGTCTAGAAGCAGCTTGTAAAGGTTAAGAAGCATTTCCGTCACCTGAGCTTTTTTGTCGCCTAACCCGACTTTCACAGCAATGTCACCAGCGATATCGGCAGTAAGACCTGGGAAAAAGTAACAAGATTCAACATATGAAATCACTTTGTTAGATAGGGAAAGGTAAGGTTCAGTTTCATCTCCACAAAAATCGTTCTTCACTTCGTAGATGGAATCTTATATCCATTAGCCTACATACTCCATAAAATTGTCTATTTTATAATCAATACATATGATCATTTCATTCGAGCTAACCACAAACCCCTCCCCAGAAGCAAAAGTATGGCTCCATACCAGACAGTATGTGACTCATTATTACATGACACTACGATCCCTTTCAAAAACAGCTACCCATTGTTTCCGATCTATGGCCTTCTCCATCTTCTAACACCCGGGTCTGAGAGATGATCCAACAAAGCCGAGGTCCCTTATTTTTAGAATTTTTCCTCTGGACTTCTAAGACAGTAGTTCATCTCTCCATCATCCTGTCAACATGACCTCAATCTACCCTTTACTGCTCAATGATACCAAGTCTGACTAAGGCCGTAACTATGTCCCTACCATTTGTACAGAAAATTGATATAACAATTGGAACCTTCCAACAGGAAATTTCTCAAACTCCATTCTGTCATCCAATATATGTGGATTTTATTCGAGAACTCAGACTTCATTTAAAATCGTAGTTGTTATGGGTTGAGCATAACTAGGAAGAAATTCGTATGAATCATCAATTTTTGTGGATAACGTACTATTCAAACTCGAGGTTTTTAGATACCTGACATTTGATAGCTTTTAAATTAATATTTAAATCTCATAATATCTACAATATTAGGAAACACAGATTCTGACTATTTGTTGAGCCCCTTGGTTTTCCTTACCTTGGGTGATATCGATAGGTATGTACATGATAGCGTTGGGGTTTTCAGCTGCCACATCTTCAATGTTTACACCTCCTTGAGATGAAGCGATCACGACAGGTCCCTGAAAAATTATGGTCGAAATGAAAATCTCATGAAAAAGTGTGTGGAATATAGCTAACCCTACGAATTTCACAACTTCTAATTGTCAGGAAAACGTAGAAGGTGATTTTGCATGAACACCCTTAATATTCTTGAGAAATCCATGCTTACAACCTGTAAACTTATTTTTTAGAATGAATCATAGAACTAAACCTAATGTGACAGTGGTAAAGAATTACATGGAAAAATTGAGAATTAAAATTTGGGATAAGTTTCGTTCAGTACAAATGCTCCTCTGCTGAATATACTTTTAAATGTTTTATGAAGATATATAAATGAAAATTCTCAACGATTACTTATTTTTTGTTTCACAGTGAATCTAATGGACGTTTTAAAGAACCTTGAATGTAGAAATCGAATATATTTACGAAAAACAGCTAATATGTTTAATCTATATGGGACTTTTGTTGCAAATTGGCTGTAGAATCAGTCCCTAAAGTTTGTCACATCTTAAACTTATGAGTAAATATTCTGTATTTACTAGAAGAGGGACAATTTTAATTGTGTCTTCTCTTCATAGAGACAACACTCACATTGAACGCTCGTTCCATCATGACGGCAAAGTAATATTCCTTCCTGGGAAACTTCCTCTCCGTGACCATAACGGCGTTGCAGATTCGACCCTTTTCACCAGTCTGTTTCGTAATGAGGTGATCACCCAACATTTGACCAGAAATCTCCTCAGCTTCTTCGGGGCTAAAGTAAACAGTGTAAAAACAACAGCATGAGCCAATAGTTATATTGCACCGAGTACAATGTAGTTCGTGTCACTCCAGATGATAGGTGTCTACCCTCAAAACCAGGTTAAAAAATCGTTGTTTCGACAAAAAATCAAGCATGAGGAAAAAAGGGTGAGCGAATTTTGGTACAAAATTAGAAAAATTTGGTTCGACAAAATCGCTAGAAATAGCGAAAATGGATAAAACCTGAATATTATTGTTTTTATTGCGAAATATTATTTTGAAAAGTAACCAACCCCTCCGTATATTTTACCACACATGTGCAGTTTTTTCGCCATACCTACTTGGACCTTGAAATAAATAATGCTCTAAGCATATAAACACTGCTAGAATTTTGAGTCCGATTTCAAAAAAGAAGAAAAATCCCAAGTTTTGTATCACGCCAACTTAGTAATTACTAAGTATTAATACGATTTTTTCTCTTCTTTTTTTTAAATTTAGGATGGGTGTCAATTATTTATCTCATTTCCTTTATAGACATTCCCTCGATTCCCGTCAACAAAATCTTTCCTCTATTCCACAAATTACAACATTACAACTTAAAAAGGATTAGGAATTATAATTTTTCCACGAATCTATAGACTATAGAATTTTATAGCTGCGGACACAATTTCTATTACACTATGCACTGTGGAGATTTTTAATCGTGTTACTTTTACATAAACCGTTGCATTTGAGTAACAAGAGTGATGATTAACGGAAATGTTGCAACTTGTTTACTGACATTATATTCATAGTTTTATCTATCAAAAGATTGATTTTATGATTAAAATAGCTGCAAATTATTACACAAAGGTTTATAATTTTTTCTGTACTATATAACCATCCGGATCAATGGACTACCAGAAATGAGCATTAAAACGAGAGACAATGAAGTACAAACGGAAATCCAACTGAAATGAAAGCTTCCTCTTGTTCTTCACAACTGAATTGAAGCTTGGGAGATGGCGTTATTAATAGTATAAAAGTATAGCAGCAACCGTGCTATTTGGTCTGTCGCCAGCCACGCGCTTCACCCGTTAAAGAACTAAAAGGCTCTGCGGCCTAACCTAACCGATTTTTAAAATGGTGAGCGAATGAATGGTGAAGCAACCCGAGTGGTCTCATTCGATGCACGGAACTAATTTTTATTTGAATTAAAAAAAAAAACTACCCTCTTACATAGAAAGTTTTTGAGATTTCGATCCGTAAAATTATCGCTTAGGGTTGATAGATCAACTCGGCACGATTACTTGCACATTCCGGATCAATGCAGGATTTTTGAGACAAATTTCGGTTCGATTTTTGAATAGTCTTGAAAAGAGAACCAACTATTTTGGCAGGGTTACAATTTTTTCTCTTTGGATTACAAATGTTTATTTTGAAAATAATAAACTAAAATCTTGAAAAGTAAACCAACAACAACTAAATGGATTAAAGATAGGGGAACATTAATGGAAATTGAAATTTTAGTTACCTAACCAACTTTAAGAATTTTGGCAGATACTTACGAGAAAACCATGCGAACGCCTCCTTTGAGGCCACCTTTGAAATGCCCCTTCCCTCTACCTCCAGCAAGGACCTGCAACAATGTGGTGATGTTACAAGATAACAATTTATTTTTGTGAATTCTATTAACGATTTTCCATTCATTTATTCTATCTGCCAAACTGAGGAGGAAATCGCTAGTTAAAAAGAAGAAGTGTGAGCTAGTCATCAAATTCAGGAAAGTGTACTGGTTACTGGGAAGACACTCGAAATTTTCTATCCACAATTAGCTCATATTGTACTAGCAAGTCCTAAAATCTGAACATATGGTGCTCAACTGTTGGGTTTAACCGCGCAGAGTAACCGCAATATTATTTAGCGCTTTCAGAATAAGTTCCGCATACCTGCGTCGATGCATCGAATGGTAAAATCTTTATCAATCTGTCTATCTTTACCGTCTGTTTTTAGCGATATTATTATCATCTTATTTCTTTCAAGTAATGCAGCAACACTTTATTACCTTGCGAAAAAATGTTTTCCAAATTGGACCACTTTTTCAATGTGGGAACGATAACGTGAGTTATACCATTTGTTTCCATCTCTCAGGATGGACAGGGCATTTCTTGCTTACTCCAGAACGAAAATGTCCACCTTTGATGATACTGTTGAACATATTGAAGGAGAATTCAGCCATCAATTTGAGAAGGAGCTGAGGAAATATTGAGTCAACTATCGAATAAGTACGCACTCACGAAACTCAAACTCCCTCCTGTTTTCTGTTGCGGACTGAACTCGTATAAACTTTGCACAAACTAACATTTCACGCTTCTGAAAGATACTTCACAGGAAAAACTTGAATTTTCTACCACACTTACCATTCGCATTGAGGTCAGTGTGCTGGAGCTAAGCCTGATAATGAATTCTTAACTCTTAAAATTATCCTTCTATTGTTCTTCTGAAAAGCTACGAATTAAAAACAAAAGAGAAGGTGATTGCTCTAACCTGAGCTTTCAACACGATGTCCTTGACATTGAGGTCCTTGGCCATAACTTTGGCCTCACTCTTGGTTTTAGCGACTCCAAATTTCGGTACCGGGATCCCAGCTCCTCTCAGCAGAGAGTAGCTGATGTGTTCGTGGACGTTGAGGTGTCGCCTTTGCTCCGCTCCCTGGGGCCAAGCGCTAGCAGGCGTTGCACTCAATACCTACAATTGATGAAAAACGATCAGCAAATGCAATATACAATTATTTAATGTAACCAATCCCCCGTAGAATCAAGCTGTGCGAAAGAGCCCTACAAAACCGATTTTAGACGTTTTTACTCTCCAATGTGCCAAGATTCTATTAGTTATATCATTTCTAACCACTTTTATTCACTATCGAAGTTCAATACAAAAACATGCTATTCAAAGTCGGTTTTACTATTCTCATATACGTAATTAGGGGCCGTTCCCATTAAAAACTTGAATCTAGTAGGTTTTTTTTTCGAAAATATTTACTGCCCTTTTTTTTGTGGAACTTCAATTAAAGGATACTTAATGGAAAAAAGTATAAGCAGCGTAAAAGCGTGATTACATTTATAATTGAAAATAATTGTTTGAAATGATTGAGTGAACTAATGACAGATAAAGGTGAGTCAACGACCAAAATTAATGAACCTGAACTGTAACAAAATGACAGTTATCATCTATCATCATCTGTGATCATTTGATCAACGATAAAAAAAGTGAAGAAGACACCCTCCCTTTAGAAAAATTAGATGATAATTTTGCCTGAAGGTCACGGAGTCACTCAAATTGTCATCGATGCTACTTGTGACACAATTATAAACCAGGTGTTTTTCTGTCTTGATTCCACAAGGAAATAGTTTTTCATAAATTAGAACTTCATGTTCCAACAAAAATCTGTAATGACTTCGGTAAAGAAAAAAGAAAAATTGATAGGATGATTGACGACATTTGAATCGATGTAGACCGATGTCGTCATCCAATGACAACATTGGTGGGACAAAGCCATTTAAAAATGTTGATTTCTGAGTTTTTAAAACAACTGAACTTATCTAAGACGTTGGAGGCTGGAAAGATCAGGTAAAATCTACAGTTCTGGGCAAGGTCTTGATGGGGGCATGGTGATAAAGTGACATTTTCGGTATAGTTACCAAATGAAACAACTAAATTTAAGGACCTATGGACCCATTAGAGAAGAATATTTCCTCTGGGGAAAACCAATTTTTTTTTTCAAAATGTGATATATTTGAATTTGTCCAATGGCACTGGCAACGTAGATTTACGTTTTGCTGAGAATAAGCTTTAGATCGGATTTTTAGAGACAAAACTTAAGAGTTTGTGAAACTGTTTTGCTGAATGAGAGTGTCAATATAAATAGTTCATTTAGTGTTATAACCCTAGATTTTATAAACGGATTTTATCCTAAATGTATGAATTAATAGTCGAAACTACAAGGGCAAACAGTGGTATCGATTCGATTGATTTTCATGTAGTTGTGAAGCAATGTTTGATAGGTGCCTAGTAGAGATATATCAATAGAGTATTTTGCCGAGACCTTTATCTTGCTTATCTCAAGTGATATTGCGTTTCACATGATTTCAGATAGATCCAGTGTCTTCTATTTTGGTACTGCACCGTTCACACTCAGCTGTGCCATAGAATTGGCATTATAATGATGCTATATTAGGCTCTTATCGCAGTTAAAACATTGTATAACTGGGGAATAATTGAGCGATTACAATATAAATTTAAATTATAAAAAAATAGACAGATTGTTAATGAGAAAAACAGATATAATAACGTAGATCGACTTCACCTTAAGTGGGGTCCTGAGGACCAATGATCCAACAACGGAGGACTTCCTACTCAAAATGCTAGCCATCTCTCTGAAATGAAATACTCAACACCGGGAAATACAGAGATAATGGAATCTCACGAAAATTCACTGCGTATGAGCGGAGAAGAAAATTTTCGACCCAAAAGTTCACTCACACCCCTAGTTCCACAAAAATAATTTTTGCAGCTTGTCAGGGGATCGATTGATGATATCGATATTCACTCTACCATTTGATAACATCAGCTGATTGTTCAAACATTGACTCTAAAAGGCTGGTATCCTATCTCTTAATTAATAAACGATCCAGCAACAAAAGCTGAATGGATTGATTTGAATCCTGCTATTGGAAGAAGGATAAACTGAGTTAGTTCAACGAAAGGAAGATAAGCTGAGTGAGTTTTTCCGAAACCACTGAATATTTGGTGGAGGGAACCGTCAGGACTTAGAGGCGGGGCCAAGAGGAGGCTCCGCCTTTCACCAAACCAATAGTGATCACATCTATTTGTTGGGCAGATGGCGTTTCCATCCTCAAATGTTCCATGTCATGGAGCTCCAAACACTACATTTCCTCACCACTCCGCTTTTTTAAGGCAATACTTTATGAATGATATAATCAATCGAATTGAATATATAATCTATTTTAATTGGTTTAGTTATCTGAATAGTTTGGAACTACCGTGTAATAGTAAACAACTATCGTTGACAATTTTGAATTTGAGTCGAAGGGCGCTTATTCAATTTACCGCTATCGCTGCTTTTCATGTTAACCAACCTTACAGCGCAAAATATAAGGCATTCCCAATGGTAAAATTTTCCCTTTTCCGAATTTCAGCGTCAATAAATTACAATTTGAAATGAAATCAGAGCTTCACATATAAAATTAACTCTATGAATAGGTGTACGATGTCGAAAACGTCGCCGAAATCAATTTATTTACGTGTTAGAGTGACCTTACAAAATGAAGTTAGTGGTTGTTTTGTTTGTGACTGCATCTTAACATCCGCAAATGACGCAAGGCATTCTGGATATCGAGGAACCATATTTTTCTAACATTAATGCGAAAATCCTCAAGAGATACGGGTGTTAGTGCGCGGCGATTAAGTTTATTTTCATATAATTTTCACGGGCCTTTCCTTATAAACTCGTATTCTTGCTCTGAAATCCGCGATATTGAATTTGTTTTCAGCCTGTGCCGTCGTTTTCGCCGTCGAAAAGTTACCGGAAGATAGTTTTTTTCGTGGCCCAAGTTTATCAAACAAGTGCGAAATCGGGAGATTTTTTCGAAAGGTGCAACGGGGTTTTGGAGAAGTGTTGACATCATTAGCCTTGGAGGTTATTTCTCAGATTCTCTCCTACTGAAGAAAATAACCAGTTTCGTGTCTAAAAGTGCCCAAGTGCGTTCTTCAACATCGTTTTATAGTCTTACAACAAGGGCTTAATTTATCCAAGTAAAAATAACGAGCCCATATGTGGATCCTGTTTTTAACTGTAGTTCAGTTGATGTGATGTCAAAGGATCCCCCAGCTGCATTCACCATTTTATATGATTTATTTACGACATGCAGGTAGGTTGTAAAAACATTTCTCACTATTTACCTAGAATAGACGATATAAGTTACTTCCTAATCAAATGGTATCTCGGTTATCTGGGCAGTCGCCTTAGGTTATGCTTTTTCTCAAAGAGCGTAGGAATCTATTTGGAAGTTTTGAAATGTATTTACATATTTCAATATTTTCTGTAGTGTTTCTTCTTTCATACAACTAAATCGAATCATGATACGAGGTCTTGGCTGAATGTACCTTGAAATGATGGAAGGTCGTTTCCGGGAGGGCATAAACCATTACCAGAATCCAAGGTGATGAATCGGTTCGGAGTGTTTCACCTTGATGTACAGCCTACCGTGTAGGTACAGATTTTTAGACTCTTCCAGAAATAGTCTACCGATTCTAGTACCTACTTTGTTCTAGATACTCATGTAGTCCTGTTTACAACTGCTTTAAAATTGGTTCCATATGTTATATGGTAACTTTTCTAATGGCAGGAATATACTGTGTTCTGTGGGTTCAGTGTAAAATAAATTGGTTAGGGATTAGTTTCTTCCATTCAAGAGAACGTTGAAATACGTATTTGAGCAAATCGTACATTGGGCAGTGATGGGCCTCATATCATATTCTATGGCCTTGAAAATCGTCATACATAACATATTTTCGTTAATTGGTTTCAAAGTTTCGAACGGTACACATGTTCCATTTTTAACTCCATGTTTTGATGTTTTCTCATGTAAATTTTCACTCTGTACCCCGCACAACATAATACAGTTGTTACCATGAAGATGTAACTGGTATTTCTTCTGTACGCTTGCTGTTACTTTTGTGAAGATGTAACTCTCGTTTCTTGAATTGCACAATCATGAGGAATAAAACGTAGTGTAAATTTGAAATTTCTCGAAGATATGTAGGTCTCTGTCATTTTCCTTAAAAGTTGGTTCTAACTCATCGGTGTGTTAGGGAGAGTTAAATGAAATGCGTGGACAGGTTTTTGACGGTTATAGTGAAGTTATGTCATAGCAAGGAAATTATTTCTTTCTATAGTTAAAAGTTACAGTTCACAACTCAAAAGGACAACAGACCATCTCCTCTTGCGTATCTTGCCCGGTTACCTGTCTAGATCCGTGGTTTTATTCGAATTAAGGCCTTGATAAAATTGTTTGTTTTAGTTTTTCCTATCTTAATTTGATAGGGCTAACAAATTTTGCAGTTGCATTCTGCATCATCGTTGTTAGCAGTTTTAGCTTGTTCAATGTTGTTTTGTAATGCACAGGCTCTATACAGTCTTTCGACTATCATGATACTAAAATTATAGTATAAAAATGCCGTGATACATGTGTGTTATACTCACTTGGGTGGAGATTGGGTCGCCTTAATTGATAAGGCAGAGGCATGTATATTACTAATTTCCGAGAGCCTGTCTTGCCTGCATTACCTCTCATCTGCGGGAGTATATTTTCAGCCAACTTAACAAGGCGAAAATTGGCTGTAGGGTCATTTTCAAAAAGTGTCAAAAATAAGAGTCCCCGGGATATGTTACAGAACCATTGAACATTCATGCCCGACCTTTTTTCCTAGTTAGTACTAAGTAGGTCCTGCTGGGACCACAGAGAATTATGTTCCAAGACCACTTTAACAATGAAAAAAATCTAGAGTTTGGAAAACGTTATAGGTCCTCATTCTGAAGTACCCAACTTCATGAAACTAGAATATTATTCGTATTCAGCCTACAAGAATGTGGGCTTGATTACTCATCAAATCTCATTTCGGAATTCTGAATAAACGCGAGAACCATCGGAGATGAACAAAATTGCAATAATAATCGGTTAACCTAGTAGAATTCAAATTTCCCTGGTGAAAAGCATCAGTTCCCATCCCTCTAATAGTGTTAACACCATGTACCAGAATGCTTACAATTAAGTCAAATTCCTACAATTAGTTCATGGTAAATTGTTCAATGACGCAAATGTCACCGGGATATGTTCCTAAACTCCCGTTGCCAGAGGTTGGCGGTGTGCCCAAATTACGGAAAAATTTAAAACGTGGAAATAGTCATTATCCCTGTCGTTATCTCCTTGTGACAGTCATCAATCTAAGACAAGGGATATCTTACTTTAATCACCTCTGACCATTATTCTTTTCGTATGTTAATTTGTTTAGGCTGCTTGGTGGTTAAAATTTCGTTTAAATCTCGTTATCAGGCATATAGGTTATGGCTGCAGAATGTTCCATCTTATTAACAATAATTTGAATGTGATGTGTTGATGATTAATATAGTGAATTTCAAACCTTTGTTTTCCAAACGGTCACATTACGCTTCTCTAAACATTTGATTTATTCGCGAGAGGGTGTATTCTAAGGGCAGCACGTTCTTTCCTCAAATAAGTACCTAAACTATTTCAGTATACCAATTTACACATACCTATGTAGTATTCCAAAAACCGGTGCGGAATCAGGTTGGTGATTGGTCGGAGGGAATAGGTTTAGAAAATGGAGCGAATTTAGGACTGACTCTACCAGACAGGATTCACAATAGACATCAGGCCCAAATCAAGGAGTCGGCTAAAGTGAAGTAGTGTCACGTAACAGGTGATTCATAGATTTAATGGTAGTACCAAGCTACTCAAGTAGCTGTGGTTGTTTGGGTCCTGTCATACCAGAAGGTTCATACTGATAGGATGTGCTGAATTGCGTAAACACTGCCTAAGAAGTGATCCGGATGGATACAGTCAGCTTCTAGGGATTGTAGGGATAAATTGGTCTAATAGTGTAACATCTTCAAGTCGCATGCGTTTAATTGTTAACCCCCTCCCCTTCCCCACTATACTAATCTTCCTTCACCAAGAATTACTACAAGCAATATTGTCTTGAGAGACGTTAAGGTAACTAGGTTAGTCGAGTTTGTCATTGGATATTGGAACAAATGCCATTTGGGTCGTGTCTCATTTGTAAAACCAACATTTAAATATGCGGTTTTCAAGAAACCGTTAATCGTCGCACTCAATCTTTTTGTTAATCAAGTATCTCAGTTATTCCGGTCGATAAAAACTGTTAGATTGAAAAAAATCATTGGTCTTTCTCCCAAAGTTGGTAAAACTAAGCGCGCCCTTTCGCTTCTCATCTACTTTTGAAACTCGTAGCTTCACTGCAATCTCAAATGAAAAACGGTACAAATTATTACTCAGAGGTTTATTATTTATGCACTCTCTTCTACGAAAAAAGCTAATCGGTTTATTGAATGTAGTCTGTCCTATATTATCCAAACTCTGCGATTGCATACCTTGTAATTGTATTCTATATGCCTTAGAAAGAGCTCCATTTACATTTTACCTTCGTAGATCGATTAGTTAAAAAATTAGCCACAAGGGCCCTTCAGCTGATCAGTAATCAACTTTTAGATATGCCAAAGGTAATAGGATGACTTCGTCATAAAAATAACTCCATAAACACTAAAACTTTGCTAGCTGAAATCTAAATTCCTACAATGTGTGTAAAATAATGTCCATTTTTATCTTTCCAACAGCGTGGAATGTAATGCCCACTTTTACTTTCCCAAGTGAGTCCAGTTCAAGTGGAAAGTAATGTTGCAAGACCGGACCAAAGGTTTCGAAATTCCTCTCAAAAATCCATCGTCGAGATACCGGATATGCCAGTAATCTCGGCATCTTGATCAATCAACCCTTAGGGATTATATTTAAATATTTTTTAATGAAAAATTCAGGTGTCGAGTTTAGATAATGTACCACAGACTACGTTTACCTAGAAGAGCTATCTGAAATAAAGAATCTCTGTGTAATAATTTAGAGCGTTTTTGAGCAAAGGTTCATTATTGAAAATAATAAACCGTAATGTTTTAGATTCAAACCCTGTTGTTTACATGAAATGTTTCTTTATCTGATGGCTGAACTGATTTCTTCTGTTACAGGAATTTGTTATGGTAGGGCGTGTCATCAGTGATGGTAACGTGGGTGTCCTCACCGGAATATGGCCGACAAGGCGCCACCGCCTCCACCAGATCAGAACATCTTAGTCTACGTTCCGGACTACGCCCCCAAAAATGCCGGTCAGCCTCTCCACAACGGCCAGCCCTTCCATTCCGGTCAACTGCTCCACACCGGTCAACCGTTCCATAGTGGTCAACCTCTCCAATACGGTCGTGGCGGCGGGGTTACGGGCGTCACTGCGGCGCGGGGGCCGCCCCCTTTCGTCGCGTACCGGACTTACGAGAACCCGAGTCGAAGCACCGGAGCGGAGTCGCCGCTGGTGAGATCTGAGGCCGCGGAGTCGACCGTCTCGAGCGACTCGGCGCCGTCACCACGTGACACTGAGACTCCACCAGAGACCATCGCTCCCCCTTTCGGTTGGCGGAGGATCCTCAACAACGGCATCATAGTCTACATCAGGTGAGCTGCTTAGTTTCAACAATAGTTGGCCAAAAAAACCGTAAAATAGAACATGATAATTAACACATTCAGTGCGGAACAATGATGAGGAATCGTCCAACCAATCTGATTTGAGTTCTTGACGGCTGGAGAGTTCAAATGTTGCTAGGAGGGTTTGTATACCTATTCTGTTAGGCGCTTCTAGCTATCACCTGCGGTTATTCATACGTTCGGAAAGGGGATATTTTTTCAGAAATAACTTGAAACATTGAGGGAAAATGATTCAGAAACAAACTAAAAACGGACATAACATAGCACAGGATAAAAAAAAAAAAAAACCTGCGGGTCAACTTTTAACCCGAATATCTCGAAACTTTTATATAGTAAACATTGAAACTAAAATTATATTTACCCTTCAGATATCTTGCAGCCCCCCGTCACATGAAAAGCCCGACGGTATCAGTTGTGCGAACCTTAGGAGCCTTGCTCAAATAGAAGGTACTTCTGCAATACGAGTACTTCACAATAGAAGGTGGCTCGGATTCGGGACGGCCGCATGGCTGGCGTCTCAAAGTATCACAATCATTTTCGACCCCCGCTCCAACTGGTCTTAACTCCTAAGTAGTCAAAACCAAATGAAGAAAACTGTACCAATTCTAACAAATGAGTTTATTATTTTTTTAATAATGCGTGATTGATCGTGTCATTGTGAGGTTCGGTGAGTGACTTTTAGGCTCAGATATTGCGATTATTTGCTATGGGTAAATTTTTGACGTTTCTGAAACCTATCGCTGAGGATTTTTCGTCTAAAATTACTTGGGAAACACACCCCACTTGGCGGCCTATGTCAGTAAACACCTTTAAAAACCGTTTTTGGCTTGTGATGGGTAGTTTTTTGGCCCATAGTATCTAGGCGTGAGAGGCAATTGGGCTGGCTGGAAGTTGGGATCAACTAGACTCCATTTTGGTTTATTATTTTGAATGATCCTTTGTAATCGATCGCAAAAACAGCATTTTAACCCCCCTTCTCTAATCTAAAGTTGTTGGTTTACGTTTAAAAATTAAAAAAATCCGTCCTTCCGCCGTCCCAAGCTTTTCCCCGAATCACTAGAAAAACTTGGCTCAAAAATCCAACATCGATCCGGGATGTAACTGTAATCTTGGCATCTTGAACAATTAATCCTAAGGGATTATATTTAAGGGTAATCTAATCAATCAAAAGTCGAAATCTCGAAAACTTTTGATGGAAGAGAGTCGTTTTATTTGTGTTGGGTTAAGATAGAAATTAGTTCCCTGAATCGAATGAGACCACTGTACGATCATCTCTATGCTCACCATTTGAAAACCTCATTTGAGAGTAATGAAAATCGGTCGCCTAAGGACAGGTATACTGTCGACCAGGAGAGTCGTACTGCAGGGCCCATTCAACGGGAAGTCTGAGCTAGACCTCCTGTTTGCGGCCGCGCATCTTGAGTGTAGTTACGAAGTATGGAGGGGCGAGGTGTCGAGTTTAGATAAATGCACCACAGATCACGTGTAACGTGCACAGATAAAACTAAGTAAGACTAATAAGAAGAACTATCTAATACCGAAATTAAGAAGAAGCATTTTTACATCAACTCTAAGGTCTTTTATGGGTCGGACGGCGTTCTACGGATGGACAGTTCAGGTTTGGAATCCAGGCACCTTGAATCGTAAAACGACGAAGTTTTAGGGGATTATGACAAAAATTGTTGTTATAAGATTACATTAAATATAAAATACCAAATGTTGACTCATTAGTGCGCGAATATCACCCTATGAAGTTTCCTTATTGCTTCCTGCTATTTATGAAAGTGCGCTTTCTGAAGGTTCGTCATTATCAGTTAAACTCGCTGATCCGCGCCTCACCAGGGAATCTGCACCCACGGATGTTTTTTTCTTAGAGCCTACGGCTAAAATTCAGGATACATGGAGTAACAGCGCTCACTACTATATTATAAAGAAATGTTTTCTTTTCAACATGAAAGTGGTTTAGACTACATTTAACCAGGTTATAGGTTCTTTAGGTTCCATAAATTGAGGGTATGTGAAAGTCTCCACGAATTGTGTACGAACAGTTTTCCGTGCCTTAAATGGTGGCGGTGAAATTGTTCAATAACATGAATAGTAATTATTTATTGCAGTAAGTTTCTGCCTGGTACTACCGAATAGATAGTGGGAGGCAGTGCTAAAAAACATCCATAATTACATAACATCCATCTCACATATCAACTTTCGGTCGAAGACGAATACCATAGGTTCCGATCTATTTGTCCAACTATAGTTTGCTGGAAGGATTGATTAGGATATTTTTTCAATTTTTGTGGTGCGAGCATCCGGACCACTGAACTAAACAGAAAAATAATTCTACCTATTTCTCGAGACTGTCTGCCACTTGATAGAGAGTGAGGGCAATACTAAAGTAGTTCACTTGCCAAAAACTGTATTGCTGGCTCCCCCTCCCCTCCCCTCCATTTTTGACGATGCTTTAAAAACTGCATAATTATTTATTTTATCATATTTTTGTATTTTCAGTGAGTGAGTTAAAATGTTCTAGAGAGGAGTCTAATGTTACAAATCTACCAAACCAAAAAAAGGATTGTTTGAACTGGTTAAATCTCGTTTCACCGATCCATTCATTTGAAAATGGGAGAGGGGGTTAATGCTAAAGAAGGGTTCTTAGCTGGCTTAACTTCCGGAGAAGGTATTACTGTAATGGAAAAAGTAATTGCACCGGCAATTACCAATTAGTAATTGTGATTGGTAATTGCAATTACAGTGGTTATAATTGCAAATGTAATTCACTTGTTTAAGTATTCAGCTGAATATCTATAGTTGTTGGTTGAAATCCAAAACGTTTGTGCCACTGTAATTAATTACTTATTGTAATTTATTACTGCCAACTCTGGTCCTGGCGTTGGAATCAATTCGCATTGACATGGGGAAAATATATATTGTGCATGTACATAATACTCGTAAACAGGTTTATGCGCTCATAATTGGAATGTTGAAATACACACGGTGTTCGATATAAGAAAGACCGAAATATTTCATGGATCGAAATGAAATGATGAAATTGAAGGGGGGAGGGATACAACTACCTGATATTTCTCGCTGAATCGAATGAAAGCATTCCTAAAACCCTCCGAATGATTAAAATCAAAGGAAGAAGGGGGGGTTGTTAGTTAAATCTAAACAAAAAGTAGTGACATCACGTCAGTGACGTCACATCTATTTAATTAACGTCATGATGAAAATTTGCTAGAGTATTTTCAATAAAACATTATTTTTGGAGGAAAGGAAGGATTTTTGAGGACATTTTTTGATAATGCAATTTTTCGGAAATTTCATTTCCTACATTTTAGTGGAATTGTAAACGCTTAATTTCTGGAGAAAAAAAATGTCCGAAAGTCTTGAAATGTCGACATCAGGCTGCAGGTAATAAAGACAAAAGCTCAAACTATTCCGCCGAGAAAGTGACCTTAAAATCGTTTCTCTCGTCTTCGAGAAGATTTGAAAGTTCACCGCGAGGTGGAATAGTTCAAC
Source organism: Creontiades dilutus (assembly GCA_031894815.1). NCBI lineage: Eukaryota > Metazoa > Arthropoda > Insecta > Hemiptera > Miridae > Creontiades > Creontiades dilutus. Next base: position 3,067,481 of record JAVIWC010002084.1, read on the forward strand.
GCCGCGGGGGTGGGGAGGAGGGTACGTTGTCGCGTTTGTACCCGGTGAAAGGCGAAAACGGTTCGACCGATTTATATCCGACGCTTGAGGCTTCACTTTCCATTCTCCCAATGTACACATTGGTTCAGACCTACCTGTCAGTTTGCCGTTCCATATGGTTCCGATGTCGTTTATTTAATTGCTCCCACGGTGGTATGTAATCAAATGGGGTGGAAGTGAAAGGTAGTATAGAAGGAGGAATGAACATTTCATTGATTCAACGAAAATTACAAATTAATTACTGTTTTGAGACAATTAATCCTCTCCTTACAGGGGCCAGTACTCTATCATCTTGTTCTTAGAAATGTCAAACGGAACCTTTCAGAGATTGCTGAAAATCTATCAGGTTTCATCCGATTGTCTGTTATTTCATTATTCAGACAACGACGAGGAAAGGATCGAAAATCGTCAATCCAGTTCTTCAGCGTCCCAAGCTTTCCGTTCGTGGATAAATTCCGCTTTTCTAAGTGAGCTTGAGTTCTCCGAGAAATTTCGGATGGTCTTTGTGAAAGTGGCTTTAGTTATTCAACATGTCAGACCTACCTTAGCTCATAATTCATGGAAAATTGGTCCGTGCAACATCAAGTTTGTATCGCGCACAACTGGCTTGGGAGTTTTGCGCAGTACTGAGTAAAATCCGACCTGCATGGTATTTCCTTGCGGCTCCAAAACCCAAAACCATCCAATTTTTTCTTATTTTTACCGGAAATTCTAGTAAATTTCCTAAATGTGCATATCATACTAGTGTAGAACGGAATTATGCCGTTTTTTTCCAATTCCAAGCCATGGCATAAACGCTGTGTTACCAGTCTGTGGTTGTAACCGTAGGTCAATGTTGAAAAGTTAAGTTGAAATAGCGACCCTAATACGTTTATTCAACCACCTCTCAGTTATACTAATAAAAGTAGGCAACTCGATTGGATGAATAAAACGTAATATCAGTTAGGTATACTCACCTACCTGTAATCGAGATTTAAACCGGAATTAGCTTAACTTAACTTTAGTCCGGTAGTTTCGGAGAAGAGCTTTGGACGTCGGACAATTTTTGAGGGGAATTAAAAACCTTTTTTTGGACGATTACAAAGGTTCATTATTGAAAATAATTAACCAAATCAGAAGCAAGCGGCCGTCCGATGTAAGGACGCAAATGTAGGATCGAGCCCTAGCCCAGAAAATAGCCTTACGAACCTTCACTACCTACAACTCGTTTTTCGATGTGGGACGTTTCTAACGAAAAACTTTTCTCATCAATTTCACACGTGAGCATCGATGTACATAATTAAAAAAAAACTGGGGTGAGTTGCAATACTTTGTCCCCTGTTTCTTCAAATGTATTTGAACATGACTTTGTACATAATACTTGAACTCGATTTTGTAATCACAGTGGTGGAAGTTGGGGAGGATAGAATTCTTATAAATGCTATGTAGACGAGGTTTTTTTGGGACATTTCTTCTAGCACGGTCTTACCGAATCATAAAACATAATAGGAAACACAGGAAAAAAGAGTTTCTTTGCAGGAAACTCACTGCGTATCGACGGGACTCAACGACTCTCAAGGTTTTGATCGCAATGATTGAAAGACGACAAGAGAGCAGTTGGAGGACAAGAGTTTCGCGCTGGGAGCTTCGGAGTCGACCTTCTACACCGCTAACTTCTCCCCCCAAAAACATGGGGCATATTCGTAAACTAGAAGGTTCACAGAACATTTGCCAACACTGTCGAAACCTTATAACTTAGAACCCAGCCTCTGAGGGCTTTTTTAACAAGGGTCATCCCAGACGCGCGTTGGCACATTCCCTGTGCCGTCAGTTGGCGGTGAAAGACGGTGCCACTAGCGTTGAGGGTGTTGAGAAAGTTGTGCTACCAGTTATTGTATGGCTGCTTCCAAGGGTTGTCCCCAAAACATCGAGGAAGGAAATTCCTTCAAGAAATAAAATTGCTAGAACAACTCGTCCACTCGTGAATTGTTTCCATCAGCTGGCTTGCAAAATGCTCACCTGGGCTTATAACTTTTGATCAGCTCGCTGCTAAAAAACGGTTATGACAATAGTTCGAGGCACACTATTGTGAAACACTAATTAGTATGGCTCGTAATACTATCATTTGTAAACTTGTAAGTGTGGGTAATATTACAACTTTATTGTGAAATAGGCCCCTGTACGAATTCTATTGGTCTCTCCTTCTGCGCTCTCGCAAAGGTTATTCTCTTTTGGGCGTAAAGTTCAACAGTTCCTTCGGCACAAAAATATAATTCCCGAGGAATGAATCGGAAAGAGAGCTATTTGAAATCAGAAGGGGGGGAGAGATGTCCGTGGCCTAGAACACCCAACCCCCCCTCGCTCGAGGACCGAAATATCCTCGGTGTCCTACTTGAAGGAAGCCTCCCCCCCTGCACCATAGCGCCTTTCCATCCTACAGGCGTTTTGAAGCGCCGCTTCTCCCCCCACTTCCTCTGCCACTACCTTCTTTCTCAATCCATCACCGAACGGGTTCGAGACGCCTTTCTATCGAATCATCGAATGCTGCTCTGAATGGAAAATAAGCTCCCTGAGATGGGGACAGCTCCTTTACATCTTCATACTTACAGCCTGGGTTTGCCCTACAAACTACCTACTGATTCGATAATGAGACAGTCTAGGTTAGACGTCATGCGACCGAATCAAAGGGCAATGGGTAACCAGGAAAAGGTCCCCGTCGTTTACGGAAAACGGTCTTCAGACACAGTCCCCATGGGTACGACAAAAAGTCCCCAATGGAAGACTATCACCATGCTTGTTTTATCATAGATTCCGATATATTTTTCCAATTAATCTGTATATTACTCTACAAAATCTGGACATTTTATGTGGATATATTTACGATATTGTTTTATTTGTGGGATGAGAGCAAAACGAATCCAAACCACTAAACTGAACAGAACTCAGACCTCCGTATCATAGGTTCCGATCCATTTTTCTGACTGATCTATAGATTAATAAAAGGACTGATTTAGGATTTTGGTTCCAAGTCTACCTATACGTAGAAGAAATTTAGTTTTCACTTTCGAGAGATGAACCATTTTTTTTCTCCAAAATCAATCAATTTTCACTCGCAATTTTTCGTTTTGGACCATTCTGAGCAACTTTAATTTCTTGTCCTTGTATGTCTGTCCGTGTGTCCGCAGACTCTTCTAACAACCCTACATCGTTCAATTTTGCTTCCTATCTGGATGAAACTTTTAGGGAATATGAGGGTTAGACTATAGATGTTCCCTTGTAAGTGTCATCACTCAAATCAACTCATCCCTCTTCGCATGTGCTAACGTTAAGTCTTTAGCGCAGCATCATTTTCTTCGGTTCCAGTGCTTCGATTGCGCTAACATTTTCAACGGAGTCGGGGAAGAACGGATTGATGATTTCAGGTCATTTTCAACGCGCTCGTATCATCATTCTATCCGCTGTAGAATACATGTCGACTAACGTTTTGAAGGCGTTGCTGTAATCCGAAACGTGTCCCGCATCATTCCTTTCCTTTAAATGGTGGTAATAACAAGTTTATATTCGATATCTCGATATCATCTAAAACATTTCAAAAGAACTGTACGTTAATGTGACCTGGGCGAAGAAGCAATGTGCCTCATCCAACGACAGAGGTTATTTTAATTGTTTAAACTCTTTTTGAGTTCTACAAAAAAAATCTATGAATTTGACGATTGTATGCCCATTTCTGCCATTTTTAGTGACTTTTAGTCCTTCTTTTGAAAGCTGAACAATTTATTGTGTTCAAAAAGTGCTGTCCATTGAACTCATCCTATCTTTTGGAATTTGTAGAGAAAGAACGAGATTTTCATCTCAATTCTCGGGAGGGTTACCGTCTAAGTTAGTTGTAGAACCGCTAACAATACGAAATAACTATTGCATCCTGAGAGCCCCGGGTTTGGGGTAATATCGCTATCAGATGAGATGATGAGGTACTTCCGACAGTGGTCTGGCAGACCTGACGGTAATAAATGGCCCCAGAAATAATAATATACACAACAGAACAGGGTGGCGGTCATAGCCAGTAATCGTAACTACATACATGGGAAACCAGGTTGTTGGCTGAAAGGTGGAACGGCGTTGGAATTAATTTCCTGATTAATATTCATATTTTTACCATAAAAATTTTGGTTGCATGAATGTTGACCATTAGAGTACATCGGGTTTCATAGGCAGGTCTTATTCTTGTGGTATCACTAGTTATTCATGTTACCTCACAACGCACTTTTGAAAAACTAAAATTTATGCTTGGAATTAGAAAAAAAAGTGCCGTAATCTAAACTCTGAGCGCCAACGTAATCTAATAAGCCGTAAGGCAATGTTTTCCTGTGCTTATACTTTCAAGATAGTTGCTAATTAATTTAATTAATTATTTTTCACATCTTCCTCAATTAATGATTCTTCTTAACACTTTATGTACATTAAAAATTTTAAAACATTTCTAAGTCCTTTAGGACCAATAAGAGGAAACTATGTTCTACACCCAACTTGGCAGACGTTTATTTTTTTGTTTTAAAATTTTATTTGGCATTACGTGACATATATCCATAAAATATTGATTTTAATGTTTATATTACAGTTATGAATGTAAACATTTCCCCATCAATAATTAGGATTCCACCTGATTAAAACAGTATTAGGTGATCCTTATTTTCTGAATACTCCGTGATCATGTGCTTTAGTGGTTCGTTGCTAGCTCCACATTTCGTGCTTTGATCAGTGTTCCGTTAGCAACTACGATTTAAATAAGCGTAAAATATTCTCGAAATGGCCCCATGGAAGACATTTTTAAGCCTCCGCGCGTTTGACTGTTATTTTTCTCATTTTCAACCTCCAACATTGCCCAAATAATACACTGTGGCCCTTTCATTTGCACACGATCTAACGTTTCACCAACTTAGCTTTTACACAAATGAATGACCTTAATGCTAAGGTCTTGATTGGTTCATGAACTGAAGCAATCGAGCGATCAAAATATTTTTGACTCCCTTGATATTGCATGATTTAAGAATCTGTACTGTGCTGAGAGAATCAAGTCTTTTACGACGTTATTAGACTAGGAAGACTCAGATCATTGCGGAAAGTTCATTTATACAGAAGGACATGTGAGTAATCCAATCTCACAATTAAGGTCTGCTGGGGAACCAAGTAGGCAGTGATAAAACCGCCTGTATTTTCGGTGTTTCCCACCAGTGGAACGGGATGGGACGGGACACATGTTCCTGGGCAAGAGACGTCTGGGAAGCGGAGGGCGGTTTTTTTTCGCCTGGCGTTGCCCAACACCTAAACGACATCTGTGCCGGTTAGCCGCCGAAGATACCTCTGGGCACTAGAATGTAAGGGCGGTATTCATAGTCATTACTCAAAGCCGAGTAAGTACTCGAATGGGTGCGCGAGTGATGTCGCATGCTCAACGCTATTCACAGTAATAATCTCTACTAGTTACTCAAGACACAGACCATTTGCACAACTAGTTATTCATAAATCCAATCAACGCTGAGTTGGGGGCCGGCCACCACTCAAAAGTGGTAACATCTTGATGAATATCGAATATTGATGAATAACTCAACTGCTTGTTTTTGAAATGCGGCGTGTCACTACGGATTATTTATCCCAACACTACCTGTATTTCGTGGTGGATGGACTTTTTTCGAGCTGGGTCGACATCCAAAAAAATGGGATGGTAGTAATTAAGTTTTTGCTTGGGGAACTACTTCAGTACTGCCCCCTACTACTAATCAGAATGGTTATGAGTCATAACCATAACTTATGACTGAAGTCATGAAAAAATGTATCAACAACATAATGTTCCCTGTCAAACCGGGAAAGTTACCCATTCAACAAGCAACCGGAGCTACCAACTGCCGGTTGAGCAACTGCTCGACCCCGCGATGTGTCTCGAGTAGTTGCTCTGGCCAAGTAACTCACTCGAGCGACAACTTACTTCCTCAGCCTACTCTGTGAATACCAAAATTGTAGTAAATGCTCATGTTCTGATCGTAACTGCTACCGGTGACTCTTATACTCTCATAGCTCCTATTATATAGCTTTGTTTTAGGTGGGTTTTCCTGTTCAAAAATCGTTCTTGCTGGGAACGGTTGGAAATGGCATTTTGTGGTCCCTAAAAAAGGCATAAATTCATCATCAAATTTGTCGATTTTCCCGCGCTCTTATTGATTTTGATAGGGTTCAAGATAATTCTAGTATAACAATGATGAAGTTGCATGAACGAACTTTTGTGTGCCCTTATTCCATGGACCTCTTCAATGGAACGAAAAATTGTGATGTCTTTGTCCCCGAAGTTCAAATTTCTATACAATTTATTTGAATTGAATGTAGATGAGTTTTGCAGTAAATGAAATGAAGAAATAACCATTCGTACTGCAATGCAAGAGCATCGCCAGATCAAACCATTTGGCATTTAGGAGTTAGGAGCTTTTGTACTCATTTTCCTACTTGACTTGTCGTAATTTTATCTAGTAACTCGAACTCAATTTCTCAATCTTGTTTGAGCACAATGGGAAAACAAATTGAGCAGGTAACAATGCAAGTGGGCAAGAGGAAATAATGGGTTAATGGCGCGGGGTAGCTGATTTTTAAAATTGTTATTTCTCTTTTTATACGTAGACGGCCTCCCAGGAGGATGGCGAGAGTCAGCGGAGCGGAAAGCTGATTGTGAGCAGTTCCACCGCATTTTTACGATCGTCGTCGAGTTGTCTCGGATCATAATGAAATTAACGGATTATCTGTGAATGCGATCGTTGAAGAATCGTAAAAACTAATCGGGATAACAATAAATGACAAATAGGTCACATTGCTTTGGTGTAGTCTTTAGGTTGTTAGTTAAGCGTTCATTTATATCACACGGCGTTCTTAAACTTGATTTAGGTTTCTCTACATCGACGAAGGTGCTGACTTGTCATTTTATAGATGAGAAATCCAACCAATGGATGAGGAACAACATTCAAATCCTAGCTGGTTGGTGATTTAGAGGAATTGTGTCGTTTTTACTAATCCCATGCAGTTTTTCATGTGTAAAATCCATGTTTCATAGGTATGCAATGACGGTACAGAACCCACGCACATTCATGCATACCTAAACCACTCATAAAACTTCCCTCATACACCCGTTAAACTCAGTGATTGCCTTATGTATTAGGAACAATGAGAAAAATGTCAAATTATTTTTCTGCATTTTGAAAACTTCCCAACTTCTAAGTGTGATCAATAGACGGGGTATGACGGGTGTATTCGACCGACTGGCTAGAAAAAAAAATGTAGGTGAAAGTACAGTGCAGTGGAGCAGAATATCTCTGACCGCAGCATTTTACCTCGACTCTGAAATATTACTGCATCGCAAAGGTAGCGGAGCGAAAGCTTTGTTTTCCCTTTCGTGAGATGAATCAAAATTTCCAACAGCATTTTTTGTTTTGGAAAAATTGGGAACAACTTTCGTTTCGGGTCTGTCTGTCTGACTCTATGTGTGTACCCAATTCCTACAGTCTTCATCCTGTTTTGATGAAATTGTCAGGGAATGTGCGAATCAGCCCAAATTTGGAGGAAAATTTTCTGACATCAATTCCAGCGCGATAGTATCATTAGTAGTTATTGCTCATTCGCAAACTTGAAATCCTTGTAATAAGCCAAATTCCGTCTGTTGATTTTGATAATATTTTCAGGAATGGTGTGGTTTACGCTATATCACTCTGCCCATACGTAAAAGCTACTAAACATTATTTTCCCAAGTTATAAAGCTTCAATCTTGCTAATAATCTCATATTAATTTCCACACACTATCAAAACATTAATTCAACACAGTATCACTATTCTATCCATCATGGAGTTGGCGCTGCAGACCCGCAATACAAGTCGACTAACCCTTTGAAGGCGTTGATGCTCCTCAAACATGTCCGGTGGAATTTCCGCCTCTTCAATCGTTGTCATAAGTTTGTATTGTACATCGTTAGAGATTATTTATAACATCCCAGTTATCTATGCATTCCTAGAACCTGTTATGTGCCTCACTGAACTTGGCAGCTGTTTTTACTGAATAAAAATCCGTTTCAGACCAAATCCGCGAAGAAAAACCATGTCTTTCTGCTGAAGGAAGGGGGTAATAGCCAATCCTTCCAATCGCGACTCAATCTAGAATTCTAGACCGATCCATTATATTCTTTTTTGTTCGATTAAGATTTATTCTTAGTATGTCAGAACTTCCAATTTCATTATGAAAGCGGTAAAATGAAGCGGCATTATATCCTCTATTTTCATTTGGCTTGATTGATTTTTAAAATTTCTTTGATTCGCCTCAAAGTTAGCTTAGTTGTTCAAGAAGACTCGAAAATTTTGAATTTCCTGTCAGGAGGCAGATGGAGGGGGTAGTGGGTAATCCGTTGAAGTTCAGCTAGTGCCAATTTTTGTGTGTTATTTGTTGAATTTGTTTTTAGCAAATATACCACTTCTACCCAATCCCTTGTAGATTGTCACCTATCTCGTTACATTTATATAAAAACCGTCCACCTTTTAATAATTATCTACTCTTCATTGATCTGCATAAAAGGGCCATCTGAAAATGATGGCAGGATGAAAATGATGATAGCAGGATTCCTTGTTCGATTAAGAATTTTGGTGTAGTTTTGAAACTTGTATCAGAAATTTGAAATTCAACGGTGATAAATCATTTAATATTCACTATTTTACAGCCGATTTTCGTTATTCATTTTTCGTTCTATAATAACTTGGTCTAGTTTTAGGCTCATTCCAGTTTCAAATTTCATGATGAAGGAGGGGAATGAGAGAGGTAATTTCTTTATAAATGGATAGTTTTTAAGTATGTATGAGTCATTTGACTCTCGTACTTGAGCGGTGGTTCTCATTTCGTTGATTCTCGACGCTCACAAAACGTTCTAAACCGAATTTTACCAGCACGATGGTAGTCGTAGCTCAACTGGCGTTCCGCACAGGACAGAAAGCCTATTGTTCTCTGTCTACAGATCTCCAAAGGTCCTGCACAGACCCCGTTTCCTTCTTTCTTCCTCAAACCTCCGTCTGTTCGGTACTGACTTATTTATGACCCTTCGGAGCCCCTCAGCTGCTCCCCCGCGATTGACTAGAGTTCTTTGAACCTTTTTGCCGTGTCGGGATCTATTTTTTTTAAATAGGGACAATGCGGTCCTCGTTATTCGAACCACAAAAAAAATCGGGGTGCCTACTGAATACCGTAGGACACGGCTGGGACCTGTAAATGTGACCTCACCAAGTACCCTCGCTTATGAGTTGGTCTGTACATAATGTAAAGTATACAACTTCTGACCTAACCTACTTGGTACCTGAGTGGCTGTCGGATGTTGTAAGGAATATGACCCTACACTACTGATGGTTGTAGCTACTTCCTCCTTTGTCATATAAAGGCATGAGACGTTTCTTCCGTCACGTACACACCCTTCCTGCTCATTTTAAACCAATTCGCATATCAATAATTTCGGACAAGAGAGAACTATTCATCTAGCTATTGAGTTCAAATATCCTCAATTTTGAATTTTATCTTCAGAGGGTTGTCATAAGAACCTATTGGTCCAGGAGCCATTGGTGATGATTGCAGAAGTAGGTTTGGGATTAGATTTTGAAAATGTAGTCCATTCAGAGTGAGAAATTTTTTGTTGATCATCACAAAATTGGTTGTTTAGTGATTACAAAACGAAATAAATTTTCTTGTTTGTTCAACAGAAATACATTTAGGTTGAAGATCCTGAACAGTTTCATTCATGACTTTTTTTTGGTTCATTATTCAGTAGTAAACCATTGTAATCGCTCTTGAAAAGAAAATTACTTAACCCCCGCCCCTGAAAATGTAATTGTTTACGTTTCAAAGGGTGTAGAATCCAAATCTGCAATAAAAATGTTTCCGTCCGTCCGCCGTACCGCACGTTTTCTCCCAAACGGCTGGAGCAAAAGATCTGAAATTTTTAGGAAAAATCCTTACTGGTCCGACGACGCCCCAATTCTTTAGCCAGCTCTCTCACTCAAGTTAAAGTGCCCTTTAAGGGTTGTCAAAGTTTTGTAAAATCCCTAAAAACCTCCAAAAAACCAAGGAGGCCTAAATGTGGACTTTTTTGAAGAACTTTCCATGAGGAATCGAATGTCCCTTTGTTTTTTTTTTTGACATTTTATGTCTTCACTTTGCTACATAAACTCAAAAATGTAACGTGGACAGCGTCACGAAAATATTTCTGATGGTTTTCGCTTACAACCGATTCGTTGCTATTATTCTTATTCTTTCATTGCATTGTGCTAATACCATTCAATTAAACAAATTACAATAATAACAAAGTAATACCATAATTTTAAACGAATAAAACTGGACATAACAGCTTCACATGATACCTTCAGTTTCGATCATGTCGTGCGAGAATATAGTATATTGATCGAATCTGAAGCTGACGCCTAGGTACGACGCCTGCAGCGCCGCGCCTCTTGAGAGAAAACTCTCCTACAGCGCGGCGCGGCTGGCGCCTGTGTCGGTACGTGAAGAAATCGCAAGCCGCAGACGCGTCATGGAAACCATACCTTGACGCCGTGTCTTAAGTGAAAAACGAACGCGATCGACGGGAAATAGCGGGCGCCCATCGCGATCTGTTGCTGCGATCAAACAATAAAATTCTACAGAAGTGTCATACGTAAAAAGGCGGCATCGCAAGTCGCGTTTGTTGCGGCAAAACGATCGTGCCGCGTGGTTCGATTTTTCTTCAGCCCAAGAATCATATTTATTCCGGTGAGCGTCTACTGTAACCAACATTACAATTCGTTTGCGTATAGCAGAAAGGAAGCTATGAGCCACGTCAAAACCAATCTCACTAGGAGCTACGGCCCGAAGTCGGCGTAATCAATGTTTGGGATGAACCTCAAAAAGAAGCAGAAGATTTTTACAAAGATATGGAGAACCTACAGGGTAGAATTGAGTTCAGGGAACTGTGAGAGGTCGATCTTAACTTAAATAGAACTGATGACGGACAGCCTGTGAGGATTACACTCACTACCCAAGTATCGGCTGTTGTTGACGACTTATAAGTCTTATAAGATGGTGTGCGCTAACTTTCAAAACCTTTCTTAATTTAATGGTGATTGCCGTGCTTAGTTGTCCATAGTTAGATTAGTGAGAGGAGGAAAGAAAGTGGATCTTTCTCTCAATTGTGTTTGTTTTTGTTTTGATCGCAGTAACCTAGTGATGTAGTGAATGTGGATACTGGAGTGAACTCCTAAAAGGGTTTATAGCCGATACACGGGTTGAAGCATTCTGATATGCATGAAACGCATGAATTTCATTCATTTGGCTTGCATTCATTATTTGAATTTATGCTAAGCTTTGGAGTGTGCATGTTTCACAGGTGATAGAGCAAAAATTGAATTTCAGGAGATATGCATAGAGCACGTAACTCGGTTTTCAACCAAAATACCTATTTGGATTGATCAGTTGATCATATTTGTGTGCCTCCTGAAATTCAATAATCGCTCTATCACCTGTAAAACACTCACACTCCAAAGCTTAGTAGAAATTCAAATTATGAATGCAAGCCAAATTAATGAAATTGAATAATAAACCCCAGTGAAAGAATTTGCAGCGTTTTTAGAACCAGCCAAGCGATTTTTTCCCCCATATCATGCTTTATTTCGTAGAGACCGGTTTGTAAATCAGCTCATCAAATTCTGTGTAGTGAAGCCAAAAAATGATTACATAAACTTGTCCCACAAGTGATAATTCAACACGTTTTTCCCCTGTAGGATTTTTGTTTTGCTCTGTTTTCTGTCTTAAACCCACTTATAACGTCATTAAAAACTATTTTGAATTACTGTACTGAAGTGAAACTTCATTCAATAACCAATCATTTTCTTCTTCTTTTATTTTAAAATTATACCTACTTTCTCCTATTTTACCCCCTTGAAAGTGATTTGTTGGTTTCGAATTTAGTTCTATTCTATATACAAAAAAGTATGATTTAATGACTATTTTCGAACAGTTGAAGGTTTTTCCCAAAATCGGTCATTTGGCGCTGTTGTGAACCGCCCTCATTGAGATTGGCGATTCCTCACATCTTAAAGTTTTCTCCAAAGTTCTTGAATCCTCCATGTTAACTAAATTTTCAATGTTGTACAGGGAGACAAAAAAGGAAGAGTAGTCAAACATCTAAACATGTGGTTTGTGTTGAACAAAACTCGAAATTGAAAAAAAAATCTCAAAATTCTTTCATTCCTCGACAAATCGGTCATATTTCTCCCTCACCTTTCCTCATCTTGACTTAGGCCCTTTAAAATTACCCAGTGACCTGAATGTTGTCTTGGCAAAGCTCATTTGACTCGGAGTTAAATACTTTCCCGGCTCGTATCGACCTAGTTTCAGCTCAGCCCTTTTGACTTGCCGCATAACTCATAAATGTATCGTTTATCACGAAACTGCTTTTATGTTGTGATTTGACGAAAAAGTCTCTCGAGCTAAAACTAAATTGGTATAAACCCTGGAAAGTCTAAGTCACTTGGTAGATATGAATCAGAGCAATTTGAGATCACTAGGTGATTTTCATTTGGCAAAATCCTTGGAACTTCCACTCATTTTATTGATGGAAACTAAATTCATATGAATCGTTTATGAAATGTTTCAAATGACTAAAGTGATAAAGAGGAGATCTACATGCATATAGTATTTTCAAGTTTAAAAAACGGTGATTTGAAGTGTAGAACTCTCTCTTTGAAAATTGTGGGCATCACTGAAGTACACCCAAATCATCTATAAGTTTATACGACGTTCAGGAGTGGAAGAGGGCGAGTATTTCAAATTCAAGGCTCCCGAGTAAAGAGGAGGAGCGTTTGAATGGGATGAAGTTAGCTCAACAAGGTGGGTTTTCCAACGAGTGTGTGGACACCGTGTGGGGGGATGTAAGTAAGAAGGCAGCCAGAGTATAATGGGTATGTGATCAATAAGTCAAAGAGAGGAGAGCCGGGAGGGGCGGTAAGAGGCCGAGAAGGGGCGGGCGCCCGCCCCACTTTACCTGAGTGATGGAGTAATCGAATGATTTCTTCCGCGAATTGCCCTCCCCCACTATAAAATCTGTGCGGGGGAGCTTACTTTCTGCATACAACAACTATAGTTAACGTAATGGATATGGATGGATCATACTTCTCAATTCTTGAATTAGTTACATCTGAGCGGAAATCTGACGTCTTGTAGTTTAGGGGATATCCTCCGGGCGTTGCTGGGTTATCGCCTCGGCTCTTGGAAGGGGCAACTAAACCATTCCATCTCATGTTAGCAGAGCTTGTTGACGAACCTCTCATCCTCTAATATTGACTGTTCCGAGATGCGGCTGCAAATAACCCCTGCGTTAACAAATCAAAAATATTAAAAACTCCCAAAAATTAGTGTAGAAAACCCCCAGGATTTTCCTCACATCGTTTTATCAACATTATCTATGAATTATGTCAAACAAAATTGCTTCAGTCAACCCCATCATCAAAACGTCTTCATTTTCTTGCTGGGGTTCAGCTAAGGCAATAACTTTTAAACATACTCCTCCGTGCCTAATTCAAAGCTCTTGAAGTCATCGAGAATACAATTTATTGGTACATTCATCAGTCGTAATTTTCCTTCTTATTACAGTGGCATTCTTTGTCATTGTACATCTTAGATTCAGTATGGTTCCTTTTAAATTCCTCTGTTCTTAAACATACGTGTTTCATCCGATTTCGATAAAATTATTGTGAATTGTTCCTGTTTATTCATATTATTAACTACTTATCATTATTACCGTCTCCGTAATTAGATTTGAAAGATCTGAAATATACTTCAAAACTCCAAGACCAATGTTCTTAATCGAACTATATAAGATGCAAGAAAATCAACAGTAATATAAGCAGCGTTGAATGGATTGACTACACCTCCATTCCAGAACCTGACAGAAAATTGAAAATTTCCGAGGTTCGTTGCACAACTAAAATTTGAGTTGAGAAAAATATTATTTTGAAATAGTCAATAAAATGAAATTTAAAAATGGGTTTTCTCCCGACCGGGCATTTTAATTTTTTTGCCTGATTTCAACCTCCAGTTACAGCTTTCAGTTAATAGGGCATCATGAGATACCTTGTCCTTAAACCTCAGCAAACGCTAGATAACACTGGTAACCATGGAGAAATATGGGTTTTTTCCTTAAATATCGCTTGGATCTTGAGCCAAAATCCGAGCTTTCAAACTATACATGCACTTCTCATTGAACATTCTACATTAATAGTGGTTAACTCGTCGTATACTTGGTGTCAATTAATTGTTTGTATTTTATGTTACAGCCCAAGCAACACTGCTCTCGGTTCGCGCGACCAAGTCAAGTCCTACCTTCTGACGGATGGCACCTGCAAATGCGGACTCGAATGCCCAGTTAACTGTGATGTTATTTTCAACTTTAACCCTAAGGTAAATTACTTGGGTTACTACTTCATTATCTTTTCACACTCTTCGAATGAGGCTAAGTACTCAATGTCACACACTTTTTCCACCGAAAATAGCAACAAACCGTGTGCGTGTGTTTAATTAGCTAACACGGAGAATGTAACCACATTAGCGCCAATGACACCAACATTTCTCAACTTTTTTATTTATTTTTCATAGTGCAAAATTGGTTTTTACACAAAATTTACAAAAAATTAACCCCTCATTCGATTTTTTTTTTAATTTTATTTTTTAGCGCGCAATCCTTTTAGTAAGCTCGCTAGGTTGCGTTGTTAGCTACCCTCAAGTGTGACGCATGAATTTGCATTGTTGCTTAACTATTTTGCATTCACCCCACTAGCCTATGTCCGTAAAGTTTTTTTACCAGTTTTTGCTTGAACTCAGGACCAACTAGACACAAGTGGAATCCATTTGGGAAACACCGGTTTTCGTACATAAATTCCAAGAAGGCCCGGTCCGCGGACGGACATTGCAGATTTGGAATCTACGCACCTTATAAAAATGACAAAATGTAAGGGGGCTTATAAAGATGTGTTGCTATACGGATAGAATGGCTTATTGTTGAAGATACGAAACCAAAATCTTGTCAGGTATTGATTTTTCCTGGAGTTTTGTGTAGAATTGAAGTCTAATATTAAAAAGAAAGAATTTCATTTTTTTTAAAGTGTGTGTGCCATTTGCGCCATTTTTGTTGTAATTTCTCCATGTTTCATGTGGCGTGCGCGAAAGTGTTTTTCTTGAAATTTAAAGTAAACAATTATGAACAACGGCGTAGGCCCCGATTTTGGACGTTGCATGCAGCGGTAATTAAACGGGATGTACTTCCCTCGTTTTTCACCTAATTTCGGCTGTAGTTCTGATGAATTTGTTTCAAAGCAAAAAACCAACATGGCTAATTTAAGCGCTTGCCGAACGGATCAAAACAATAAAATGAGGTGTACAATTGTTAAGAATTTTTTTGTAGAATTCGATTCTGCCTTTAAAAAAAATAGGAGTTTCCATTTAAAAAGTGGCTCGAATGACTCGCAAAAGTATTTTTCTCTAATTCTACAGAAGAAGTTATGATTAATACCGTTTGTCCATATTTTTACGTGGATATAAAAGGGGTGTAACCTTTAGTTGGCGCTCACTGCTTCTGCCTGTCATTGCCTGGGTTTTGGGAATAAATTAGGTACTCACAAGTTCATAAAGTTTCTGTATAAAAATTCGACATTTTAAGTGAAATACGAAAGAAATTAGTCTCTTAGTCATCACCGCTGATTTGACTATTCTTCATTCAGGACTGACGGACAAGGATTATAAAATAATAAATGTAATGCTGTAAATCCACCATATTACCACAGTTCACATCTTCATAGCTGTTTAGTTATGGAGAAGACGTGTTTGTGTGCCAAACAAAAACCGGAACTCTTTTTACAATGGTTTTTAAATATTTTGCCTCCATTTACACCAGTTCTCTTCGAAGACCGTTGGTTTTTATTTCCGAAAAAATGGGCGCTAGGTAGGCACCTACCTAAACAAAAAGCTCGTTCAAGCTAAGCGGCTGGAAACGGGGAGACAATGCATATTCATATGGAAGGGTCTTTTTGAACGACATATGGCATACAGCGGGGTGTCGGAGTTATCCGCGTGTACGGTTGTGGTCGCGTGAAACGTGTACGTGTGGGTGTAAAGGTGTGCCTCCGTTTCTGACTAATTCAGATCTAATTTAATTTCGTTTCTTATCGGTAGGCGGGGATCTGGTATAATTATCCGTAATTATATTTCGGGTCTGTCGGTCCTTGCCTAAGTCCACTCCCAGTGCCGGCCATCGAAACTTAATTATGCTTCTACTGTAAGCAACTTCACAAAACTTTTCGTTTCTTAGAAATAACATGATTTTGGTGATCACTAAATTCTTCTTGAAGTTTGTGAAACGTGGGAATATTGTTTGATGACAAGTGCTTGAGCTATCAAGTACCCATCCTTTGCTTTCCAGATCAGGAAGCGAAGTAGATATTATGAAATTAGGTTGGAAATTAAAAATGGTAGAGGTAACCACCCTCTCGTACCCGATCATTCTGTTTACTTGAAGCCTAACGGCTAAACTATTGAGCTTGATCTAGCTCAAAATTGTATCAGGGTGGATACAGTCATGCTTTTTCTGGGTTATCCACAAGACTGAATTTAATTCGGCACTCGATTTCATTTTAATTGCGTTAGTATTGTTTTTGAATTAGTATCCTACCCCAACACCCTCTCAATATTTTGTCATGCAAATACGCTTCAAGATTTTTTAACCGTTTATGCGATGTTCTCGGTAAAAAAGTTATGGCAGCTGATAAAAATAACCTTTATTTGCTCAACATATTTACTCGCCGATAAAAAAATCTCTGGGTTATGAAATCACGTCTTTATTGCAGTGTGTTCGCCTGAGACACGGAATCCATTTAATGCCTTTCACGTTTCAAATTTTATCGGTTCTGTATTCTGTGGAAATAATTGTGGTTAGCAACATTTCATTGAAACATAATAATGTGATTTTGGCGGTTTAAGGCGCGGGAAGTTTAGTGAAACACGGTTCACCTGATCTATATATACTGCGTAACTAACACACTAGGAATGAAAATCGTAAATTATTCTTTCCGTCCGCGTAATTGTATGAAGTAATTTTCTTCAATAAAAAACTTGAAATCGTGAATAAGTTCACTTGACCAATTTCCGAGGAAAATGAAATTATTGTATTTTCATCAACTAAAAAACATTTAGAAACGATTTTATCGAATTATCCTGAAAAATGAAGCTGTATTAATGGCTACAACTTTTAGCAAACTGAATTAACCTTTTCGCAATTGAAATTGAACCTTTCGGATTAGAATTAACCCTTTCGCTATTAGAATTAAACCTTTCGCAAATACAGAATGGAGGTAAAGTTTAATTCTAATTGCGAAAGGGTTAATTCTAGCTGCGAAAGGGTTAATTCTAATTGCGAAAAGGTTAATTCAGTTTGCTAAAAGTTTAATTCAGTGTGCTAAAGGTTTAAATCAGTTTGCTAAAGGTTTAATTCAGTTTGCTAATTAAAACTGTGTGCCATTACAAATGATAACTCTCCCTAGGAATGTAGGATGAAAATAAAAACTTCGTTCTTTCCTAAAAAATCATGGACTCCGAAAGAAAGGATGAATTTGTTGTACATCACTTTTTGAGCATTAAATTGGTCAACTGTCCAAATATTTGCTTTAAAAATGTCAGTTAAAATGGTGAAAAACGGCTAAAATATATTTCTTAACAGCATAATACTGATCAGACAAAAACTAAAGCATTTAAAATTTAGAATCCACATAGAATCAATCTACTATTCATCAATCAATCAAGCTTTCAATGTTTACTAAAACAGAAATTACAGTTTTTCGTAATTTTTTTTTTTATTAAGTAAGACTTGAAAAACTGGATTTCAAAAGGAACTCTTGAAACAAAATGCCTCTACGATTATGTCAGCTGATGCGTTCCGCACATGATGGTACTCGACAATTTTTACAATGTCCAAGCAGCTTTACATTCAAATTCGTGTTTCTGTTCTTTTTCTGTCGAAGTTCTAGCCCTTAGGGAGAGCAATCGGATGAACGTAAAGAGGCCCAGGTGTGCCTATTCGATTCTTTGATGGCACGTGATCAATAACGAACATGAAAACAAAAGTGTTATTTCGAATGTTGTCGGCATTCGGATTTTTGAAGTTTCAGACCTTCGCTTTCACCTTATAGGATTTTTTCGCTTATTTATATTATTTATATCATGATTGACCTAGTAGACGGAGGTCGAAATGAAATATTTACAACTTCGTCCACTTTTGTCAGCACTGGTGCGAATCCATTGGCTTGCCTCGTCGAAATGTTAACTTCCTCTATCACTGGCTTGTTCTTGTCATGAAAGTCAAAACACTATGAGTAGTATTGGACGAGTTTCCTTTCATCGGTGAACAACTTTCGGGGGGTTGTGTTCCCTCTAGTCTATTCTTTTGCAGTACTTTCCTTCTTCACAAAGATGAACATTTCGTAGTCGTCCAAAAACATTTCTCTTTCCGGTGAAATTTTTCTCACAGGGTACTTCACTGTACGGCGGTATACGTGGCAAAACGATAGATCGAAAAATAAAACCGACGAACCTTAAGATCTTAGCTTCGCGCCGCTCTGTCGACCTAGTAGACGACCAGCTTAAGGGGACAGTTAGCGTGAGCAGACGTGCAGTAAGAATTAGGTTTATTTTTGTTGAGTTGATAAATGAGGGTTTTGAGAGGTCCTCTCCGACGACGTAGTAATTGCTTCTTCCGAACCCCATGGGCACTCATCTGAGGCAGGTGGGAGCTGAACTGCAGAAGTGGCGGAGAGGCGGTGGGGCTTAAAACACTCACCTGCCCCCTTTACAGACAATAGACTCAATTTTTTTTCTTGTTCCACAGACTTCGCACGCGACTTGTAGAGATATGCATCTTTAGTTACTCAAAAGTTGGACTGATATGAAGAAACTCGCTATAAGCGTATTGATAAGTGATGCGTGCATCGCAGGGACGTTCGTATGTCCGGGAGTTGTATGATCACACTTACAAATATTTTTGAAACCACTACTCAATCAAACGGAAAAAAGGACGAAAATTATCTGAAAAACAGATGAAAATAGTGAATATATAACGATTTATTACTTAGTACTTATTATTGAGTACTTAGCGTCCAAATACAGCTAAACCGATTTTTAGTTGCGTTTGGTCTTCAATTCATATCTTTTACTATCAAATCAGTATCTGTAACAATCCGTTCAGTCACGTTGTGAATATTAGTTTCTCTACTTTTAAAAGGCCTTTTCTTCATTTGTTGCCACTAGTGAGTTGGGTCTTTTGTCAGTGTTTAGCCCTGAAGTCGTAGCGTTTTAACCGCTTAATTTGTTACTAATCGGTCATGAACATACCCGTATGTAGAACACACTTTTTTAAATTCATTCCAGGTATTGACTAGACCTTGGACGGCCCCCGCAGTCGCTCCAGGAGACCTCACAAAACTCTGCAACCACAAAAGGAAACTCCTCACCCAGTCGACTTCATTGGAGAGTCTGGATAACCGCTACGGTCAGTAATTTTTTTCGAATCAAGTACTAATCGCCTAATTACTGAGTTTATTTTATACTATCTCATTTTACGAACTTGAATTAACGTTTGGCTAAGCCAATGTACTCGGATTTAAATTCTGGTGATAACTTTTTTTCTTAAATTTATCGCTGTTTTAAACAGTGCCGCAAGCCTACCATGCCTTTCATGCATTCCCATACTACACTATACATATTAATCCACTAGACAGAATAAAAGAAGGGAGGTCTGATGGACGAAATTACGAGCTTAATGAAACCCCCAAGCGTTTCAAATTTTTGGTGATGACGCGATATTTAGTACTTGAATATGTGTATCGAGTTTCAACTGTAGGCATGGACCAAACTTCAAGGATCAAGTTTTTCAACTAATTTGCATACAAAAGCGCCTGCTATCGCTTTTTTTACTCAATTAAAAATCTGACTTTTTCGGATTTAGTTTAGTAGTTATAGACACAATAAGTTATTGTTTTACAGTAATACGTGTCACCAGAAAAATCAGGGAGTTGTGATAAAGTCGTTGAACATAGTTTAGTTCCAAATTACCTTATCTGAGTCTTAAACTATTTTTTTCCACTTGGTTCACTGTAAAATGTGATTGCAATACTATTGCATCTTTGAATTGAGATATTTTGATGTCAAACGTATTTTTGAAAGCTTAATCCCAAAGTATCATCTCCATGTTGAGATAGATGAATACTGTGGGCGATCTTAGAATCATCAATGCGAAATTGATGTAAGTTGTCTTTCACTTGAAATACGTCAACCAACATCTCATTCAAGCTCTCTTGGTGCAATTCTAACTCATATCGAACTTGAAATAGTACTTAGTCTCTGATAAACTAACATTTGCCTTTAAAACGTTAACTAAACGGGCTATAGAACTACTCTTGTTCCCATGGAATCTAAACCCCTGAAAATACGATGTTTAGTGTTTTTGTTTCGTGCATGTGTAGTTTTATTAAGTTTATGGCGAACTCACGGTAAATATCAGTAAGGAGAAGGTTTGGGGGAGTCGATTGCCTCAAGGGAATATGAGTCGATTGTCTCTCTGTATTACCTTAGAAACAGGAAATTTCGCTAGAAGAACCTGAGAAAATGATGCTCAGTGAATTTTAGTTTTGCAAATTCGCACACTGACGTATTGATTGTGAGCAATGAAACTTATAGGGAACCATCTATACGTAACCCCCCCAGCTAGACAGACAGACATGAAACGAAAGTTTTCAGGATGGTCCAAATGTGAGAGGAAGATTGGAGAAAAACAATTTTAAGCTTCCAAAAAGAAAAAAAGCTTCCGCTTTCTATAGGTTGGCTCAGAAGTAAAATAATTACTCCACTGTCCTAAAACTGATGTAAATATTAATTTTTTTTCAAGTTAACAATTGAAAATAGTAAGTCAAAACTATAAATAACGGCTAGCAAAGTTGTTAACCTATTTCAACCTGAACCATGGGCGGTCCCAGGGGGGGGGGGGTTCAAGGGGGTCATGCCCCCCCCCCCCAATTTTTAATTTAATGGTTTATAATAAGCTTATTTTGCAAACACACTTTTTTCTTCCTCTGTTTTCTGTTAATTTTAACCTGGATTAAAAACCGTCAAGTGAAGTGATTAAATATGAATTAAACTGAGTCTTTTGATAAGGACTTGGCTTTGTATTGATAAAAAAATGTATTACATTTTCTAACAATGACCCCCCCCCCCCCAAATGTAAGCCTAGGACCGCCACTGACCCGAATCAAAATCTAAAAAGTCTTGCTCTCTCAACGGTAACATTTCCATCCAAAACGTAGGGATTCCAACGTGTTTGGAATAATAAAAAGGGTTTAAACATATTGGACAGTTGTTTAACTGAAAAACGGGGATGGGACAAATTGTTTTGGAGCTATACAATAGGTGGTATGTGTTCTCGGGTCATTCCTATCTTCAGGAAGACTATTTATATTTGTTTAAGGAGTCATTCAGAACTCCTCTTATCGATGATTCCATGTGCGCGCGACGGGATGTTAGCTGAGAAATATTTGAATAACGCATGTGAGCAGCTATTTGTTCACCAAACGGAAACTTCACAGCTGGGCAACTATATTGTTGTCGGCCCTTTGAAATACTACTAGGAACCTAGGAGCTCTGGGGTCCTAAAACTAGCCACCGTATGTTGATATTTCTGAAAAAATTTGGTAATTGGAACGAAAAGGTCATGTAGAGAGTTACGCTCAGTGGAAGTTTTCGTATTTTCATCCAAATGCGCTATTCTATTTATTCAAAGACAGAATAAAACCAAGAAATCACGATTTGTGAAATTTCTTGTTTCCTGCTACTTGAAGATGGAAAATTTTCATAGTATTCCACAGATCACCAAACTGCCCGAAATCTTCAATAATTTGAAGTTAAAAAAATAAATTAGTGTTTTTTTTTTTAAATAAGTCAAAATCTTCCTTGTTGTTTTCAAAAGTTTGGTACTGTTTAAAGTTGTTATTTACATTTGTTTTACAGATGGTATACGAAGGAAAAAACGAAGAGTTGGCAACCCACAGCCTTCTGTTTCTCAACTTCTCTCTCAAAGGGAGCAAGCTACCAAGGATCAATTGTCATTTAATGGCTTCGTACGTTATTTTTGGTTTTCTTGGTTATATTGGTGAATTTTGAAAATCATAAAAAGTGAACCCCAATGTTTATATTTTTCAGCCATGGAGAGAAGGTAGCGCACCACAGGCACGCACGTTTGCTAATGGCTTCCCCGAAGAAGTTCCCACTACAGGAGCTGTCAGTGGGGTGTTCAGGTACTCTGAGACTGTTGGCACTACTACTGTCGCGGCACCTCCACATGCTCCTCCGCAGCTCCAAAGACTTCCCTGTGGTCCCCGTTTCCCCACTGCAGTGGTCCAGGTGAACGAATCTCAGTCGCCTTTGCAGACTGTGACAGCACAACAACAGGTAAGTTTGTTCAAATTAGATATCGCAAGTCCACGCAAGATCATAACAAATCCATAACTGTCCAAAAAGATCTTTTGAACAATAGAGATGGTAACTGCTTCACTGACTTCAGAGTCAGTTAAGAAGAAAGAGTACCCTTACTTACCTTATTATTCTCATTATTAAAGGTGTTGCTTCTTTTTAACCAAGGTTTTATGTTGCAGGTGCCATTTGAACAACACAGACCACCGGTACAAACCTACGAAGTTAAATTCGCAAAGGCTTCTGGAAGGCAAGAAATTCCTGTCCAGGAACCAGCAGTTGCAGCTAATGTTGCATCTGGAATCACTGTCAACAGGACACCACCATGGCAGCAAAACAAACAATTGGCCACAGCAGCAGTAAACTCTGCACCAGCACCTTTAAATGCTGTAGCAACTTATGAAAGAGTTCCTCCTCTTCATAGCTATAGTCCAGCTACAGCTTCCACGTCATGGAGTGCAGACAAAAAGAAGTTGCAGCTAGCAAAAATTGTGCGTAAGAGGTATCCAGATGAGGAGACTGCTGCTCCTGTGGAGGTGCTGAGAGGAGTCTCTGAACAACCAAGCTTCATGGATGACCCAAGTGGATACCTGGCTCAACAAACTGCATTGTTGAATAGTACAATATCGAGGCAGAATGCAAACAGTCCTTCTGTTGATGGTGTGCCATTAGCTAGTAATGTAACGAAGTACAGTGTAGCTCGACCAAAATCAAGAAATGCTAGTCGTTTCCCAGATTCATCATTAGAAAAGAAGAAATTTGAGGAACCTAGTTCAACGCTTCCTGATCGAAGTCCAGATGACAGAGGTCCAATTCAAGGAGCAACAGTTAGCACGAGTAATAGAAGTCCTGTTGATAGTGGTGTGGAAATAGCAACTACTGTTGTTACAACAATGGCCTCAGGTCACACAGTCAGTAGCAATACAATCACGTCAGTTTTAGCTGGTCGAGCTAATACAGCAACAGTTACAATTAACAATCAAATAGGATTGCAAAAACCACCACCTGTAGAAACTCCCCCTTCAGTTGCCAGGGCTCCTTCCCAAGGGTCTTCTATGTCCCTTTCACCTGCTACAGCAGTCATCCCTGAGCAACACCAGCTTAGTAAATCAAGTACAAGCCAGCAACACATTCTAGTATCAAGTAATGGCCAACTAATTGTTGCTAACTCTTCTTTACTTTCACCTCAGCAGAATAACATTCAAAAAATAGCCACTACAAGTCCTACAGGAGGGAATCAAATGGGGGTGGCATCACAAGTTCTCAATCAACAGGCTGTTCTGGTCAATACGCTTCCTGGGCCATTGCTTCTTCAGCCAAGTGTTGCAATGGTTGATGGCTTAAACACTGTTCAAATACCTCAAATAGTGGGCAACGTTGTTCAGAACCAAATGGTAGATGAGGCTGGCATGCTGTCTCCGGACTCAAAAAGAAAAGCTGCTTCTTTAAAAAGAAGAAAACTGTCACCCACTGTGGGGAACACTACAATGTTATTGTCTCCGCAGGGAACCAATAATGTGGTAGTTCAGCAACCTCAGCAACTCAATACTGGTCCAATGCTACAAGCTCTCACGATTTTGCCTAGCAAATCACAATTCGGTGGAACCCAACAACTGATTACTACCAATATGCTTCAACCTTTGAATTTAGTTCAAAATTTTCCTATCCAGCAGTTCATTGTACCTGCAGGTGTTAGTGGGATGGTCATGTCAGATGGTACTATTCTCCAAGATGGAGTGCAGTTCAACGTGCTAACTCCAATGCAGAATACTGGTGTATTTAGCAATGGACAAAATTTGATTGCTCCAGGAATGGTAATAAGAGCTCCCAGTAGTCAATCAGGGAAAGTGATCCAAAACAACCAGTTCCTTGGCTCTCAGAACCAATTTGTGATGAACAATACGTTCAGTGGTCAGTTGAGCCCGATGTTGAACGTAAGTCCCACGCAGTGTAGCAGAAACCAGGAATTTGTCCCTCAGAATGTGGTTGTGCAGCAACCCAACACTTCCAACACAACTGTTCTCCAACAAAATACTACAATAGTTCAGCAAACGACTACAGTGTCGAACCAACAAACCCACCCTACATCTACATTGAATCTTAATCAAAATTTTATCCTTAATGAAAAGCCTAATTTCATTTTAACTTCTGAAAAACAGAACTTCATTTTAAGCCCGAATAATGAGAAAATTTTATTGAATCCCGATAACAGGGGTAGCTATTTGTTGGGGAACATTGACAAGCAGAATTTTGTGATCAATAGTATGGATAACAAGCAGAATCTCATTATAAATAATTTTGACAAAGCAGGAGGTTTCATTGTTGACAAGAAGAATTCTGTATCGACGCAAACAGCGAACCAAGTCTTGCAGATAAGTTCAAGCCCTGCGCTGGTTGTAGCGACTAATAGCGCCGTCTACAACACTTCTTCCTCTCCATGTTTTTCGGGGAGTCCTCCAGATACGACGACATTGAGTCCCATCGACCAGGAAGTGACGACGTCCTGCCTCCAACGCTCGGCATCTCCACCAGATCCTTCCTCGTCGTCTTCGCAATCCTGTCCGATGGTCCACTGCATCTCAAGTAGCTCCCAACAAGAAGACAGCTTTTCTTTGGATTCTTACAATAGTAAGTAGAGCTACCGTGATTTCCCTTTAACTGAGCCCTCATATATTTGTCCAAGATTGCCAAGGTTTACAACACCCCCCCATATCCTATCGTCAGCATAAACAAAATCTTGACACATTGTCGGGCAGCCAAAACATGGGGGTTTTTGGGTTCCACTCAATCATGTTCAGACAATGTTCGAATGAGAAATATAGTGTCTTTATTTTCCGCTCTACGAAAATCGTTCACCTCCAGCTGGAATACTTTCACTTGGTTTGTTTGTACAGTAAGTTCTGAATTAGTTCAGAATCGAACTAGGTTACTCTAGTACCAATAGAGAGGGGGTGAGATGAGAGCCGTTCATTACTTCTCACACTCCATACGTGTTTCAAACCATCTGGAACTGACAACCTCAACATTCGTAACCTTCATGACAATCAACTTTGACAAATTGAACGGTGAAGCAGTTTGCCCTATTTGTTCGTGTTGGCAGAAACATTGGTCAACGAGGAAACCATTCAAAGGGAAAATGGTGAGTTAACTGTAGAGATAATGGAGATTGCTCTTCCTAGCCTGATGTCGCTAACTCTGCGTCATGCTCCAAATTTCGATGAGCTTTCACCCAAAAATTGATTATTGATAACTTTTGATCATTATTAGCCAAGTTTTCAGGTTATAAAGAATAAAACCAGTTTTCAAGTTGGCAGGTCCATCTCCACTTTGGAATCAGCACTGAATATGTTTAGCAGCACCCTGTCTTGATTAATTTCAAACTTTGGTAAAGTTAATAGTTCAGTTTTTCTCAGATAAATTTGCGGCGTCTTAACGTCTATTAACAACCTAAGTTCACTGACTAGTGGGCATCCCATTTCAGGAGAGGTTGGAATTTGCGGAATCTTTGTAGACACACAACACATCAAACAGATTAATAATGATAATGGCATCACTAGAGAAATCATGGGGAATGGGACATGAATTAGCTTACTGTGCATGAGTGGGACCAGAAATTACTCGGACTGTCAGAACTAGTTGAAGATAGATCTGGACCGGCTCCAGTGAACCAAAATCCCGAACTCGTTCTGCCACTGTGCATGTAGCCAAAAAGGAACGGGTTCATTTCAGAAATGTTTGAACTAACTGTGCTTCATGGAGACTTTCCCCTTCCATTCTAACTATTACAAAATTCCACATTTTGCGTTGAAATATTTTTCAATCGGCATTGAATGTAATTTCATTATATTTAACTCATGATACTGATTAAAATTTAGTTTCTATTTGTCTGGTGTGTGAAAACGCCAAATTTAAGAACAAAGCAGATTAAGCCTGATTGTTTTTAAGGCTAAAACTTATTTGATGTTATAAAATCGTAGCACCAAGTTAGTAGAAAATGAGCTCGCTCTTTAAAAGAAAATCGGGTGTCACCCTATCGTTTATTGAGGAAAACGTCAATAAAACTTTGAATTTAAATATAGCAAGATGAATATGAGCTGAGAAGGTGATTTCGAACGTTTTTCATATTTATTAATGATTTACAATTCTTTTTTTTTTCCTAATTGAAGGTGCTGTCGTAAAAAGCTACCCTGAATCCACTGACCATACACTTATGAGCAAAAATGTAAGTTTTGGGTTGATTTATTTTATTTTATCATCTCTCATATTCTGCTAACTAAGACAAAGTTCTGCTTATCTGCTATACTTCATACTAAATCAGTATTCCATTTGCAGGAAGATGACTACGATGTCAAGACGAGCTTATGTAATGTTCCTGATAGTATACTCGCGACTAGCGAACCAGTAAGTATAGTTTACGACTTTTTCAGTTAATGTTTCCAATTCATTTACATCATTTACACTCCTATGTAGAATACATTGAATGTTAACCTAAACAATTGATATATCTGTTTGGTTATTGTATGGTTAAAAACTGGAGCTCCTACAAACGTAACCTTTTCATACTTACGAAATAATAATGGAATTAGCATTTTAAATACGATTCTGCTTACTTATAGTTATTATCATGGTTTTTAAAGTTAGCTTCTTTAGACACTGGTAACTTGATCATTTCGCGTTCGTTCTTCTTATGTGATGGTTTCAATCCTAAGGAATAAATCGTTTTCAGAAAATGTGTAGCTTTCGTAAACATCGTATTAGTTGTCCCAGGAACTACTAATTAGTTCAAAATCTGTAATAAATTTCATTTATTGTTTAGTTAGGTCGTGAATAGGCTCGTCCATAGATTGTTTTGAGAAAGAATGAGCGTTACCCACCCATTCGTCGAATAAAAATAGATGATATCATCATATAGAGTAAACTTCTTGCCTAGGGAAAGTGCAGTTGGTGCCAATCTCATTCAAGTGTAATCTACATCCATTTAAAAGTAGTACAGGTTACTTTTTTACACCCCTGGGTACACACTGTATTTAAGGCATTATCTAGGTGCCTTGAGACATTGATGTTATCAAGTCTTTCGTCATTTTTCCTCTGATTCTTTATCGAAGCAAAGAAGTGTGACTGTATCTCCCATGTTCATCAGGCGTCTATATAATAGGAAACTGGAAAAAGAGAGTTCAATAAGAGAGTGGATGAATCGTTGGTTGTTTTTGCGAACGAGGAATTGCAGCCAGGTACCCAGGAATGAGGCCTCATCCAAAAACTCTCTTGGTTATCTTCCAATCAAATGTTATCAATATTATCCTGTTCATCTATGAAATTGAAGTTCTTACGATCAATTGGTATGCAATACACACATACCACTTCAGGTATTCAAAGGTTGAGACCAATTTGGGCAATTCTCTGTTTAGTTACCTAGCTGATAGATTATATTTTGTCTCGTTTGCTGCTGCTGTCCAGGGTCAGTGTCAGTGGGCTAATTTTAATTCATCTACAGAAAGTTACAGCCGATGATGCCCCAGGAAATGGCTTTAGCTGACCTTGATAAAAACTCCCCGTTTGAATCATCACACTTACATGTGTTTTCCTGGTATCTAAAATCTCTCTTTGACCATTTGAATGGAAGAATCCTAGAAGAGTAACTGGACCCGTTTTCCGAGAGTGGGACATGAATTATAATATTTAATAAGGAGCTGTGTAAAGCCACAATGATACTCCACTGTCGAACTTCATCATAATCTCCCGTTTGTGTTGTGCTGTTCATGACATAAAGATGCCCGAAATTGGTGTCCCGTACAAGTGGAATCCAATGGCGGAATGGATAGATCAGTTGGATAATAACGGCCATTCGCTGGGTTGGATTAACTGGAATACTACTATCTGGGGAAGGGACGAATACTGAAAAATCGTCGAATCAGCAAAGATCCACAACGAACTGTAAAAAATCACTATTCTTGTTTACTTTCCCACTTCAATTGGGCATAAGGATGTGGTTTATTTACTATTATTTACAGTTTTGTTTTGTTGAAGTATTTTCAACGTATGAGTGTCGATTTAAAACTTATTGCAATGTCCAGAGGTTCTCAATGGTTAGTGCCTTTGAAATGCTTAGTCCTTGTACCATTCTTCTTGCATGCCACATCGGAAATTTCCCACAATATCAACATTCCACAGTCTTCTCTCCCAATGTTATGAACAGTGTGGACAGTTCGTCGGGTGTATTGTCAGGGTGAAGTCCAGCGTCCCCTGATTCATTTTATACTCCTACAGTCGTCTTCGTGTTGATGATGAGAGTGCTCAGTTTAATTTAACGAAAGCCGGGTGGGTTGAAAAATTTAAAAACGTAAACTTCCCATGCATCGTCATTCTTTTTCATTTAAATCTATGGAAGCCAATTATTTACTTTAACTGTTATTTTTTAGTTAAAAATTAAATTTATTCATTCATTTTATTTATTTATATTTTTTAATTTATTCATTTATTGTTTTACAACCATTATTTTCTCAATTGGATTTATACTTGCAGGATATGCACCTCAAAGAAGAGCCATAGTGAAATGTTCCAATGCTCCTTAGTAGTTCGGAAGCAGCGTAATAAGGTATCGTAAGGGATTGATATTTAACTGGCAAAATTAACCCTCGCACAACATATTTTAATTGTGCCTTAGTTTTTAGTTAATCTTGTATCATAATGCCACGGTATTCGTAAAAATTGGTTTTATTGGTTTATTCTGCTGCATTATCATGTGAAATTTCTCTAAATCCGTGATGAGCTTTCAAGGGTGAATTCTTTTTTGCGATATAGCTATAAAATAGCGTTATCAACAACTATTTTCAATGTACTTTTCCTTTCAAAACAGTCTACCTATTGGTCTGGAATTTTTCGTTAGAATTGAAGTTGAGATGTATGGTATATCCGCTGAATTAGACTTGGTTTCCAGTGTAACCATACGCAACTGGTTTCCAGTAGGCTTTTGGTTTTTTAAAAGTCAACTGTTCTAGTTAATCATATTTACGTATGCAGAGATCAGATATTTTATTTTTTAACTGAGGGAATTGTTCATTTTTATTTATTTTTTAAGTTTATAACTCACCTATTAATTTTATTTTTTTATAATCACAAAGGTTCATTATTGGAACTAAAAACTAAAACATCTCACTCAAATCCATAACCATAGTATACTTTACTATTTGGACACCATGTGGATCTGAAAGCGGCCATCAATTGTTAAAAATGGTTCATGTCCTTGTACATCGTACTAGCTATGAGTATGGCAGAATTAGTTATTATTTTTTTCTTAATTAAATTTAAAAAAAAAAATATTTCTGAAAAAAAAGAAAGCCTTTTATCATGTCATTATTCAGCCGAATGGATCTTTGTGATTAGAGGAGGTTTTAGAAACAATTTAAGTCTTTTACTATTACTTTGAACTTCCTTAAACATAAACGAAAAACCCATACAAATATACCTACTTCGAGGAAACGGCTCAATGGTTTCAATTGCACTTTTAAAAATCTTAGTTGATTCAATAAGGTTTCACATAAGATTTCATGCAGTAGCAAATATCCTAACGCGTACCGTTAAAAAAGAATTCCCCACCTTGAAAGATGTCTCATTATGATTTAACAGATACCTAGGTTATCCAAAATACCTTAATTCATGATTCCTCTAAATTTATCTCATGTTTTGTGTATCCTAAAGAATGCAACACCTCAATTGCAAACTTGTTTATTTTGTTAAAAAAAAAAAAAAATTGTTTCATCCTTAAAAAATGTATAGGTAGTCTTTTAGGAGCTCAACATTCGCATTCTTTCTGGTACACTCTGCATCTATACCAATTTAACGATTCTGAATATCATTTTCTGTCATCAATTTTGTTACTCAATTATCCATCTCTTACCATGCATTAGAAATATTCCTGACACCTGAGGCTGTTCCTAGTAGGTAATAGCAAATTTGGAATAAAATATCGGGGTGGACAACTACCAATGAATCAACATTCCCATAATTTTTATCAATGATTATTCATTATGATTTAAAGAAATCGACCCCCTATCAAAAGGGTTAGCAATTGATACATGTTTTATTTAATGTTTAAGAATTTCGGTGTAAACTATGATTGGTAACCATGAACTTGAATTCACTTAATGACCTTGAACAATAGTACCAACATAACAGCTACTTTTCATATCATCTGTCCATGTGTCCGTTACATATATGAACAACCCTGTACCATTCATAACAACATCCTAAACAATACCTATTGGCATTTCATACACAAAACTGTATGTGTACTAAATGGTTATAGCGGGAAATCATCTGTCATGATTTCCAAATTTGTTGTTACGTCGAACGGCCTCGTATTTATTAGTACCTTACGTTTTATTGTCTCCTTTGTTTTTTTGTGACCTTTGATGGAGGAAAATGTTTAGGAAACCATCTTTTATTTTTTTAATGTATTTAAATACCAATTAAGTAAGTCACCATAAGTCGTAATATTATCTCGTAAATGTTAGTTGTAACAAAAAAATTATAAGAAAATTAATTAAAATGAAATACAGAAGTTATTAATATTAGGAAAAATATATTATAGAAGGTCAGAAAAACTGTGATGTTTGAAAGCACATCCAATTTTTATGTACATTTCTTGCCTTGAAAACTCCATTCATCACATTTTTTAATGATAAGTTAACGCCATGTTTGTGTAAATAAGTGTCCCAAATTTAAAGTTGGAATGTTATTAGTATGAATGTACTAGTGAGTTAGTGCTGGTTGCTTTGCGAACTGAAATAATGTGCTAAATGTGCGAAATCATCGTCTTGGTTATTTTTCGTGTTCGAAAAAATCATCTGGTTTATGTCATTCTGTACTGTAACTCAGCTGCTTGCCACGTTCAAACGACTCAACGTTTTAAATTGCCCACACTTGGGACCTGCGATGAATCAGAAGTAAAAGGAAGAAGGTAAAAACGTACTTCGAGCTGTTTTGAATTCACTCGATATCGTATCTGTATGAGGATCTGGTAGTTCCTTCCAGAACCACCTTAGAGGAATCATTCCGTCTATATTACAAGGTGATTCAAAAATCTTGTTCTAACCACGAAAACTTATATCCATTATAAATATTATTAAATTTTGAAAAAATCTAGGTAAATCACTTGAAATTTCCAAATTTAAAATTCCCAAATATTGTTCGATTGACGTGATAAATAAAATGTTGGACCACTAGCATGATTGAGCTAAACAATTAATTTGGGCATGTAGTTGAATTATTCATATTAATGATCTGCCTAATTGATCGAAAATAAAAATTACGTCTGCGTTCATAATCATTTCACAATAAAAAGTGATGGTACCACGAAGTTTGTTTGTAGTGGATGAAATCATTCAAGAATTGTTATTCTTGAAATCATTCAAGAACTTTTACAATAAATGCTTTCATTATCTGAAGAAGTATAAGTAGAACCGAGAGAAAAAATATGAAATGAACAATTGAAGAAGCAAGTTGGGAGTTATGGGATGACAAGTTTCTTCAACTCAAAGTCTGAACCATTTATATCGTTGAAAGTTGAATTGGAAACGTGTAAATAGTCTTTGGTTAAGATACCGCCCAGAGGAATTGAACTGAAAATTCTCAATTTTAAAATTATTGAACTAGACTTCTGTATCACCTTGTACGACGGTTTGAAAGAAAATACGTTTGCAAATCAAAATGAACAATTTTTGTATCCTATTTTTATTAACTCGAGAGTTATATTTACAGCATTGCATATTGTCCACCTGTTTACTATATTATTATTCTTACTGCGTTCTCTGTTTTGTTCTCTTAGATATGATGTAGAATTGGAATTACTAGAGAAAAGTATTTAATTTGCTGATTAATAATAGTAAAAGAAAACGGAATTCGTTCGTCAAGGTTGGGCGAAGGATGAAGTATTCAAATGTTAGTCGCATCTGCACCCTACAATAATGTCAAATCATGGGCACTTATCTTATTTGTGTTTTTGTTTTCTGTTGAAATATCTCATCTAAGATCAGTTTTTTTCCCGCACGTTTCTGACTTAAACCAGATGTTACTTACTTTTCCATGTTACGAACCATTGAAGTTTCTCGTTTTACCCCATTTTGTTCCTAGTTGTCAAGTTTTCATTCAATTCACACTCCATACTCGTCTTTTTAGATGCTAATAGATTGTTTATTTTATTATGTCTACCTGTCGGTAAAACGACCAGCTGATGAGTCATTATGCAACTCTACGAGAGTTTTATAGAAGGTAACACAGAGCCGGCCAGCAGGCTGTAATGTAATACACTTCCCTCAGTACAGCTCTTGATGAAAAGATTTATAATGTAACGCTCCTAGAAAATTATGAATTGGAAACAACTGTTTGAAGCATTAAGCTGTATCCTCAACTTTGGTTTCTTGAAAAAATTGGGTGTAATGGTCATATTATAAAGATTGGGGGAGATTTGATTTAGAGCATTTGTTGTGGTTGACATTTGGAAAATGGATTCCTAACAAATGAAAACGTAGTTTTTACTTAGAAAATGCATATTTTTCGCAGAACCGTACCCATTTTGTGGGCAAAATTTCTTCATAATTTCGATTTTTGAATTCTGGATTCTGTTAAACATTATGACACCCGGAGTTACGTAATGCTTTTGTAGAGTAGGAATATTCTGGGAAGTGTGTTCACACTGGCTGAACCAGGTGTGTATGTAATCTTATAATTCATCGGAAATATTGGCTCTGTGCTATTGAAAATGAGCCTAACAAAAGAAAATTACTGTTTTCAACCCACTTTTATTCTGGATATTTTATTCAACTTGACTCGTTTCTATAATAACACAGGTCTACAAAAAAAGTCATGCCCTTTCGAGGAAACTTTTTTTTTTTAGACCTGTGTAATTGTCCTTATGATTAACATAGATTTCTGTGAAAATCTTCCTTTTTACCAATTACATTTTCAGGTTTCCATTGATTTCATGTTTCAAAGGTCTGACAAATTACAAATAATTTTATGTTACAACCCCAACATTGTTATATTATAAAGTGTACATTATAAAACCACACCATTTCTTCGTACACACGACGGCTCCAAAGATTTCATATTTCACCAACCAACTAGTTTGGTCGACGATGATTATGAATGTTGCAGTTGGTTCCATGAAGGCCTTTCTGGGAATGTAGAATAAAACGATCCTTAAGTATCTACTGTAAGAAAAAAAGATTCGAGGTCGCAGCAATTATGTATTTATAAACATGGTTCATGTATTTAGAAGTACTTGAATAGAAAGTGGTAACATAGGGGTAACAAAACATAAAAAGAACATAAGAATCAGAAAATTCTATAGAATGGTAATGTTAAACATCCAAAAAGTAAAACTCTTTAACTGAGAATTATAGTTATTATTGCTATGTATTTTTTACTTGGTACGTACTTCTTCCAGTGTTTAGCTTTCTATGTGAGACCTGTGATTAGTTGGACATTTTGATTTGCCATTCCCATGTAGTGCGAAAAATGTTGAGTGTTGTTTGAAGTTGTCTTTGAATGGAAGCAATATACCGAGGTGAGTGGCCCATGTACTAAGGAAGGTTTGTGAATCAGCAGCGAAACCTAGCACAAGTTGAACTATTTATTTCTTATCATCTTGAGTTTATTACCCTAAATATTGGAAGGTTTGGAGAATCTGCATCTATGGTCATTCCATTTTCCCTGAAGCTCAGAATTTTTCTTGATAGTGTTGTCTGTATAGTTAGTTTTTTACTCTTACGAACGATTAAATGCTTAATCTAGCTATTCAACAAGATTTCCACCAATCTCGGTTCAAGACTGTCAATCCCTGATAGGTGGGAGATTTATTCGCCTACCTAGCACCCTACGTGCTTCTCTTGAACTTGCTGTTCAAAATTTGAGGATAAAAATCACATGTTGTTACGAACTTGAGAAGACATTTTTCACCATCATAAGTAACTTTCCAGTCAAGAAGGAATACGTTCTCTATAGATGAATGAGGCTGCAATGGAAAGCAATCATTAGGAGCCCCTTTCATTTAGAAGTGCTTTGTAGAGAATTTTGCAGAGAGTGGAAGGATGGGAACTGCAATATTCGAGATCATGATTTCACTCATCTCTTATAAACGTTCATATTATTGAAGATCAATCGTTCATTCAGTGAAACACTACCACCTTTAGTCACTAATAACAATTTACCGCAGCCAAACTTTATTCCACTTTAAACGCGACTGGCACTATATAACTGTTATGGCACATCACAATGTCACCCTGATCGCAGAGTATAACAGACAAAAACGTAATATAATTAAATTATATTGTTAATGAAAAGAAAATGAAAAGTTAGAAAATAATTTTTAACAAAAAACATAGTAATTTTATGTAAAACACTAAGGACATTAAAAATTGTAAATAATAGATATAAATTATTTTTATTTTCATTGAAGTTTTATTTATTTATTGAACAGAATCTTCCAGTTTTTTCAATTGCGCGCTATTCCCCTTGCTAAGTGTCGTATGTTTTATGAGTCGATGATATTTTTTAAATGGTAATTGTATTGATTTGAAACGGCATCGTTGGAACTGTACTACTATTAGTTTTCTTATTTTCCACTAGGACCCAGACCACAAATCATTTGGTACTGGAGTTTACAGTGCTCACCACCAATAAATTGTAATTAAAATGTTTGAACATTCTAAAACTTTTTTCACCATTTATTTTTAATGGAGAGATCTTTTTTTCTATCCGCGAGAAATGCATATGTATAAATTATCCCAGTGATTTTTTCGACTCCAGTGAGCAATAAAATGCGGAAAAAGAATTTATTGTTTTTTATTATTAAGCGTTGAGAAAAAAGAAAAAATTGTTGTTGAATTGTGTTACTAATATTTAAATGTTGATCGGAGATGGATAAATTATTTGGGGTGTACTTTTCACCCAGTTGTACCTAGTGTTTTTCTATTTAAAAAACACTACCGTCTTCTGAGTCTTTATTTGAACAAATTTCGTCGAACTTCAAGGAAAAAAAAATCAGATAGGTAAATATATTTCTTTCACATTTTTGGAAAATAAAAACAATGTATTATTAATTTAGCTCTTCTTACTTTATAAAAATTTCCAGTCAGATCGACAACTGTATGTGATATAAAAGTAAAAACACGTTACTGTGGGCCCATTGCTTGGTTTAGTTGTCTTCTACACTTTTTGTTTGTTTTGTTCTTTCTTTCTTATCTTACTCTATGCTTTTTTTCTCTATTGACCCTATTTATCTGATATTGAAATTATATTATCTAACGTAACTGGATTATATTTTTATTTAAATGCTAGTGGCGTTTTTATTCATTTCCCTTATTGCCTACGATTATAAAAAACGGCGCAATACACAAACGATTTTGAAGTTCGTAGTCTCTATTTCGAAATCAAAGGATCTCGTATTTTGTCGGGATGTATTCATTCATACTGGTCAAGATGTTTAACAATGCGAACCGTAAAGATGGCAAAAAAGGATTGCAGGGTCCAAGGGTGAGTTGTGTTTATCGTGATCTAAGGTTTGCCCGGAGAAGAGGTCCAGACCTAGTTCCGTTGAATTTTCGGGTTGAGAACCAGTTTCAGTTCACCGAAAACTGAGTACAAGTTCTTGTGTGTCTTGACGAGTTGCTTACGTACTCAAGTAATGGATTGTCTTCCATCTCTAATTGGCTGGGTTGTAAAACATGGCTAAAATGGAACGTTTTCAAATTTCTTCCCCCATAATTCATAAACCCTGGGTCCTACAGACATTTTCATTACCACCAAAGTGTGTGAAATGACAACTAAATGTTTTGACACAAAGAACTATACATTACCTTCTAACGTATGAGAAATAATTGAAAATCGAGAGGATTTTTAGCGCTGCCTTCTCCCTTTATCTAGACTTTTGCCCTGCAAAATCACCTATTCCCTCCACTTTTCAGTGATGGTTCTTGTTTCTGTGTACAAACTTACACTTATGAGTCGATTATTCCGTCGGAGCTGCTGACGAGAATGGGCCACAGCGACGTCCCCACCTCTGACCGCGGTTATATAAGCGCCGGAATCACCTTCAGAAGGATCTTCCGTCGAGTTTTGTCTCAGAAACAATAGGCCGTTGTTCCTGTCCCCAACCGACTCTACAAGATCCGAGGCTATAGCCAAGTCTCGTCAACTTTCATCAGGACTCATCAAAACTTCTCAAGAGCGGGGAGCTTCGTCGTCTTGGGCAAAGTTAGTGGAGTTTAGAGGAGAGACTTTAGAGGATTAGGAGAAATAATAATCGTACAAGTATTAAAGAAATAATTGTAAAGTAAATTCAGTTAGTTATATTCCTCTTGCTCAATTTGACTTCTACTCTTCTAAAAGACCGTGACAGGTGGTACAGTGTAGGCGGTAACCCTCAACCGGTGTTTCATGCTTTTGAAAGATATTCCTGTGGAAAATTTGAATTTCATACCATAATTATACATCCAATTGTGTTTGTTTAGTTAGGTGGGTTTGATGCTCGCATTTCAATAAATCAATCCTTCTAGTAAAAGATTTATTGGTTGGACAAATAGATCAGAATCCCCGATTGGAATGCGTTTAAACAGCGGTGACCGACTTCAACTGAAAGCAAACAATGACAAGGTCACTATCCCGCCTTTCCTTGCACTAACCATTGTCCCTTACTCGCATAAACTGTGCGTATACTAATCAAAGTGAAAAAGAGTCGGGTATGAACGAGCTGCCACAAAGAATGGTTTCCTATTGCTTAAATATATCAAGCAGGAGAGACACTACCGCAATCAGGGGGGCCACCGGTCGCTTATGGAAAATACCGAAACTTCAACACAGTATATCAAAATAGGTAGGTACCAAGTCTGCACCGAAGTACCGATAAATTTGTACTTTTTCCGATACCTAACGACATATAAAACTCCAGCTCAACTTAACGGAAAACATTTGGATATCGTTGAAATGGTGTACAAAAAGATTTCGAGTTAATAATGTTTTATTGTTACATAAGCACAAGGAAGACGAGAAAACCTCCTGAACATTGAACGAGAAGCGACATATATAGGAACATAACACATGAAGTAACAGGACACATTATAAGAATAAAATTGTGCTCTACTTATATTACAAGAAAAAAAGGACTATAGAGTAATTTAACAAACAAAAAGTATGAAATAACGATTCAGATCATTAAAAATCACTTTCAGACAAAGGAAGGATAGAGATCTATACTAAATAAAACAATTCAGGGACGTTTGCTGCTCTATCACTATTTCATAGATAGGTCGCTAATATCGATTCATGGCACCAGTATGGCTAAACACCGCTATTGCGTGAGGGTGAAGACGTCCCCATATGGCAAATAGAGAGCATTTGAGCTTCATAAATTGATTATCCAGAGTATATAATTCCACCCAATGTCATGTTCCGTAGATAAAATTAAAAAATAAGTACGAGTAAAGACCAAATCTTGACAGTAAAACACAAACATAACGTTCAAGTAATGGACGATGTTGATATTCGACTCTGAAGTACGAGGGAAAGGTATTTAGGTGAACTCAATTTCCGAAGGAGAATTTCAAACTGGCATCAAGTCCAAATTTAAGCCTGCACTCTCCATATATATACATAAAGTGCACCAAGTTATTCTATAATTACTTCTTCTAATCCTTAGATTTCCAGATGGATTCCGATCTGATGATTTTGGTCAACAGGATGAAGAAATCACCCCACTCTATGAGGCACTCTAGTAAGACTCAGGCTGTATCCAGTCAAGTCAGCCAGGCTTAATCAAACATTTTTATAGAAACACACGTTACCACCGACAATCATTCCTTCCCTTATAACACCTTACATTCCCAACGGACAAAATAGTTCACCACCAACAAGGGCCACCAGACCCAGACTTTACAAGAATATAAAATTGACAGTTTAGATATGCATCCAGTTCATGGAAATCATCAGATAGCAATTTATTTGGAAAGTTTTAGATCTGTAAAATGAGTTGGGCGCACCTAAAAATATTTAATCAAATTCACCTCTGTCTTAGTTGTTATATTTTGGGATGCATGGACGTATGAATTGAAAATTGCATAATACCAACTTCTTAAAAAACATTCAACACATATATAAGGTTATGAAAATAATTCTCTAGACGCTTGTTTTCCAATCATTCCAACAAGTCAAAACTATTATTGTTCAAAATCAAAATCATAAACTTCCTAACACATCCCAAATGCTGCTCTAAGATTTCAATCCACAATTGTATTAGAATGATTAATTACACTTTCATTTGTCACTGTTGTGCAAGGAGACAAGAAATCATATTACTCTTCAAAATCGAAATGACAATATCCACTAACAGTTAGTTGATTCAAAACCGCACCCATTTGAGCTGTATGAATCACAATGACTAGGTTAGTCAGCTGTGCAGACTTGGAAGAAGATTATCAAGAGGGCATTGGCGCGAGTCCCAAACTCTTGAGAAGATCAGATGGAAGCAAAAGTGGCCTTGTTTGGATCAAGAGAACAATTAGAAGAACATGTCACTGCATTGGCTGAACTTCATTGACTCGTTGAGTCTGGAATCGATTCTTTTGTAGAATTCGTTGTAGTCAATCCGGCTGCTAAGCAATCGAAGCTCATGATCTTTTTGGGACGAGAGATCCAACAAGAATTTTTTCAGGCAATCCTAAAAATGAGAAAAATCAACGGTTATGCGTTTTGTTATAGCCATACACTTTAAGATTTCTCAGCTGGTCACATTTGCTGGTAATTTTCGTAGATTTCCAAAAATGTTCCATATTAATATTAGTTTTGGATCATTCTAAAACAACTGTTTAACTTCAATATTAGTCATAAGTGCATATTCATGCCCGCGTCACTCCCAAGAAAATTGCGCTAGATGAATGTGTTTGGGCATTCAGTGAGACTGATGGGGAACAATCTGCAGCCTAACCCCACATAGTTCTTGAAAGTATCATTAACATCTGGTAGAAATAATATAAATTAAGGTTGTTACAAGGATTTGCAGTTGTTACATAAGTAGACAGAAAGAAACTAAAGTCATTCAGAGTCTCAAAAGATGAAACAACAAAACTATCTAAAGGTAGACAACAACCAAAATTAAGTGATACTACACTTCTAAAACTTTCTTTCCGTAACTTTTTTTTCTGAAATACCAGCCACTCAGTATTTTCCTCCTGGTTCGTTTGTATAATGTAGAAACTCACTCCTACATTCTGTCAGATTGAAAATATTATCTACTCACTTGGTAATTGCGGTGAATGATGTTGTATTGTGCCTTAACAGATGACAAAAAGCCCTTGAAATCCTGTTTTCTGGCTTTGAACTCCTCCTCCGTCTTGTAGGACGTGCCGGCTCCAGTATCAAGTTCTTTCTCGCGTTTCTGACGGTACTCCCACTCCTTGAGGATTCGACCGAAAAAACGATGTTGAAGGGTCTCCACCTCAAAGACGAGGTCCCAAATCAGCCGGAGCTCATTGATGAAGGTCTGTAACTTATACTGTTTCCTCAATATGTAAATCTGCAATTGCTATTGGGAGAAGTGAGTTTTGATGACGAAACTTGAAGAAATAATGCTTACTTACTTCCTTGCACGAAGTGATTGTTCGGATTACAAAATGTGCTCAAACAAGTTATTGACGGTAATTAATTGCAATCCAAGACAAGTGTGAAATCATTCAATTTTGGCCATCAAAACACACTAACATTCTACTAAGTATATTCCATACATAACAGCGAACTGGCTTATCCACGTTTTACTTTGTTTTTTTAAATAGCGGAATCGTGCGATGTCGTTACTATGACCTACTGAAGACCAGGGGTTGATCCTCATTAACATCCACGTTCGATTTGAATTTCAAGGAACAGCCTTATAAAGATTGGGTGGGCCTCAGTCATTTTGGCAGCACAACCCAAGCAGTTTTACATCACCCTGCCATCATAGTTTATTAGGCGGTAAGTAGTTGTGGTCATGAGTTGGGTTGCGGTAACGGACAAGTTGAGAGTTAAATTGACTATCGACGGGTAAACCCAGCAGTAGGGATGTATAACACTCAATGACAGTATCAGCTGTTGAAGGACTAGGGGCAGGTTCCAACCGTTGCAATGGCAGGAGGTAAGGAAGTGGCATCAGACTGTTACTTTCCGCAGTTAGTCCAGTGATGGGAAGGGGCTACCATCTCATATAGTTTCAGCGCTCTTTTCAAAATAAAAAGTAGATGTCTAATAAACAAGGATCAACGAACCAAGCGATCATTTAAAAATGCTGTTTTAGTAAGTTTTACATTTTCTTTAAGATTTTCTAACATCTACTAGGAATTCCCAGGAAGAATATAAGTACATATATTGGGCCGTTCTAGTAAAACCGTATACAGCTCCAAAAGAGCTAGGAAATTGAGGGGTGGAAATAAAATAACGAAATATGGATGAAAACTAGGATCATATTTGACCTGACAACTGTACTTATAGATATTATCTTCCCAAGGAAAGCAACTGCTATCTCCATGGAATTTCGGAAATCTTTCTAACTGTGAATAAGCATTGAACTTCAATCTCCTCGTTATGTATGAATGAATGCTTTCATGAATGAAAGGTAGGAACAATATTGGAAAGGTTTATGACTTGATACAGTTTTCTGTTCTAAAACCCGTATAATGAAGTGTTGAACTCACTCTTCCTCGAGGGTGGTCAGTTCTTTGGAACGTTCGACGCTGCATCTCAAAAATAAATTCCTCGTGAGCTTTGATGACGTCATCGAATGACCTCGCCTTTCGAAAGTCTTGACTGAACTTTTCCCATAGACACTCGACTACCTCGAAGAGGATATAGTAGTGGAATTGACGAGCAAAGTGGAGGAATTCTTGGGCCATCAGGTC
The DNA here is from genome assembly GCA_031894815.1 of Creontiades dilutus. NCBI lineage: Eukaryota > Metazoa > Arthropoda > Insecta > Hemiptera > Miridae > Creontiades > Creontiades dilutus. The sequence goes on from JAVIWC010002084.1 coordinate 3,109,016, forward strand.
GGCAAACATCAAAACGACATTGACCTCTGGGAAAACGTAAAAGCAAAATTGTTATTAAAAAACAAAAAAATGTAAATTATATTAGCAGGTAAGGTACGGTATTACGTGGTATACGTTAGTCAGTTCAAATGGGTTATATAAGCTTTTTTTTATTGTGGGATCGAAGCGAATTAAGACTATTGACGTCAACATTTCACGGAAAAAGTCTCGCTTTATCCGTCAGGAGCTTGACGAAATTCGGAGATTTGAATTGGCGCCTGCGGCTCATGACATCTTAAGATGTAGTGGCAACCCTGTCTATAGATTTCTAAACTCCCTAGGGTACTCTATGAATAGCCTGTAGATTACCATAATGAATATTCACAGTTACAGTTGTGCTGGAATGGCTGTCAATGGTCAAGTTGACAAGCTGAACGAATTCATGGGACGATGTGGCATGAAGCAACTAACCCACATTATAATAGAATTAGCTCGTTTCATTAGAATCTGAATGTTCGCCTAAAAGCTCGACTGCCAATTTATGAGCTAATGCAACTTTTTCAAAAACTGCCAGGAGTTTTTGAGGACACTCAGTATATTCGAGGGTTGAGCAAACATAAACGAGGATATATTTTTCTAATGTTCATTCTAATATACAGACTCAGAAGGCAGAACTTTACCAGGAACTCTTTCGCCCATCCAGAAAAGCTCGTTCTTGGTGGCCCAACGCTCCTTTCGGAGTAGGAGAAGAACGTGTTCCATTCTCTTAGTTCTCCACAAGAAGTTGAACATGTGGCTGTACGCACCTCCACTGACTTTGAAAGCCTGGAACATTAAATAATTGATTACCAAAGCTTTGCTCACAGTACCCTGTCAGCCAAAACTCCAAGAAACAAAATCTGCAGAAACAACATCTATAAAATTGGTTGAGTTACATCAAAAATAAACTAACAACATGGCGCATTTGCTTCCAACCAATGCCTTGTCAGGTTATAGACGCATCCATGAAGTGATTTTTCCTGTGTGAGCAGTTAACATGTATGCTACCTACTTCTTCTTTTTCTCTTTTTTAAATAAATAGAACCTGAAAATAGAACTAGTTGATCTATTTGATGGGAAAACCATTTTTTTTCTGAAAATCCGTAAGGTTTCCATCTCTACCTAATGATAAACTTTAGGAGCTTTCAAGGTTCAACAGAACTAAAGGCATACAATGATAAAAGAAGGTATTTTACTGCTAATAGAATAATTGACGAGTCTCCAGCAAGACTATAACAATATATCATATTTTCAATGAAAATAAGAAATAACCCCCAAAACATTCCAGCCAAGGAAGCATACTAAGATAGATCTTTGTTGTGCGATATGATTCAGTTAGTATGAAGGTACTTACAGCATCCAAGGGTTCGTGCATTAGATACTGTAGGACAAACACATCTGAGCCCCAATCACCACCTGACGCTTCTAGAACCTTGACGGTGACCCTTTTGAGAATCTCCGGATCATCATAGGCAGCAGTGCTTCCCCTCACGGCTGTTCCCAGAAGGCTCATCAACTCGTGGTACTGCAGGTGGGAGGCCTGTTTCCTCATTTCTGGCCTGCGCAAGAACAACGATGATCTATTGTGGTTCACGTTCTCCATGTATATTCTAATTTATTAAAAGGAGGAGTTGTAAGTAAGACTTTGTTGCAGTTGTGCTTGGTTAAAGTAACCCTTGTTGAGTGAATAAAATACATTCACACATTATGTGACCATAGGTTACAGGGTGGCTGCTGATAGGAGCATAGGCGCATGTACATCCCCCCCCCCCAAAAAAACCATTAAAGTTAGTGAAACAAGACTGGTCTCAACCTATTTGAACCAAGGAACTGCGTGGAATGCACTTTAGAGCTCACCAAGGACATGAACACCAGCTCCAAGGTCACACTTTTAAAGTAGGGCATGATGCAGAATTTCGGAGCATTTTCAGTCTGAATTGTGGGGGGCATAAGCTATCGACCAATCAGAGAGCTTGAAAAAATTAAACAAGGAGCATTTTGATTTGGTTGCTACCAGCTTGGAGCCAACCTTTTGATCTTATCATTTCATTATCGGTGTTTTCCTCGCCGCTTAGTTTTAACACTGATCAGTTTCTTTTCGGTTGTTTTCTGATTTTCTTTTTTGAAGTTAATTATGAGTCTTAAGGCCCATTCACCGCAAACGAACATTTTTCGCGAACATTGTTCTCAAACAATCACGAGTTAGATGCCAAGGCAGTGTGAATTGTCACCTGCGATGAACAGTTTGCAAACCCTGCTCTTAAACGTTCTTGGAGGTCAAAAATATTGATACTTCTGACGTGTCCATAGTACAAAGGGGACATTTCCCTTCACTTGCAACACTAACGGATTGACCTATGAGGCCGATTTAATCAAACCTCTTGGACTTACGATTATTTTCCTTGAACATAACAGGAGCCAGAAGCAATGCCGAAAGGAGACGCTTGAGGTTATTCAGTAAGTTCATTATAATTCAATATTTTCAATAAATGGATTAACACGTATCCTTACTCAATCAATTCGAGAAAATACGAAGCAAAGTCCCCCTGGCCAAGGAGAATGTAGCGTCGTAAGCCTTGGAAATGTTGGAAGAGTTTGAATTCGTTGATAAGCACATCCAGGACAAGTTTGGATGTCTCCTCAACAACTGCTGAGAGCATATCACAAACGTGACTGCGTGGGTCTGCAAAATCTATAATACTGCATCCTGCAACAAAACGAAGTTTAAATTTTAAAAATAAATTAACGTAAAGATGGTTGGACGAACAATGAGGATTTGAGCTCCATTCAAAAAATGTTATTGAGTCCATATGTTTGAAAAATAATTGGAACAAAGCACTACCAGGAATAGAATCCTATAAAAGCTCCAGCATTGAGAACATCGCGGTTAATAGGTGAGACTTAATTTACTATATCGATGGAAGATTGAAGGCTTCATTAACCATCAATCGCCTTATACACCAACGACAAAGAGGGATGTGAATTAAACCACACAATCAATTATGTGATATTTTAATTAATGAATCAAAACGAAAATTAATGAAAAGGTTATCTATTTTAGGAAATGAGAATTTAAATTATAAACAGTTAGATGCCAGACGATTTAATTTTGGGAGACATAGTAGTGGACAACCCAGCATGAGTGATAATTTCAGAAAATCTATTAAAACACTTCCACCATCTACGTCAGTTCCGAAATTCCTCTTACCTTTCATAAGATGCAGTTTTTTTCGCATTCCCTCCAAAGGTAGCCTCACTTCACGGATCACATTGAGAAAATGAATACCTTTCCCAGCTCTCAGTATCATGTCTGCTTGAGCATTTGTCAAAACACTTGGTATCAAACTAGACCTAGAAAAAGAAAAAAACGTTAATAAAATGAATTATAGTCAATTTTTGGGGGGTGAAATTCTATTTTTATTGTTGCAAAATCGGAAAAGCCCAAGAGATTTTTTTGTGCACAAGCACTGGTATATAAGAACAGTTGTGATTATGTCATCCTCAATCATATTACCCATTTAGGTAGCCAAAATAATCACATACACTATCTGGGACAATTTAAACAATCCGAATAGAATCCACCTGAAATTAAACCAATGCCTGGATTTGGAAGTTGCTTAATCAGTGTTGATGATTTCATTCCTTTTGTAAATATAATTTTTTCATAAATGATTCTTTTGGTAGGTAATACATCTATGTGTTATACTTAAAGGCTCTATTAGATAATCTACTATCTTATCATAATAAGATGATCATTATATTATTAGTTTGAACTAACTTTCTTGTATTGATTTTCAGAGTATTGGTGGAACCAGTTTATCCACTCTAATGTTTCCTAATTTATTAGGACTTAATTAATTTGATGTTATACCATTTTGCGATTCGTTTCCATAACTTTCATCCAATTTTGATGGGATTGAGCGGGTTAGTAAGGTCCTACGAATTCAACAATATGAAGAACTGAGGTGGCCTTCAACAAGTGCAAACATGAACTTTATATCTCATGCATTTTTCTCTTCATCCCTTCTATTTATCTGGTTTTCCTCCTATTTATACTGATTTCATTAGGAAGAAAACTTCCTATAATTCTATTTGGAACTCATTGCGATGGAATAAGTAAGAGTCGAACGGCACAAACGCATATTATTTGCAAGATTTTCATAAAATTTTGAGGGAAAATGCCACCAGATATTCTCCAATGAATCTAGGTAGCTTACCGATCAGTGCAGATGCAGTATTTTATATGGAAATACCTTTGAATAATAATGTTTTTTTTAAATAAAAAAAAACTAAAGATGAAATAAGCTGTATGTGGATAGACTGCTGGTCAAAAGGTTACAAGGGCATTTTTTCCAACTACTGTTCCATAACAATAGCATATTATTAAAAGTGATGTTTACATAAAACGGACATAAAATTGCATCAAGTGTAATTGTAAGCGATTTTTAAAGTAAACTAACCTCAAGATAAATTTATCTCTCCAAATGTCTCTTTCGTGGCAGCTGCTGTTGATGGTTATGAAAAATTCATCATGTGGGTCACAGAGGGTTCCATGAACCATCCATTCGATGATCATATGTACAAGAGGTTTTCCAGCCTGAAAAATAAAGTCAGCAAAGCTTACTTTAAAATTACCAAAACTGTACAGCCAACTCCAGAGTCCGTACGCCAAGACACAATTGAAACTGGACGGTTGATTCATTATTTCTTGGCCACCCAATAACTCTAGTTAATGGCAGTGACTAAATATTAATAATCGAGACCCAATAGTACACTCCTGGAGTATTTTTATAACTAATTGGATGATGAGTTTGGCGTTTCATAGTAAATCGTATTCAAAGAACAAAATTCAAGCTCAATATTTATTTCATCAATACATAAAAGCATTTCTGATTCATTGAAATGATTCCAGTCCAGAAAGAACCAGACTTCTGGGAGAGTTCTAGAAAACACGCCAAAGGTCGGTTACATTGATTCCTCTACAGTTGGGAAAGTAAAAACGTTACGAATTTAAAAGTAAAACGGTTGTTAAGGCGCTTACCTGGTCAACGATATGACGCATGATATTCGAATAGCGCATATCACCATGATGTCGAAGAACCTCTATTGCGCTCAATGCACCTCCACCTTTACCAGTGAGGGCAAACTTGATTGCATCCGAAAGCAGCCTCAAGGACCGGAGAGGTTCGCGACAGAGAACCATCAACCTGAAGATGCCCAGTGATTGGTCCGAGTGACCGTCATTAGATAGAGGAGTGTCACACGTATATTCCAGGCTGGCCAAGTACTGGTGGTGAAGGAAGGATATAAATTAACGAACACATAATATAATACCAGTTCTTAAAATAACTAAGTGAGTACAAAGTTTTGAAGGAACCCAGTCATTCCAACTAATTCAACCCTTGTCATCTCATTGAAGGATCCGCAATGCATGGCACTACTACAAATAACTAAAAGACGAGGGAGTCACATTTAGAAAAGTTAGTTTCCCAGCGAAGAAACCTAACTCCGAAATACCAGTCTCAAATAAACATTCCTTAGTTTTAAATCCTAAGCAGCCATCTGGTTTCTGTTGAAACACCCAAATCATTTTGTTACTTGGAATTTATATTTAGCGTGGTTGGTGGTTATCTGCCTCTAAGTTTAATTGGAAATGACTGTAGTAGTGGCTTGGCTCAGCTGTTATTTTAATTTCAGTAGTGTTGGCTGAATCTACTAGCATTTTCCCAGAAATATTGTTTTATAAAATTCGAATCCATCACCAATGATCAAATTTCAGTTGCAAACAATTTAGGAGATTCGTTTTAATTCGATGATATGTAACTATTAAAATGCTGATTCTCACAGAATAGTGAAACCCGTTTGTTCAGTAGGCGTCAGCATGTACATTCCGTCCTGGGAGCAACTCATCATTAATTCTCACCAAATTTAGGGAAATTATTAGCGAAACTCTTTTTATCGATTAACCTGTACCCCCTTTCAACCACTCCTTGGAACTCGTTCCAATATTTTTCTGCACAAACTTAAGGATTGAGAGAAGATTCAAAACTTCTGCACTGCAAAAGTTGTTTGAGCTCACAATCTCTAATGACGAAGTTGTTTAAGAAACTCAGAGTTACTATTTAGGGAATCAGTGGTCGTAAAATGCCAAACTGCTGACAATTGATCGACAAATGAAAGTCACCATGTCAGGAATATTAAAGAAAGAAGTTACTTCAAAATTGTTGACAATTATTTTTGCACAATCAATAACTTATTGGTCTACGAACTTTTTTCAATTGATTAAAAGAATAAATATTGGTAATAGAGTTATTCTTGCACATACAGAACCCAGCTGTTTCCTGAAAATAACAAGAGCTACTTTCGTCTAACAAAGTACACAACTGTGTATAGAATATGACTTACTTCAGAATGAATGCATCCGATCATAGCGTAGAAATCGTTCATTAATTTTTTCACTCCGCAATGCACAGCCTGGGCCACTGCCCCACCTTTTTCTAGCAGAGTACACTGATGGGTAATACGATTGTTGAGGTATCCCAATTCCATGAGTTTGAGGACGAGACTTTCATGTGGAATTTTAACCTGAAATCACAAAGGGTTAAATTATAGAGGCAGAAAGGTAAAGGTAGCAACCCACTGAGCCGAGGTTACAACCAAGATTGTTTTAAGGGCAGCAAGATGACTTTAAGGATTTGGTCAATGATAACTAGGAATCATTCAAATGATAACTCCCACAAAATCCACGATTTAAATCATACGTGAATTTAATTAATACTCCCTACTAGTTTATTGGACTTGAAATTCAATGATATTATGTGAGCAAGGAACAAGTGATGGAATTGCAATGCTTCTTTATAGGGACGGAAGAGTTACAATCGCAAATAGCCTCTATCCTCTTGTATTACATACACAAAAGGATTTTGGAAATAAATAAAAACTGCGAAAATTACTTACAAGAGGATCGACGGAAAATCCCTTTTGGTGGTCTAACTTGAATATAGTCCCTGGTATGCCTTGGAAGCAAAACAGTAGTTCTTTAACAACTCTCGATTCAGATATGAATCCTTTCTTGCCTGAAAAATTATAATATTATTGAAAATGTGGAACTGCAATGCACAAACACTCTCAGCAACTTAGGGGTCACGTCAACACACCCATCTCCTTGCCCTTGTTCGATGATTAAAGAAAAAGAAGCCGGTCAAATTAACACTTGACATATAAAGTGATTTATCGCGAATGAATTATTAAATTCAAAAGATTCAGAGTGATTCAAGAATAAAATAAATTCCTGTTCAATACAAGATGACTTCTTAATAAATTATGACATTAGAAATAAGTTTTTGAAATTAAATTAATTGAACATTAAATTGATCAAAAAGGATGTTATGATATGATGAAAGAATAATGCCAGGAAAATGGTTCTATGACTATTCAGACAAACGCAGAATCATTACATTAAGGATTATTCAACAATTTAATTTAATCAGAGTAAAAAGAATTTAATTTTAAAAGTAATTAATTAAAAACGAAATAACTTAAGCCTTGACTAAGATGAGGAGTAAAGAAAGTTATTTGCCCTTCTGGGAAGTCTAGTTAGGAACAATTTGTGATCACTAAACGTTCATTTTATTTATTTATTTTTCAAATACCTTTCTGCTAAAAAATACATTAAAATAAAGGCTTACTAGAAGCTGGTGGCCTTAATGGTGAAACGGGCAATGCGTTAGTGCTTCGCGCTTTTTCTCTGAGTGTTGACCTGGCGGTCGGAGATTTCTCCTCGGAAGCGGCTGAAAAATTGAGTACTTAAGTAATTTAAGACAGAAAGAAGTCAAAGAGGAGATCTAATATAACGAAAAATGTTCCAATCGAAACGTTCTGGACAAAATCAGTTTTGCAAGATGAGCAAGCTTGTACAGATACACCACTTCCAGGTGGACTGAATCTTTTTACAAATCAAATTAACCTTTTTTTCATATCAAATGAAACCAGTCTTTTCAATTGAGACCTTTCGGCAAGTGACGCAAATAGGTACCATGAAACCGTTTCCCAATCAAATTATTACTTGTTGTTTGGTTAGCATTGATAATTTTCATTCAACTAATTCATTTCAATTCGTCAACAGCACTTTTGGAATACATTTAAAATTGGACCAAAAATTGTTAAAAAATAAGATGTACAGAAAACATGTTTCCATTTGCTTCATTTCGGCAAAGGTTGGATTGGTGTTGTATGTTGTTGTAGGGTTTCAACTGAAATGGAAACTGTCTCATTTTGGATTTGAAAAGGGCTCATTCAATTTAGAAAGTTTCATTTCGGCTGCAAAATCTAAATACATGCTCCATGTCCAAAAGCCCCCCCCCCCCCCCCCTCTAAAATCGTTATTTAAAGAGAAATGTTTTAAATCTACCTGTTTTGTCCTGTGTTTGTCAAATATAATAATGTACGCAATTCTGCACTAAACACACCAACTGCTTATTGGCTGTTTTTTTTTCTTTTTTTCAAAAGGAAATGCAATATCAATCTGGGATGTGCCAGTAATCTCGGCATCTTGATCAATACCATAAGGGGTAAAATTATTGAACAATCGAAATGTCAAATGGTGGGTTACATTTGGGAACTTCGTCCACGAAGAGGACGTCATTTTGGACACCAAGTATTTAGTCTAAAATTATAGCTTTCATATATACACGGGGACAGTTGAAAACAAAAGGGTATTTTCTAAGGGCTAACTAGCGTATTGGCAAGACATAGCCCTTAAAGGTAAAGAAATAAAGATAGACACTTACAGTTATGGACAAGTGAAGTTGGCCTCTTATTTCGTGACTTAGAAAGAAATCCGGTTGACACAGATCTTGGAATTCCATGTCCAATGGTCGGAGTTGGATGGCTAACAGCCTGCATCAAGAATGTTACTCAGTAATATGAATTATTTGATTTAGTGTTAATATAATGTAGCACGAGATATTGTTCTCGGTCAAGACTCTGCACTATCGAAACGAAAGAAATGGCTTCATTGATTTTCGTTATTACGCTATTCGATAAACAAAGGTTGGTTTGGTCGGACTACAAATTAATGTTGTTCATTAAGTGAGGAAATTGATGAGTAGGTATGTGAATTTCTAAGGATTCCGGCTAGCAATGGAACTTTTCTTTGGGAAGGTAACCCCTCGTCAATTTTCATCCATTGGAAATATATCAATTTATGCCAAAATTAGCTATCTAACGGCTCTAACAAAGAAAGTTTCTAAAAGAAACTGAACCACACAAAAAGTTCTGAATGTCTAATAAACAATCCAAAGATAGTGTAACTTAGAAACGTAGTTTAGTATAAACTAGACTTTCTACTTATTCTACTATCCAAGACAAAAATCTTGGCAAATGTGGTAAATGGGTGTATTGCATGGTTTTTCCTAGTATAAATCGACAAATCTAAGTATCTTCTTATTTTTTTCAGTAAGGGGGAAAAACAACCTTAACGCTTTAGACAAGATAGTTTAGTGGGGTAAATTAAATACATTTTTGTCTTTTAAATCGGTTTTCCTCTCCTCTTTGAAGTTGTTGAAGAGTTGGGTCATAAATTAGATGTTCCTAACACAGTGACAACCCCACAATAATTGTGCGGTTCTCAATTATTGCGAACGATGCAATCATAGGATGACCAAATATGGATAAAATCAACAAACTCATTTGTGTGTCATACATACCAAATGGGAAGACTCATTTCTGAAGATTCTTTTCTTGACATCTTCCTGTGTAAGGGCACCGAGGCTGCCTGCAGGCTGAGTTGTTCCTTCAGCACCTTTGAGTTGCCCCTCACTCACTCTCAACAGGAAAGTCAAAAGCCCTTGGCGGTTGTTAAGAAGAGATGACTATTGAGGCAAAAAAGTTGGTTTCAACATGCATGACAGCGTTTATTGAACACGTTATTCCTCTTATTTGCAACAATGATACTTTCTTGCACCAATTTTCTTCTATAAACACTTTTTGAGCAAATTCTGCAGAAATTGTATCACATTTTTCACCACAAAATTCAACATTCCAATGTATGAAATGTTATGATGATCATTTAAATTAATAAATAAACAAGTTGGTTTAACGTTTGTTGATTTCGTCTTAGATGATTTTATTAAACACAAATCTAATCATTTTAATGCTTATTTGTGCACCAAATTTGTTGTCCGACGAACTCGGTTCGGAAGTTTTATATAGCTAATTTAGAAGGCACTGCTATCTTTATTGGTTTCTCTATTGGTAAGTCAGCGCGTGTTTGGTGCGAAAAACTTTCACGGGGAACAAATTAATTTAACTCCAAGGTTACGCTTTGATCCCTACCATTGTTGAAATGGTATATGAGTCACTCTATTTTGAGCAGGTACCGAGGAGACTGAAAATGATTTGTCTCTCATCAATATCCAGGGTCTTAAACTAACATATACAACACTGTGTTGGATTCATTGATAAAGACTAAATTAACAACATTTACCCCACGATGTTTGAGAAGTCTATTCAACTGATTGAACCTAGGAATGTCATCGCTCTTGTTGAGGGTTTTCAATTGCTGTTCGACTTTCAACGAGAGGGAAACTTCTTCCTCATCAGTCAACGCGAGCGAAGCATTGGACGAGCTCCAGGCTTCAGGGCTTGCGCTGAGTATGATAACACGTTTTATCAGTTTCTTTTGATCATCTGCAAATTGAAAGCAAATAAAACATGAAAATGAATAAGTGAACTTGCAATGATAATCATCTTTATTTAGTTGGATTACTATTTACAATAATGAACCATTGCATAAAAAACTTCAAGTGCTCCCTCGGGTTAGTGTAAGTTTAGCCGTTCTGTTCAATCGGATAAAATGTAATCATTAATGAAAGCGGATATAATTTTCTCACTATAATTAATCTTAATAGTTCATTTTGACTCCAGTTTTTAAGTAATAATGTATGTCATAAATTTTAACTTCAGAAATGAGTAGGGTAGAATCGAATGCCCAGCCTGAAATTCAAGAATATGATTGCTATAATCATTGTAACCTCTGCATGAGAGTTTGGAAAGGTCATTACTTCACTCACAATTAGGATCGAATTCCAATCCACCAGATTTAATTACGATCTGATAATTGGAATGTATAGAGCTTTACGTTAGTAAACATTCATGATGATTGCGAAGCAAGCCACTTTTCTAGCTGTTCCATTGTATTTGTAAGTTACGAGCTGTTCCATTGATTATCTTATGTTTTGCTCAAGTAGTCAATGAGCACAAAGAGAAAACAGATTGCCAAAAGTTGGCATCGAAACGTGATGAATTATATTATTTGATATCATAGTTTCTCAATTGAATTAGAAGCAATTAAAACCTAGCCAAAAAGTTGCCTAATTTGATACAATTGTAAAGCGTATATGTTTATATGTCTATAAGACGGATGAAATATTTCTAGACACTTTGTTCGCGAATAACAAAGAAAATTCCACCTCATTCGTATCAGAAACAAAATAACTATTTACAAACAAATTTACTTTATTATTTTTCTCTATATACCAAAGGAGGACGAGTCTGCAAAGATGAATGCTTCGAGAGTCTGTTCAGGGCGAACGCTCTCAACAAGGGCTAAATGAAATAGCAATTCATTTACTTCACACATGAGTCATTTCAATGGCATTGACAAGCATAATACCATGTGGGAAACACTTGCAATCTGCCTTAGTTAGTCGACGAGATGTGTGAGACAACAGTATAGACAACTATTAGAGCTAATAGTACGGCAACTACCTCCCCAGCATTTTGTATATGTCCTCGCCCTGTTTCTTTGTATCGCTGGGTTGTACAAGTAAACTTTGCCTTTCCCTCTAAAGGTCGACTGTGGTTTTGCCTGTGATAACAAGCTTCTCTACGAAAGGTACCTATATAATGCGTTTTATTGACGGTACCAAAATGTTCTTACGAGCCTATCCAAGAGCCAGATAACCAGGGAACTGTTAACTACTCGCATTCATCCCGATTTTCCTCCACTGACTAAGAATATACGACATTGTTCGATTAATTCGTTCTAACCAAACAATGGACATTGGATGGAAAGCTATTTGATAAACGCGATTGACCTCACAGAATTGATAGAAGTCACTTGGATAAGTTTATTTATACAATGGCCGACTATCCTGCTGAACCAGCATTTAGATGTCTGCGTTCAGGGTTAGATAGGACCATGCTTTGGGGCACACTTTTTCATTATAACTACTTTTCAGAAAATAGAACCACATCACATTGATTATATTAATACAGTAAATACTACCCAGCAAGTTTCTGAACGACCAGAAAACAAGGCAAATGGTTTGAGATGTTTTAGGAGTTTTCTTGATTTTCTCAACACGTACAGTCCTGCAACATTAGCAAGACAGGTTTTGCCAGAACGGATAATGAACGTTTCGTTAGAACGTTCTGCAGCCTACGAGACCCAGCCCAGTTGTCACCTCCTTACATATTAAACTTAAAATATTGTTGAATGACAACAACAAAAATAAGCTGGGTTACCCATCGGGATTACTCACCCTCAGGAAGTTGAACGCACAAATGCTTAGCAAGTTCTTTGATGATCGAAAAACCAGCCACAAAACGCTGGTCTTTCCTCGGGTCTTGCATCTTGAACCAGAAGAACAATAATTCACACTTTAAAATAAATGGTCATTTTTTCGGTCGGGGTAAGAATTTATTACTCGGGTCCTTCTAAATTCACACTTTAAAATAAATGGTCATTTTTTCGGTCGGGGTAAGATTTTATTACTCGGGTTTTCCTTCGAATTCGAATGTAAATTCCTATCTAAATTCTAAATCTAATCAAACTCAACTTCACAGAAAAGTAAAGATGCCCGCCCGCCACTTAAAAATTGATTGTAACCTTCCGTTCCTGAAACCACTGCTTACCATGGAATATCATGGATCATGACTCACGAAATGTTCCTTCTGGACGTAACGGCTGTATTTTGTGCACTCTGAATACCTACTATGAACGTAATAGATGTTTAAATTCTTGAAAAAAATGTTTTTTCAGAAAGTTGATGATATGAGCTTCATATTAGTGCCCACCCATAGCAATATATCATGTTAATTTTATAAATATATTATTACAATTTTTCAGTAATTATACCGACATTGTATATTGAATATTCACTTTTGAAAATTATGTTTCAAATTTAAAGGCATGCCTTAATCGTGTAATTCGTTGCAAATCATTGTAAATCGTACTTGTTTCAAGAATCTCTTGTTTTATGGAGCGCACCCTCCGTTAGCTCCATACAGTCGTAAAAATGGAGTCGTACAAGAAGATGATTACAAGTTGATAAGGAATATCGACCTTCTATATCCGAAAATTTCTGGGGGTTTTGTTTTAACGTTGAAATGCTCATTAATAGTTTTTGAAGTACATTTAAAATTATTTTAATGTTTGCATAATGTGTATCTGTTAGAAATATCCTTAGACTTGAACAAGTTAAAAGAAACATTGGTAAGTGAAACTGTCTTATTATGCCAAAGTAATTTCTAGCTTATCTCAAGTGTAATGGTTCAATTTTTTTCACAAAATATAACGTCCTTTTAACATGCAAATTTAATTTTGAGTAGGTATTTATTTATTTTTGAAATTAGAGGGTAACGGTACTCGTATTTCGGCTACCACTTACTGCTTGAGAGGTTTCTAGGTAGAGAGAATCCTTACACAAAGGAGAGATTTTCAAGTCTGATAAAAATAAAATACTTGATAAGGTATAGGGTACTCATGAATCATAGTTTTCTTGTTTGAATTAGATCAGTTCAAGAATCAATCCACGATTTTAATTCAGCCATTGTTTTTCAGATCACATCAAGATGTCCAACAGTACGAGCCCTACCCACTTTACTGGGGAAGTAGATCATTTTTATGATCCTAATTTCACCGCTGAGATCAGTCAAAAGATGCGTGTACCTAAACGTATCAACGTTGACGGCGTCAGTGATCTTCCCAACGTTGGTAGACCGGAGGCGCATTGGATGCCCGCAGAGAAGTTGGAAATGTTTGTGCCGGAGAAGATAGTCGTTGCTGGTAAGTTACCTTGTTGATTGTTAACAAATTGTAAGATCAGAGTTTGGTACAACAAAATGAATTATGTTGCAATAGATGTTTTGTAAATAGGTAATGACCACCATATAATAGTAGCTGCGAAAAATTAACAAAATCCGCTTTAAGCTGCAGCTTCTGTCTTAGGTTTTTCAAATGTGATACCAAATTTTGTTGCTGAATCAAAATAAGGAAAATCAGTTTATTGTTCTAAATGGAATAAAAGTTGAAACAAAATGAAAAAAATGAAGATTGTCTGGCAGAAACGAGGCATGAACATGTAGAATGGAGATATACAGTTGTTTTACAGAAGGAGTTTCTTGAATGACAAGTTTTGCTCAACTCGTCATAACTTCTAGGTAAAAGTACGATTTTCAGACAGTCTAAAACGGGTTAATGGGGCTGTGTTTGAATCCTTGACAAACAATGGGCGTTAGAACTACTTCCACCAAGCTATAAGATAGTTTTGAACTCGAATGATTGAGAAGCAAAGAAACGTTCTTGTGAGTGCCCAAGTCACATAGAAGTGCCTCTCAGGAATTGCTGGTTCCAATTTTAAATCCGAATTCAGCCTGGTTTTCCTTCAGGTTTTTGAGACGAAATCAGTTCTTCTTTCCTTCAGATAGCGAACGGGGGTGATTTTACTCTTTTTCAAAATGAAATTAAAATTCTTACACTTGTTTTATAAGTAGGTACGACATTCTTGAGTGAATTGAAATTTCAATCGGTTTCTTACCAATTTAAAGCTTAGAAAATTCGAGCTAAGCATCTGGGTTCTCCTGGACTGAGAGAGGAAACATGCATTTATTGGAAAACTGTAACAAACCATAAATACAAGAAGACACATGGAAATTGACAATGGGCTATGACCGTATGTCAGAGTATTGCATTTGCCATCTATGTATTTACATTAATAATATTCATTGGTTTATTAAATTATTTTATTCACAAAGAGTACGCACCATTTTGTAACGTCACGGCCGAATCAATTTCTGTACCAGCTAAATTCTTGTACTAATACTGCTCTGTAACTCCAGGCAGCTTGACAAAATCTTGCTAGCCTTAACCACCCTGAGTCATTAAGCATAAACAATAAAGTCTCTTGGAACTTGTTCCGATTACATGGAAAATTCTCCGAGTACTGGACAAACCACCAAGAAGTGTTTCAATTCCTCAGGTTCCTCCATATTGCACAGAGAACAATACACATGCTGCTCCTCATTAGACGGGTATCACCATGGGCTCTGCAAACCCACCGGAGCACGAACATTGACGCTTTTTGTACTCCCGCTGTTCTTTTTCTGGACTGTCTCTTTGTACAGAGAGTCTCTTTGGCTGTTCTTTTTCTGGACTGTCTCTTTGATACAGGACCTAATTTTCTGTCTGTCACTAGGGGAGGTGATGAAATGGTATAGTGGCTCTTTCCAAAGGCTCTGAGGTGGTTATTGTCCGCAACACTCAGGAGCCATGGTGCTAAAAGGCTCCATACTCAAGAGATTCAAGAATCCATGTCCATCACAGTCCTGGAGCTCTAAAAAAAAAGCCAAGTGAGAGGGTCTGGGTGGGGGGAAAGGCTCGCCATAATCAGGGCAGGGGTTAGCAATAACAATGGCAGGGGGAGTCAGGGCAATCAACAATAAAAGGGCTTGTGGGTGATAACCACGCTCTGCCACCATGTATCATGGAGATGTGATGAAATGGTATGGTTGCCCTTTCCAAGAGCTCTGAGGCGGTTAATAACCGCAACACTCGGATTATGACCACGTCGCTAGAAGGCGCCAGGCTATCCCCATCGCAAACGGCCATACCCATCATAGTCTTGAAAAACCTCCTGTCATTCTTCACCTGGTACGCACTAGGGCTTTCAGAATTCCTCTCACCTGAAATACTAGTGTAAAGTACTATAATAGTAATATTTCTAGTTCGGGTGTTCAATATTTATACCTCATTTTATTGGGGGTGTGATCGAATAGGAATGTAGATGGGTTTCCCTAATGCGTTGCCTTGGAATTACCTCACTAAAATATTTTTCATGATCTACAGATGAACATATGTCGGACTTCATGAATGGTAAGTTATAATAATTGAAAATTATTTCCATGTATTATAGTCAAGTGTCATGTATTTGGGCAATATAGCTTGAAAATGTGATTAACTAGAAATTCACTTATCTGTGTTTATGCATGCCAATCATTGTCATTTTTATAATTGTACGTCGTGTTTTCCTTAATAAAGGCAAGTAAGGATTCGTGGTTATTGCACGTTATCACCTCGTTTCTGCCCGTCAACTATTGCCTTGGTTTGGGCATTTCCTGAAAAATAATTATATCTCAACAAATCAAACTGTTCAATGAAACAATTTCTGAATATAAACTCGTCGTACGTTACCATAGTGGGTATTGCCTTTTTTGGGCATTTTTAACGGCTTATGCAAATAAGATTTTATGAACATTTATGTAAGTATGTTAAAATTGTTCACTGAAAAATTGTGATTTTCCTGTAGATGAGGCCTTGGAAAATCGGATTATTAACATTCACAGAGAGTCACCAATAGTTTTCCGAGTTACTAAAAATTGTATCTCACTTCCACCTGCAGTGTCACTCTCTGCGTGTTAGGTTAGGTATGAGTCGGACGGAGATAAGTGATCCATCATCAGGAGTTGAGCCAACTGTTGAGATGACCTGCCCGACAGGTGACTTATCTCATGCTCCAGCGCAGATGCGATAGGTCTTGAACGACTGGCCAAAACCGACCGAATGGGCAACAATTCTTTTGACCTTCTTCCTTTTGTACGTTCCTTCTTTCTGTCCTTACTGCCAAAGCGTCGCAAAACACGGATGGGCTGAGCTTGAAATGTCGGTTTGGGAGTGGTACCAATCACAGACAATCGCCCTGTGGACTGAAACAAACTAGCCTTAACCTGAAATTTGGAACACCAAACAGCTTTTCTGCGATCATCCCATTGCATTTTTTCATTTGTCTTCGAGCTGATTTCCTTGGCTATACAATATCCCTTCTGTTGTCTTGCTTATAAATTCCTCCCATGTTTGAATCGCAGTAAGCGAATGATGATGACTTATTTGGATGTTAATTGTCATGGAGAATCTAACAATATATTAAAAATTGTTGTTGTCAATGGGCAATAAAGTCGTTCTTTTTCCAAAAGCTGACTAACAGTTGCATTCCATTTCGTATTAAATTGAACCTCTGAAAGCAGGCACCTGAATCTCCTTATCTTTAGGCATGTTATGAATCTTTTTATTTTTGGCTCCCCGATCTTCGGATGCTCTCAACTGATGGATGAATCTTCGGACGGATTCACCAGCCTCCACGCGTTAATTTTCGCGAACAGCGTCAGTATTGCTTGTGCTTCAATCGATCGGTCAAACGGGAAAGTCTGCATTACCGTTAAAAACTACCAACTTAATGAGCGCAGAACTAAGAAGGATAGTGACAAATCGTTTCGTTGCAATTTTAGGAAGTGCCGTGTTCTAGTAGTTACAGATCCTGCAGTTGAGCGGGTGCTTTCACTAACCAAAGAACATTATCACGAACTCCTCTTCGATCGCACGATAGAAACCCTCGAAAGGAAGGCTATTGAGGAATCGTCAATGAAACCAAACAAATTGATTCGAGAACGCGACGGCGAAAACTTAATGAACTAAGTACTTTCGTCAGAGCTTGAGCACTCTGAGATCAAATTGCTTCGACGAAATATGTATTCTTGCACGAAAAACTTGCTTCCCGCCATCCCTGTTACTGTCACCGGCCATGTTAGTCAGTTATTTGGACGGCAGAGTTCTGTTGAAGTGAAAGATGGTCAGTTATGCTTATTCGGCTATGTGAAAGAAGACTGAGATGTCCCTTTACTTACGACAACTGCAAATTTGCCACTCATCGTCGATAAAATGCACGTTGTCGCAAATCGAACTTTCTCATATGGTCCAACATTTTTCTATCAGCTTTATACCTTGTACATTGCCGAAGATGGGTTCAACGTTCCCGTTGTATTAGCTTTTTTCCCTTCAAAATCTAAGGAAACATATCCAATTTTGCCTCATACTGAAGGAGCTGCCGTAGAAATTATCTTGATCGAAAAGCGACACGCTCATTTTCTGGATATCTCCTACTTGTACTGTACAAATATCATTTGATAACCACCTCAATCTGTTCCTTATATAATTTGTTAGTGATACCTATTTCTAATCAAGTACGAAGAATTTGATTTGTGTTGGATTTATAATTCCCTTTGTCCAACCAGGAGGTGATGAATATCGTGGGATGAGACCCATCAAAACACGAGAAATGTCTTTAGACAATGCTATAATGCCCCCAGAGCCTCCAAGCAGCATCAGAGTACAGGTGAGTTTGTGTCTTATTTAATAATGAATGTACTATTATTGTCTTATAATTTGACATACTGCGTTGTCTATCAAACAATGACTGATAAATAACTTCAAGGTATACTTTTAATTAATGTGAACACAGCAGCTGTTAATAATTGACAATCATTTTTTTAGACTTCCGTTATGATCCTAATAATTTTAATTTCGTTTCATCTTGCGATTGTAGACTCCTCCTCGAGTGTTGACGATCGACCAAACCTATAGCCAGGAGGAGTACGGGTATCCTCCGACGCCAGTGGGTAGTAAAGAAAACGCCGTTCGTAAATACGTTGGAGAGCAGAGGAATGAAGTTTCGACTCTGAGTAATATGATGAAGTGAGTATTCTCCAATGCGTACACGATAATGTATCCTACCAAAGGATGATATCAACGCTTGCTTAAATAACAACACGATAAAATCGTGACAAGTGACCCCGAAACAAAGGGAGTGCACAAAATCAACAGGGATAGAAGAGGTGCTTTTCTCCACCAATTACAAATTTCAACCAAACCAATTACAAATGGGATAGATCTGGTAAAATTTATCATTTTCAATATACATGGCGTACAATAGATAGGACTTAAGACATGAATCTTCACTTTTCTTTTTCATTTTCAATGTTTGCTGCAGCCCAGGCAGCTTAGTTTGATAAATTGTACTGAATTATTATTCGTCATAATACTTACCTAGTACTCATAAAGATCTTCGAGAATACAGAACTAAAAACAACCTTAACAAGAATAGGACTGAGCCGTCGGCAAAGCATTGATAACAAAAATTGTAAGAAGCTCCCCTAGCAGTGAGAATATGAGTAAGGGTACGTTCACACGTAGGAGGTTGGTATGAGAGATGCGTATGCGTAAGCGAATGATACACCGGGTCAGATGGAACCGTTCGCACGGTACCATCCAGTCATCCGTCACTAGCCAACTTACTCTTCAAATGAGGATGGAGGGAGGGGTCCACACTTATCAGTATGCGCCTCTGCTTGTCACGGTTCCTGAGCTTGTCAAAAAATACTAGATGAACTGATAAAATGGGGTGGGGTTCAATACAAGTTCTTGTAATTTGTTCTTGTTTCAATCTTTGTTGATGTTAATCTCACTTGTTACTAAAATTTGACGGTCGTTGTTTCCAGTGATTCTACGGTATCTGAAGGAATGTCATTAAACGAAGAGGTTGTGCACCTGCGGCGCCAGCTCGCCAAATTGAACCGACGCGTCATGTCTATTGAGCTGGACAATTTGCAGCGTCAGAACAAGGACAAAATCATTTACGCCCTCGGCTTGGCGTATTTCTTCTTCAAAACTGTCCTTTGGCTGAGTAGATCTTAGAACAAAGAAACCATCTAAATGTAAAAAAATCTTGTGTCATGTCATCGGACTGATTGTTTATAGAATCTGATAACCGGACGCAGCACACAGGAACGTAATATAACTAGTTTTTGTTTCCTTTTATCACCAAAGCGATCGAATGGTACTTAATTTACACATTTTCCTTCTGCACTAAGCGTGGTTCAAGTCTTTTTTTGAAACGAGAATTATGACAATTCGGAACAAAGAACGTCTACTGACTAGACCGATCAAGTCTTCGCGTAATGGTGATTATTTTATGTTTTGTCAATATAAAACCCTGTATCTGTGCATGAGACCTGGTAATTTCAATATCTATGAACTGCATCACATTGATAATATAATATTCTACATGCATTCGCAGTCTGCATACTCTTTTTTGTTAAATAGATTCTTCTTTGAATAAAACATTAAGATAAGTGGAATATTGCTTTTGATTTGGGTTTCACCTACCTACCATTAATTTATTTGTGGTAAAATGTGCACCATATAAAGAACATAATATTAATGGTACATTTACGGCTGAGTTGGTTTTGTTTTTCGTTCTTAGTGCTTCCTTCGAACTATTGGAGTAAGAAGTCTAACTGCACCACCTTCTTCTAAGTTGGGTGTGCTACAAATAAATCTTCCCTATAACTGTGCAACGCGAGTCGTGTCCGACCTCTCTCCGGCATGGTTTCCGAGTTATTTTCCTTTTGAGATTGGTCGACCTTACCTAATTAAAATTGCTATAACTCCCATAATTGGAACTAAAAATTCAAATGTGAAAACACCGTTGGAAGGAGCGTTTAATTTTCTGTCTTTTGAATGCTTGATAAACATTTTTTCTGGCCGAACAAAGGCGTGAAAATGGAGTTGAAAAATTCAATTTCGTAAAAGTTCTAGTGACCCGTTTTTTCCTACTCTTTGGGATTCTGTTGGTTTTTGTAGCAGAACTGTGCGGTATCCTTAAAACTGCCTCAAAAGGCCGGCATGATACACAAAGACGATGCAATGCTATTACCAATGTGGATAGAATTGAAAAGCAAATCAATGCTGTTTGAGAAGCAAATTTAAAAATTTCAATAACTATCTAGATAGTGAAATCTGTATTCTATTAAAATAAATGTATGTTTCTTTTTGAAAGAACTAAACAACGATTAAGTAGATTAAGATGGGACAAAAACTAGTTGTTGAAAAAATGAGATATTTACCTTTTTTTCACAAACGATTTATTATGTATTTGCAATGTACGTATTACATTTGATTCTCAAACTTCGTTTCCAACCCCATCCACATTGCTATGTATATTTAAGCTTCTGTACATTTTTAGTTATTTTGCCAGTAATTATGGAATGGTTGGATTTGACCTGGAAACATTGTTAAATATTAATATTAAACAGCAATTTAGTTAACAATTTAGCTAGTTACGTAGATGGAACTTCTTTCAACAGAAGTAAGGTATGCGCGCCTTCATTAGATCACCTGGGAGAAGTTTCAAGATAGGAATCAATAAGCTCATCTATCCCTGGCAACATGATTGCTAGGTGATTTCTCAACACTGGGTGTCATGTTCAATAACGCTTTTAAAAACGGATGATGGTGCTGTTAAACAGCACAAATTTTGTTTAAAAATATTGACTTTAAGTGTTGGCTATTTTATAGTTCAGTAATAATCGTCAACAAGTTTTACTATTAGGTAAAACGTACGAAAATAATCCAAAACTTGATAATTACGAATGAAGCGAGTTCCACAGCTGCCTTGCCTCCCAGGATACTCCGTCGATTACAATGTAAGTAGGTAGTTTCGTTTGAGAGAAGCTGAGATATAAAGAATGCTGATCTAAAATACACTAACGTACATGGTTAGAAAAATTGACCGCCTTGGTGCCTCTAACAGGTGGGTCAAACGCGATTCCATTTGTCGAACCATCTTCAATACATTCATGAGGGAGTTCCTTACTTCACGACAAAGGCACTGCCAGGAATCGGAGGCTCCCCACTACCTGGTGAGATTCGACCGACGTATCCCTCTATCTACACTAGAGGAGAAGTCACTGAGCTGCCAGCCTGGATAGTCTTCGACAAGCATGTATATTAATGTCAATGACAACTCAAAAATATATGTACAAGTACTCAAAATGGTAACAAGGTTTAAGTCTTAGTTTGAGACTGCAGCCCTTAAATAGTCACATACTTGGGACGCGCCTCCTTCCGCTGTTCTGTCCACATTAAATTTCCTGATGCTAAATATCAGGCCCTCTGGAATAAACTGGATTCGGACAAACTTTAACAAGAATGACTGTCGAAATGACAATGTCATTGAGTGTCCCAACTGACAAATTGATGTAGTGGGAACCGCTAAGTCATATGATTTTTGATGTCGGATAGATTTTGGATAATACTGACAGTGCTGCCACCAGCACCTGAAAACCAGCTTTGTTAACCACAATTTGTACGTCACTCGGAAACATTTTTACTGAAACCTTTTCCCATAGAAAAGCAAGAGTAAAAGAAATTATCTCAGTTCACTGTTCAGATTGTAAATTGTTCAGTTGGAATTTTTAACTGGTAAAAATGTGAGATGAGCATTCATATTTATGACTAGGAATAGGAATGTATTCACAACTTCGATATAAGTAGAAATATATTCATGTTCATATCCATATTCATCCAGGAATTAGCTTGAGAATTCAGATTTCATAGGAATATTAATACATTCATGACCTCAGCCAATTATTTCTATGTTCTCAAGGCCTGAATATAAGCTTATTCCACCCATTTATTTGAGCGTGAATCGCGTTAGTGTTAGTTATGAATATCGAGAAATATCAACAAACTCATTGTTTTTCGAGTGAGAATATCAACAAGACTCCGTTATGTTCAAGGAAAATGACCCACAATTGAAGAGGTTTGATTTGGTTCGAGAATGGTTTGAGAAAAGCTCTCCCAATATACATACAGAAAGAGCATCTTTCCTTTTTTGAAATGTGTAAACTATCAACTTGTTTGTGTGGGTAATCATGGTATTGGCTTTCCATTACTGAATAATGAAGCACATAAATCAACAACTCAATATTTGTTTAAAAAACATTTTACAGCCAGCAGTTTCTCCTAGTCCTCCCGATTGGTTCGCCTTTTTTCATGAATACTTATTTCAATTCTTTTCTGTATAATCTTAGATTTTTGAAACTTGGGTGGTGGGTGTTATTACAGATATTAAAATTCGACGCGTTTTGGATGGAAACTTCAGCGTTTCCAGAAGACGAAAATCGTTACTTCATTCACAAATGCGTGGTTTACTTTTTCTTGGAGGATGGAACTGTAAAAGTGGTAGAACCCAAAGTTCGCAACAGTGGACTCCCCCAAGGTATCTACATTTTTCAAATATTGTGAGTCTTGGGAATTTTTGCATTATCTTATGAAAGTGTGGACCTTGAAAGAGCATCGTATAGTTACGTGGATTATTTTCAAGTAGGAAAAGAAATGTTGAGAGGAAATAAGGTGAAATAAACTATATTGTGAATCCTCAGGTTGTTTAGTGAACAGACAAAGAATCAGATTTTCTCCGGATAGCAACTCGAACGACTTTTACGACATCATAGATTTCAATATTGGAAAAGAAATCGTCATTTATGGCAGAAAATTTACTTTGGTCGACTGCGACAAATTCACTCGACAGTTTTTGAACAGATTAGGCATACAAGTCCCAGATCCAATCGTAGTTCCTGAAGACCCTTACACGAAGAAAAGGGAAAAGGTCAGTAAAACATAAAAAATTATTATCATTTTATACCGTACTTAATTTATAATTGTTATAGAAAACCTAATTCGATTAGGATTTCCGTAGATGGATGGAATACCACAGAGGAACAGAGTAGGAAAGGCTGAAGCTTTTGACTCAATGACGAGGATGGATAATAGAATTCTGGGATTCAAGGCGTATTGGGACGACAGAGCGTCTCAAGGGGGTTACTTCCATTTGCTCAAGCTCAGTTATTTCCTGGCAGATGAAACAGTGGAAGTCACAGACGTAACGGACACTGAAAATCACTATATATTGGTCAAGAGAATGAAATTGCCTAAGGTAACTCGTTTTATCTATTTATTTCAACTGTAGTTGAGTATATCTCAAGAGAGTAATTGATATGAATGTCAATGCTTCATCAGTCCATGCAAGGTCTTAACAGAGGTATAAAGATAATTTCAGATGGCTACCATACGCTACCAATCAATGACATATTGTTCTGCTATTGATTGACATGGAAGGGCGTGTAAATGAAGGTTCCTGCTGCAAATTGTACCACTATGTAGTAGCGTGTCTATAACCATTCAGCTCTTCTTAATGTTTCACGAATCCAATAATTAAATCCCCAAGAAGCCTCAATGATACTGTAATAGATTAATTTCTAAAACCAGCACAGCTTGATCATCAAGAAAATATTCATAGATTATGGTCTGCTATGTTAAGCAGCCCACGGTTTATCAGAGAGGAATATATAATATTGTGATATTTGTATGATTTCCATTGATTTTTGGAGCTTGGCATCCATTTAGAACCCAATCATACTCTTTTTTACAAACTGCCTTCTGCTACTTTTTTTTTTACTAGCAATACTTGTTTCTGCACAAATGGGGTTGATGTGTGGGTAACATATCCACGGCGGTTCTGTCCCCTGAATCGTTGTAACAAGCTTAGATTCTACGTCCAATAGGTTCCTTTAGAATGTTTAAATAATCTATACATTTGTGTCACCGATACGAGAAAGCTGTGTGTCACATTCAACTTGGCAGACGTTTTTTGTTCCTTCATTAAAACGAAAAGCTCACACAGTGGGTGTGCAGCATAACCCTGATAGGTTCAAAGCTATATCCTCATTAGGTAGGTACTGTGAAAACCCCAGAATTTATCGCACAGTTTTTTAAAGGTATCATCGGTGGATCAATTGATACATTTCATAACTGTCACACACACAAAAGAGGGAGAGAACTACGAAATCGTCTCCAATTGCATTGCAGGAATATAAAGGGCTTTCCATGCCGGGGGACGATGACTCGACAACTCTTCTTAACGTAATCGGCGATGGAAAGAGAAAAAACCGCTACATCGCAGATCCGCTCAACACTGGAAAATGCACAAAAGAATATTATAAAGACCGGGACCTTGTCATTGGAGCCGTAATCAATTCCTTTGGAAGAAAATTTGTCATCTACGACTGTGACAACTTTACTAAAGATTTCTACAGAGTGAAGTTCGGCCTAGGTGATTAACACAAATTACTAATTTTATAGTGTATTTTTATCTTATTTTTGAGATCTGAAGGATATAAAAACAAAGACAAATTAGTTTGTGTATTAAAAAGCCTCCTAATTTTCAACACCTATTTGAATATACATGTCCTTTTCATTCTTGGCTCACCGAAAGAATTATGCCACACATTGTGAATTGTTCAATAACCATAAAAAAAAAAACATGATAACTATCTAATAAGGAGTGTGAATGTCCGTAGACGACTTCACACCAGCGCCAAGACCTTTAACAAAAGAAGAAGAGGCAATCGCAGCATCCAAAGAAATCGAACCTCAGATCGCACCATACAACGGATTTGGAACTTATGAAGATTCTCTACTTAATTGTATCACTGTTCACCCAGGTCAAATAGTGAGGTCCATGAAACAGTTTTACGAAAAAGATCGGTAGGTTGAAAATTAAATAAATAAATAAGTAGGTTTTTAAGACCATTGAATACACGAATGGAGATCTTGGAGGGTTTAGAAGGTATAGTTGCCAGAAATCAAATACATCTGCAGTTACTTGAGTCATTGTTTGATAAATTGAAATGATTCTCGTTCGAATGATGTTCTAGGATCTCTTCATGTAGGGCTAAATGCTTTAGAAACTGGTTTCTTTCGCATCAAGTGATTTCCACTTGGATACTGTGCATTTACATCAAGCAGTTCCACCTCTTCTATAAAAGGGTAATTTTTCCTGTCGTAAATACTTTTTCATGAGAGCTTTATCCTGAGGTACCAATCATGAAGGAAGGAGGAATGTCGTTTGTGACCGAACTCAAGTTTATGAAAGGATTAACTGGTAGCCTTGCGTCACCTACTACCACTGCTGAATAGCTAAATCTTTGTTGTTCAAGGCTAGAGTGATAGTTTTTCACAATATGAAATTTTCATTCTCTTTTCACCCATTTCCTTGCGGATTGTAGCGTGACGAATGTGACGTGGCCATACCACGAGAATGAAGGAATCTGGATAACTCATTAAACATAACTGAGGTACCTCTATCTGAATGAATATAGCATGGCATGCACAAGATTGAAAATAAGTCGATGAGGGACCCTATAAATATCGAGGAGCTCATATCGGTACATGGATAGACAAATGGAACTCTTGAATAGTCCTGTATTATTACAAGAAGGAGTCAATTTTTAGAATTTGTTAGCACAGGACCTTTAAAATTGATGAATGTCATTTTGAGAATGAAGTTTTAATAAGAAAAAACTTGTGTTCGTGGAATATAACATTCAATGACTATAACAGGCAATGGAACATTCAATGAATTACAGTAGGCGATCAGGAATCAATCGTACGTGAGAATCAACATTTTAGACGAATAAATGAGCATATTGCATGAACAACTTTGTTTCAACACTAATTTAAAATGCCATATCTTTCCAATACTAATCACACATCAATAACTCATGCAGGTGCGGGTATGACAGCAACATACTGCGATTTTCCGCAGTTATGTTGACAAAAGATCCAACCCACAACATGAGGAAATACATAATATCTTACTTCCTTGCTGATGACACTATAAACATATGTGACGGGGATCTCACGCCCAATACAGGTAAGAATTCTTTCCCATATCCAGTATAAACAGAATGGATTCCGGGTATGAATCCACAATAGTAATTGTTTAAATAAGGGGAGAACTTGAATTACCTGTTACAATTGATACCGTGTCAAAGTTGTCGATTTTCATTCTAGGAGTGATTGGAGGAATGCTGGTTTCCAGAAGGCTAATAATGAAGCCTGGACAAAATATTTTCTCGAGTAAAGCTCCAGTTTATTACACGTACCGAGACTTATTCGTAGGAAACACAATTGAACTAGAAAGTCACGTGTTTCACATTATAGGAGCAGACGAGTATGCCTTGAGATACATGGAAAACCACCAAAACGAGGCATGTATATTTATTGGCTTGTTTTATTAATAAATGCAAGCATAGAGGGTAAATGCAAAAACGCATTTTTTTAAATTGCAATTAGATAAATAACTAAGTACTACGAGTGCAAATATCAGAGTTAGCTGTCCAAATGAATTCTTGAGGGAGGCAAGTTAGTTGGATAGGCATGTTGTACGATTAAGATGTTTGCTCGCTTCAGGATCTTCATTTTTCGGGGGGTTTAAACGTTTTATTCTGTTCGTCTCCAAACTTTCAAAATTTATTTCCAAAAACGTGTCAAAGACAGATATTTTCTTTTCAGTTTCCGAGATCCAATGTTCGGCTGATTTTGGACAAGGTTCGCCAAGCTGTGAAACCAGTTTACAAAGACTTTGCAGCTCAGTTTTTAAAGGATTCCCAATTCCAGGCAGTTCCCTTCTTGCAATTTAGGTACGCACCTGAAACTCTGTAAGCCGATACTGTTGTATTGTAATTTCTTTAGTACTAGTAACATATCTGTTGTTGTTTCTCAGAGAGGCGATACTCACGGTGTTACCTGACAATATAACTGAGCAAGAAATTCTAACTTTGGGTCGCCATTATAGTGACAAAGTACAACAAGAGAAATTCTCAACAGCATCTATAAGGTAAAAAACCTAAGCACTAAGTACCTCAGGATACGTTGAAACTCGAAAGACACACAACTTCATGTTATTCAACCACATTAAAAGAGAAAAAATAATTTTATTGAACCAGAATGGAATTTATTTGTACAGGAGATACGCTCAAGACATACTGAAAAGAGAGCTTTTCGACAACTTTCAAGCCCTTAGGGAAGGATTTCTTCATCAGGACGCAGACAAAAATGGTTATGTAAGCAGGAAAACCGCTTACGCTGTTATCAGAGGAGCTAAAGTTCCACTGGATGTGGAGTTGATACAATTAATTCTAGAAAAGTAAGTAGTACATTGGACATTTAAATTTAATGTATAATGTATTTAAATTTAATTCAAATATAATGTATAGGATACCTACATTTTTTAAATGAAAAAAGCATGGATCAATGATTCTCCTTCTTGAAGAAGGTTGATATTTGTTTAGGAGAGCCTATCCTTCCTGGATAGCGCATCTCCCCCTGCCTGCAAGCAGACGGGACAACTACCCAAGCCTGGTAAGGAGAGCAATGGTGCATCTCAGCACTCAAGAGACCTTGCTCAGAATTTCCTTGAAAGGTCACTAACTTGAGGCGAACCGTCTTCCTGGTTTTGCAAGTCCAGGAAGCCAGTACCCAAGTTAGTAACAAAACTCACATGCTGAGATACATCACCACGATACAAGTCCCTGGAGATGCAGTGTCTTCCCCAGAGCACTAAGGCAGGTCCCATGGGCTGGGGTGTGCTCAATCACAGGCAAGACGGTGCCTACCTCAACAGGGGAGCAGGCTAGCAGCACTGTGGCCGTTAATACTGCAGGTGCGCCGGTAGTCCCCCCCCCCATTCGTGGTACTGGTTCTGAGAAGCGAGTTAACCATCAAGAGCATAGAGTTCGTGCCTGCCCTCTCTACTTTCCCCTGAGCGAGGACATTACTTCTCAAGTTCAGCACAAACGTTATTTTAGAGCACGAACGTAAAAAAGGACCACGTCGGTGGCCATGAACTTGAAGGGTACAAAAGAAAAAGATGGCAATAGCTGTACTTTTCCAACAATACAAACTAACTATACAAACTTCGGAGCAGTGTGCTGATTTGTCAAACAACAGCCGCCGCTACATTTTTTAATTGATTAAAACGTATTGGTAAGTAATGCAAGCGTCTCAACATCCAGGTTTTTTATAATCACACTTACAAACACTCATATGTTGAAAAAAACTAGACTAAACTCTTAACCGAAGAGAGAGAAAATCGGCTGAGAATACTAGACCGGCAATTAGCCTCTCTATTTCCTTCCCTGACGGCAATTCTAAATTTTCGAGGTTCGTTGGACAAAAAATGGTATCGGGAAAAATATATAATGATTCATCACTATTAACCCTTCCGTAATAAATATTGAAAGTTCTGGCATGTTTCAAAACTGGACCAGAGTTCTTAATCAAACAAAATAGAAGCAAGAAAATCGGTTATATAAGCTAAATTTCCGAGGTTTATTGAACAACTAGACTGAAATTGGAATCGAACAAAGTAAGAATCATAAACATCCATTAAGGATCCGTCCTCGATAGAGTTCAGATGTCTCACAGAAGCTATAGCTATAGGTTAATTAGGATTTGGGCTCACTCTGATAATCACCTCGTCAGATTTCTAACACCCTACAGAAATACTATACTGACAACAGGATTAAGTACGTTTTTTCGTGACGCATGAGATTATATTCCCCAGGGGGCAGGTGTGAGTAAAGACGTGGAGGCTAGGAAAAAATATCGCGCTGAAAACCCCCATGCACAGGTAGTATCTGCTAGATAACTTGTTAGGGTAGCTTTTTTAGGGCTACAAAGCGTAGCAGCTAATGCCGAACCGCTAAGAATTAAAGAGCAGTCTCTGGTTAGGTACGGGATGACAGGGTTAGTATTGGATATCGTATCTACAAGAGTTGTTTAAGTGAAAAGTTCAAAAAATCAAGTGAAGTGTAAAGAGTGTGGAGTGCCTGCTATTCTACATCAGTAAGGACAGTCCAGAAGACGTAAACAATGTGAGACTGAGTACTTGCTAATACGGCTAGTGAGTTGTACAGTACAAAATAGCCACTGAACAGAACTAACCCTGATCACAAGAACACAATTCAAGTGCGATGGAAGCGTAATCATTATTCCATTAATTTTCTCAGATTGGGGAAAGGACCACAATGTTTGATATACTACGACGAGTTCATAGACTTCATAAATCACCTGAGCCATCCGGTGCCGCCTATCCAGCCAATCAACACTGCAGTAAGTGAGATAACGTAAAAAATAACTTGATTTCCCCTTAGCAGCACGGACACAAGTTCGAACTAAATCAGGGGCATCAATACTTTTGGTATGTATCCGCTACTTCTCCGAATGAACGCATTACATTCACTCCCTCAATCTGTGAGCCCTCCCTTACATCTCACAGTCCTCATTGCTTTTCCATTCTGCCTGCTTTACACAAATGTAGCCACCAAAATGTAAGTTCAACATACATATTTCTTAGGAATTCTCCAAAAATTCATGTTTAAGCTAATAATTAGCATACTGCGTCCTTCCTCATTTCAGAGTGCTTTGTCGTGGCAAAACTTGAGTAGACCGGATCACCACCCTTCTCCGAGATATGTCATCACCAAGGGGTTCATAGACGATCTGCAGCTGGAGAACGCTCTGAAGCAAGAGTCTGCTTGAAATAAATGTAGTTCCATTTCCCCACAACACTATGATTTTCATTTCATCCCATTGTTAAAGATTATTCATCTAGAAGAAAGTGAAAAATACTAATTTTAAATTACCGTGGCAAGCAGCTTTAAATTTATATTTAGACAGTTATGAGATAATCTTATGAAGAAAAAAGTTTTCTGTTGAAGTGAATATTATGAATGAATGGTCCCAACAGCCCATAAATGGAAATCAAACACTACAATGAAGTTCAGTTAAGATTGAATTAAATCTGATGTTACTGACACTAACAACATATGTAATTCGAATGAGAATTAAAGATAAGTAAGGCATCTGAGATGAGCCTCTAAAAAGTATCATGAATGTACTGTGTAGGGAAAAAACTCGCGTCTTAGGATATAATCATTACTCCATTTTTATTACAGCAGTCTTCAGAAAATATGTACAGGCAACTATGATTGAAATGATTCATTCAAGGAAAAAACTTTCCAAAAAGAATAATCTTCACCTCGTAATCATGGCGAGATAAGGACAGCAGTAGTGTGAAGTCTTAGTCCAGAAGATACTTCCTGACGTTGAAACCAAGAGTGCTGTAAACCAATATCGAAGAAAATGTACACTTAACTATACAAATGATTAAACCCAGAAAAAGCTGGAGTCCCAGTGAAGCTTTTAATTTGTAAACTCAGTTACAACTCGCAATGGATAATCGGAGTAATACATATCTCCTTCGGACCGTTATTATTGATGAATACTTAGGAAACTACAATAGCAACTTTAAAAAACTGATATTGGCTTATTCAACAAAATTATTTGGGCCACAGTGAGATAAATGAATTTCAACCTGAATAAGAATAAGGTAAGAAAATGAACATACTCTGCAACAGCAGCAACGCAATCGTAGTTCGCCAAACACTTGAATTTAGGATTGTCAATGACACCATCTCCGATTTTGGCTAGCAGGCGGAGCTCTACCAAAGATGCAATCTACAACAGAAGCAAACATTGAGGTAATAAATTATAGGTAGACCTAAATTCAAAACTTAAATGAAATGTAGACTTTCTCTGAATACTTCTTGTGTTATCAAAGTCGATAAGAAAGTTGGTTCGATTTGAATGTCTGAAATGCTTAAGACATTAGTTCCATACTTGACATTTTGCTTCAGAAACACTGTAAAACTTAAAAAAAAACGATGTAAAGGTAGATATTGTTTCTTGGTAGTATTATTCACTAATGTTTGACATATTTATTTCAGTGAAATACTAGAAATAAATTACCTAGTACGAAATTCAAAAAAATTCAGCTGATCTGGTTGGAGCCCATCATGTTATTCATCTTTTACTCTCTTTTAGGGAGGCTCCCTATCAAATTTCAGTTTCTATGGCACACAGAAGAGTTTAATCAGGTTGGTCCAACCCATTTGATCTAGGGAAAATATTTAAAAGTCTGATGGATGTGTACGTAGATAGGTTAGAGTAATTAAAATCAATTGTGGGATACTGCTGGGAGAGGAGTCCTGAACGTAAATAAAAAATTGTATAAGGACACCTGAATTTATATAAAAGGGACATGCGTTTTCTCTCAAGACTTGACTGCGCTCATTTCAGACATTGGGTTTTCAATGGATAGCAACAATGATTTTCGGGAGCATGGGAATAACGAAAAACCTCGACTTGAATTAAATAAGTAGTGTAGATTTGCATTTCAAACAGAACCAATATGGAGCGGATACTAGGGTATCCATCAATTTTTTATGGGGGAAAACTCAATAAATTCACTCTCAATACACAAAATTATGAAATAACAGAATTTTGCACTACCTGAGACATTAGATTAACCGTCAAGCTAGCTTTCTCTTCCATGATAGCGTAGAAAATAGCAAGGAGACGATCTAAGCTAAAAGCTTTTGGTCCCAGCAGTTCGCTGACTTTGCTTTTGGATTTCTCCTTCTGCGCCTGTTTCCTTTGTTTCCCGTGGTTTTTCATGTAGAGCCTTTTATCGTGTTTAGGTGAATTGTAGGAAGCCAGATAACTGGCGATCAAGAAAAACTTGGCGTAATACGGAAGGTCGAAAGCTTTCAGCCGTTTGTGAGTGATCAGTTCCGTTTCATTTCCCGCTCTGGAAGATTCATCCCTGGAAGAAAATTGTAAATTGGTGAATTTTTAATGATTCCCGTACTCAATGAATGTAGGATTACCATAGGATACGAAAGATTGGAAATAATTATAACTTTTGTCAAAAGTTTGTACAAACATCTATTTGAACTGAAGATACTGAATAGTAAATAACCTAGGGAACAAATTATGATCATAAAAAGGACTGTAAGTAGTTCCGCCACCACAATCAACAATAAAAAAACTGCTCATGGCGCATAGAGATGCAGGTTTAAAAAAATTATAACATGTTATTTAATTTTCGTGGCTATAAGAACAAAGTCAATTTTAACCAGATTACGAAAATTAATGTTGAAGTAATAAATAGCAGCAACCATTCAAACTTATACATTAGGGTTCTGTACATAATTCATGTACGTGGAACAATGCTGTTATTAAGCTTACTGTAACGTGATTCCAAGATAAGCGGAGTTCAAAGAAGCTCGGAGATGGGGTGTGACCAGCCTCCACAGTAAAAGCACATCGCTGGGTGCTGCATCACCTCGAATCACTGGCTCAATATATTTGTTAACATTCTTCAGAATCTGTGATGTTTAAACAGACATTTGTAAAACATGGGCAATAGAATACAAATAAAAGACACACACAGCGTACACTCCAGCTGCTAATCGCAGGTCCTATTCCTAGATTGAAATCAGATGCTATAGTGCAAATAAGCTGCTGTGCACTTTGATTATGTACTATTTTCGTCAGTCTCACAAGTACCTATCTTCTTCTACCTACTACTTTAAAAATAAAATCAGTTGATGCCACTAATGCGGGGAAACTCAACATTCCAGCTGATTGTTAGCTTTTCGACTAAAAACATTCAGCATTTAAAATAATTGCTCTGGAAGCATCTCTATGGATCGTTGGAAATGGATACTTTTGAGTCTAGAAGCTAGGGTTATTGTCCCATCCATTTCCATCAGCTACATATGCAGTACAGAGTATAGGTTAATATTTACCAGACTTTTCATCTCCATAACATCCCGAGTGGTGCGCAAGAATACCGTTAGCGCAGAGCTTATGTATGTGCTATACAGCTCGTCACTAATTTCTGCAGGTTTAAAGAGCTTGAAGATCTTAGCAAGATCGTCTAAAATTATAAACCAATATCTCAATGAATTATGGAATACAAAGTACTTATAACGTATGACATGAGAAAGATGAGTTCGATTCAACATAACTAATGATGATGATATATATATAATGTAGCATTGCCAACCTTTTGAATACTGAGGAAAGTGAATCACAGCAGTGGGGGAAATGTTGAATTTTTCAGGAATAACTCTGCTGATGAATAAAACGCTAAGGGAGTATATCGATGTCAATTCTTGAAGCTTAGCGAAGAAATGTATAACTAGGTCATTGAGGTTCAGAAGATGTTCGATGCCATCCAAAATCTGTAACAGAAGATTTAGTGGGTACACCAAAATGGAGGTAGGTGATTCATACTAAATATTCACAAATTTTGTGAACTCCAATACAACGGAAGCACCACGTCAGAAAACAACACTAGAAGAACACAAAACTTGTCATTAATTTTCTAACAGTATATATACCTACCTTAATCATCTCAGAATTTTTCAGTTTCCATTCACATGCAATCATTTTACAAGAACTTAG
Organism: Creontiades dilutus; assembly: GCA_031894815.1. NCBI lineage: Eukaryota > Metazoa > Arthropoda > Insecta > Hemiptera > Miridae > Creontiades > Creontiades dilutus. The sequence continues at coordinate 3,143,148 of JAVIWC010002084.1, forward strand.
TTAACATAAATGTGTGGGGTTCATCAAACTCTGATGGTCGATTTTAGAGCTTGTTTCCAACAAAAAACTCCTCTTAGAATTTTTTTATTAGAGGCTTTGACTCAACAGTGGGGTAATAGTAACACACTACTTGAGGTTTCCAACTTGAAATTTTCACACAGGAAATTTATTTTGTGTAGAGAGAGGAGGCCTGAGAGGGTCACCATTCGATTCAGCGAAAAAATGTATGCAAAATTTGATGCTAAACTCAGAATTTAGTATTCAGGGCTCGAAGAAGCTTGGTCTTTGGCAGGGATTTCTTTCAGACCCTTGATAATTACAGTTGATTAAGGAAAGTAAAACATATCTCACCACTATTTGTGATTGGCCGTTGAACAATCCTTGGTCACGTGCGATTTTCATTTGGTGGACCAGATCCATGAAGTTTTCACATCTCACAGGAGACTTTGAAGGCACTAGGGAGCTCAAAATTTGTTCGAGGAGAAGGCGAGGAGTGTAGCATTCGATGCAGCTAATGTGCACTATTTGGACGTTTAGAGATTTTAAATATTCGAAGGTAATGGAGGTTTTTCCAGTAGCTGGTTGGCCATAAATGAACACACATTCCGGAAGCGGTTCAGAAATCTATGGAACAATAATCATAAAAATAATATGAAACAGAGAGAATAAGTCCCTAAGTACACATTAAAAATGGTTCAAGAAAATGTACTCATATTGTAATAAGTACATTGGAGGCATGCACATTTGGGAAAATGTTCATTCTTAAAATTATTAACCCGCTCCAAGTTCTAACAAATTTTATCGGTGTGCACCAAATACCAACTAGTAGGTACGTACTTACAATATTACAGTCTCATAATTTTGAAACAAAATAATCCTAAATGTTCTATTTTACAATAATTGAGATATTGGCTGAAGTAGAGAATAGGTGACCCCTTCCTCTTATCAGACTGTATCGATGTGTGCTAGGATCTATGTGTATGTAGGATAGTACATAGATACCACCATTATGGAATGATTTTCACGACCGTTATATCGATAAAAGTATTTTTAATACGCAGAGACAGAGTGTTAACACAGTCTGTTCAATACTTTACTAGAAGGATTGATGTAGGATATTTTTTTGTTTTTGAGATGCGAGCGAAGCGAGCATCCAGACCAGCAAACTAGACAGAACGCACATCGAAACGTGGACTTATATCGATAGGAGACATCGGGCTTATCTAATAGATATCTATATTTATCCCACAAATCGAAGAATTGAATTTGATTGAAGAAAGTCAAACCTTACAACAATCAACCTAAAGATACAATGTATGTATCCCGGTTGTCTGCCTGCACCACAAAGACCAAAAACTATTCATTGAGACTCACCTTCGAAAATAGGCAAGCTAACTGATTAAGCTCTCTCTCACGACAAGGGAAGCGATCCATTACCAATTTAACACTTTTCGGATTCATGTTGACACCCGATCGGATGCATAAACGTCTATTGGTAAGAACTTTTCCCTATCTAACCAGTGCGGTGCACATTCTACAGTTTCTCTGTGCCAATATTCTGACAATGATTGGTGGTTTCACAGGAATAAAATTGAAACTCGCAATGTTAAGTTGATAATTACATACGTACAAAATCAACGGGAACCTGAGTTTATCTGACTCCCAAGTAGAGCAACAAATAAACAAAATTCGGGCGGGAACCTTGTTGATAAGTGATAAGATAAGGATTTATTATTTTCTATTTCTTTTTCATTTATTTCATTCTTTTGTGAGTGTCCATGAGTACATGAAGAAGAAATAGAAAGTAATAAATCCTTATCTTATCATAATGAAATACATTCATTTTTTTAGTTTTAATTTTTTGAAATGAGAAAATTTCTCCTTTAAGAGGAAATCCCTTTCTTCTTTCGCGGTACAGCATCAACACCATCTACATTTTCTATGGCCAAGGTATAAAAACGCTAACCACCACCACTGTTATCTCAATTTTCCACCTAGTGTCTGTTATCTGTTGTAATTCTGATCGAATTTTGAATATTTCCTTTTTGATTTTGCATAAATTGTTTCCTCACTGTGGAGAGTTCGCATTCAGGCGTAAACTAGCTCCTAGGAAGGCTTGCGGGTTACTAGAACAAGAATGGCACGGATTTTAAAGTAAGTATTCCCTATTTATCTTGTTTTTTTTACGTACTTCGTCAAGTTGGTTGCCCTTCGCTGAGAGAACTTACTCATCATTGAAACTTAAGAAGATATAAAACAAATTTTATACGAAATGGACTACTTACCATATTTAAAATACAGTAACTATTTTGTACTTGGCTGCCAAGCCCAAGAACCTGAAGATCGCCTCGCGTATAGAAACTGTCGAGAGGTCCTCTTTTTCTACTACTGGTGTGGTTATGTACCTACTATATCGTGATTTCTCTGCAACAGGGCTTTGTGTTCCAATTATAAGTGATTCATCTCCACCAGTTAGGAGCGGTAGGTACTACGAATGTTTGATCATCTATCTCTACTCCCAAGCAGAATGGAAGCGAAAAGCCATAAAAGGCCTTATAGTTGATGAGCCTCCCACGCATTAATGCTTCTGTCCAAAAGCGTGTTTTTTTCGGGGCAAAGGCTGGTGGGGTGTCATTTTCTAGTAATTTTGGACGAAAAATCTACTTCGATAGGTTTCACTTCCTGTTTGTGGTTTGACTCTCACCCAAAGAGCAAACGAGCAACTAACCACGATTTCTGACTTAGAAATGATCCCACAAACCTCAAAGTTGACATAAGTCGAATAAGTTTATCCTGGACTGTTTCCACCAATAGGCAAAATGTGGGCTAAACAAAAGTTGTAAAGTAAAGTAGTGTGCTAAGTTTGAGGTATCGCCGTCAAGGAGCTCCCCACTCACAATCTGTCGTATTTTATGTTATCAGAGATTTTCGCGTTATACCCGTTGGTCCTTTGCCATTAACACACTTTTTTTCAAGCCAAATTGGTACCTAGTTTGCCATTACAATTTGTAACAATCCTCCTCCTCCACAGCTTATGATTCTACTACGTTTGTTGGTGCAAATTAAGTAGAACTTCGATTATTAAAATAATATAACTCGTAGAAGCAATTTAGATCGTACCTACTTGAAAGAAAAATCAAAAACGCGAGCCGAGATGAGAGAGACCACGAAAAGTGTAATACAATCACCTTCCCTCACCTTGGAAAGTTTTCTCTGCCTTCTGTGGTGGTCATAAGATTTAAAGAGCAGAGAAGAACGCCTGGAAAAAGGACGAAACATGGTGTCATCTCGTTAGGTACACACTCCGCTTGTGGTTCTACGATGCAGGAGTTCCAATGTAGCTAGGGACTCTATTCAGTTTAAGAAAATATTAAGTGACAAACTTAACTCTTGTTGGTGGAAAGTCAGACATATCACATTATGCAGCACCTTTTAGTGAAAAATCATTACTTATAATACAGCATTATGGAGATAGATATTTTAGTCCTTCGAATTGTTGAATATTAGAAAGTAATTGTCCTCTCACATACATTTTATGTTTTTCACTTGTGCTGATCTAGTGTATATCACTCGTCTTACCCCTTTTCTTCTCTTCTTCCAACCCTAATGTCTTGGAATGGTCGCTGTAGAACACTTGAGCATTGGCCTCAGCGGCTGACATCAGATGTTAAAATTAAACAAAGGTTACCTGTAGAAAAACACTCGAGGTTATGCTGAAATTCGCTCTATAGTAGAATTCAGGGCTTTCAGTTGTTTTTATGTGCGCCTTGAAATCCTCTTGACAGATGACTATATTCTCAGAACTCTAACCCCCCCAACAGCTACAGTTTTAAGTCTTAAGGGGATTGTGATTGGTTCACAGTTGACTTCGGATATCGGGTTTACGGTGTTATTGCTTGACAGGAGTGGAATGATGCATCAGAAACACGTTATCTATAAGTACCATCACTTCTATCAGTAGGTGACAACAGCGACCCAAAAAATTATTTCAATGTAATTAAATCAAACTAGACGTTAATTTCCAGGACAGCGTCACTACTCTGACCTCTGCGGGGAGAGCTGGTAGTTGAAGCGCAAAATTAGAAAACTAGCCAGGGGCTGGGTAAAACCTTAGATCATCTACTAGTAGTGTAAGTAGACTACTTAGATGGTCTAAGGGTAAAACAGCGTCTCTTTTTTGTGTTTACTATTCTTTGAATAATTATTATTATACACCTATGAGGTCGGTTTGGAAAAATGAGAGTAGGAAAACAGAAGCGAAAAAACAAGGTGGTGGCTACCAAGGTACAGATAAGATGGGAACCTCCAGCGCTCCCTGCGGAGGTTGGGGTAGTAGCGCTGTCCCGGAAATTAACGTCTTGTTTATTAATCAAGGCTCGAGCCCAGAGTAATCATATTAATTACCTCCTCATCCAAATCGATTCACATGAGCTATGGTCTTTCTGCGCTATTGGAAATATTTTATTGTACGTATTCATTTCAGGTGGGGAACGAAATTCGGCATAGTTGGTTCATCAGTGTACTATACAAAGGAGTCTGGCTTGTGGAGTGACAGCTCCAATACTGAACAAATCTACAAAGATCTTTATTCTGCTGTATCCCCTTTGCTGGAAGACGTTCCGGTAGAGGTACTGTACAATTTTTCAATTCCAACTTATTTTCCACTCTTCTAGTTGATCTTTGATAGGTTTTCGGATAGCAGCTTGAGTAGTTTAATTGACAGACTCGTATGCTCGCTCAGGAGAGGCAAATGTATAGCTTCATGACGTGCTCCACGTAAGTTGCTAACTCACTCTTTCAACTAATGAATTAGGACAACAAATGGAAAATGAGTCAAACAATTGGATTTTTTTCAATATTCGAGAGAAAACCGTTTTTAGTTAAGATTATATGAAATATAGGTTACAGTTTTATTTATGATAGTGGAAATAAGATATTAAACAGGAACCTTACATATATTTTCGTATTTTATTGTCTGACGGCAGATGATAGTCTTTCCTAAATTTATTGACATTAGGAATCGAGGAGAATTGTTTTCCTCTAGGAAAACTCGTAGTAAAAATTCCAAACAAGTAACGTAAGTTAGCGTTAACATGTAAGTTAATATTGGATGTTGGGAGATTAGTTAAACTAAAGAAAGATAAATTTTCACCTTTCTTTGGATCATAGTTGAAGTTCTTTATGCGCTACAGAAATGCTCGGTATGATATGGAACTTATTGATTTGGAGATGGAATTATTTTCTTATAACATGAACTGAACGATAACTTTCCGTCTAACTCGCAGGTGCCCGAAATCCCTAAAGCCGGAGAGATTTCGCGAACTATTGTGGACGGTTGGAATGCTGGTGTGCTTCACTCTGCTACCTTCCTCGCTAACCTACCATCGCACGCGTACAATGCTGCCCTCAAGGCTAGCGAGTGGGTATCTGAACAGACCAACCCCCCCTCAACTACTAGTTAGAGAATAGGTAAATTATAAAATCTAGTTGTTATCAACTTACTTGAAGTCTTGAAAAAATGTTTCGGTCGTTTTTGACAATTTTGTTGTTATTGTTGTAGAGTAAATAAATCTTTTTCCTTTAAGTAGATGCGTATGGATTCTCCTTTTGTGTCTGTTACATTTTATATGCAGTTCTGATTAAGTTTCAACTGCAAGTTGTAGAGTAATCATTAGTAGGGGTGTTGCCTATTACGTTCGTTGAAGTATCAACGTTTTAGCCAATTGGGATTTGCAAAGTATGATGTTCTGTAAATGAAATGTGCATAGCGGTCAAAAATTGAATTTTTGCACAAAATGTGCTTTCATTCCACCAAATTTGTTTTCAACTCACTTAGAAGGGCAACTCACGTTTTTTTGCATTGGTTTTTAATTATAAAAATTTAGTTTGCATAAATATGGATGTTACAAATTTTTATCCACAAATATCGGTCATATTCAAGAATCACGTATGATGAAAAATTATTACATTTGTATTATAAAGAGGCGCCAATATGCCTGTGTCTCACGACTGGAATCTTATGTGTTTTGTGCTAATTGTTTGTGAATTTCTGTCTCATTACTGACAAAAATATTTTCGAATTGGTAAAGCCATACTACTTGGGTCATACTAGTATCAAATAATTGAAATATCAACGATTTGGGTCATCCTAGGTTTTCTTGCTGCAATTCTAAATAAGAAAATGCTTACTCTAAGCGCTCATAAAGGAAACGCTGCTTCAATAAGACAAATATTTGTTCACAAGATGTCATTCTCGACGAAGCCAATCGACCGCAGACATCTTTGGTAATATTTCTGTCGTCCCCCTAGTTTTTGCAGACCTTTTTTATTTTTTCGACGAGGCGGTGTTCTGGCTTGGTAAATGTGGTTGCAAACCACTCAAGCGGGGTTGATTAAGCTACTCTGTTCGAACTATCAAAACTCGGCTTGGTGTAAGTGAAGGTTATTACGTCTCAATAGTTCCCTATAATTGTTATGAACAGATTGGAAACTATCTGCAGGTAAGGAAGCTATCTGCAGACTGGTACAACCAAAATCAGTGATATATGCATTCCACCAACTTGATCCGCCTTCAGTTTGATTCTGTTCGAACATCGATTAAGTTTCAAACAGTTTAAAAATAGTTGCAGTTGAATAATACAAATTTTCAACAACAAAAACTTGCGTGTTCCCACACCAAGTTCATGACCAGCCGCTTATCATAATAATAATCAATATTGAAATTCCATGTAGAAGGTAATTATTGAAAACCCATTTTCTGAAAACAAATGAGTCATTTTTTTATTTCCTCGGCGTTATTGAAGTGGATTTTCAGAGAGGCAGAGATAAAATATTAGCATTAAACCCAAAAAAAGTTCACTTCTTCTTGGCATCCTTCCCACCCAGGCCAGCGCCGGCGTTGAACTTGAAAAGAATGATGTCTCCATCGTCAACCACGTAGTTCCTACCTTGTTGGCGGTATTTTCCTGCAGCCTGCCGAAGGACATACACAATTCATTAAAAAAAATATTAATCAGAACATATTTACAAGAAAATTTATATTTAAAAACAGGTAATAATAGTGAAGTATTGATTTCATTACGGGATAGTGAGTATTAACAAGTTGGATTGTTCTAGGGTGTCACTAGGGGTGTCATAGTTCCAGAGTACTACTCGAACACTAGTCCTACTTAATGTCTGAAAGAGTTTCCTCTGGGAAAACTTAAATCTTCTACCTAACTTTCATAACCAGCTTGAACTTCACATTCAATGATATATCAATGGTAATCATGCCAGTTACTTAGGATTTGTCATCATTGTTCTCCAATATCTCAACTTTCAATATTGGGGATGTCAGAATATAATTCAGTTTTATCAAATTCTGAATAAGGTAAAATTTGAGTGAGGGAATTTTGCTGTGTCACAATCATTTTCATCAAGAAAATAGATTGAATAAAAATGTGGGATTTAATCAGAATCTTACTGGTAAAATACCGTCTACATCAACCAGTAAAAATTACACACAAACCTTTGCAGCTGATTCAGAACCCTCTTCCTTGAAATCGTCGAATTTCATGACTTCTGCCATAATAAATCCTTTTTCGAAATCTGTGTGGATTTTGCCAGCTGCTTGGGGAGCTTTTGTACCTTTCTGTAAAATAATGGAAGAATGTGAGACGTAAGTAGCCAATATGCTTCTTTGTTGAAATCCAGAGCTAATTATTATCCTTTTTTTAGCAGTAGTTACTAAGCGAGGAGTACCTGGATAGTCCAAGCCTTCACTTCATCTGGGCCAGATGTGAAGAAGTATTGAAGTTGAAGTGCCTTGTAACCTTGCACAATGATTTTGTCTAGGGCACTAAAAATGAAAAAAACAAAAAGAGATGAAACATTTGTAGATATTGATATTTTTTTAGGAGAACCAATTCCTAATAAGATAAAACATGGTAAACATGGAGGTTCAGTCAATATAGAAAGCAGTGAAGTACCTACGTGGAGTTGATTCGATTTGTCTACACAGCTGATAATTTTAAACAAAACAGAAATAGCAGTAGTAAAGCTTTTTTCTTGTCTCGTGAGCATTACAATCAAGAGAGCAACTGATTGAAGTAGATGGATGAAATGAGAGAAAGTGTTTGAGTCCCACCAAACATACTGGGACAAGCACCTGTGTCTTCATTCGATTCCATCATTTTTCATTTTCGAGCGATAACCTGTTCATGGAGATTAGAAGAATGGGGTCTGATTTAGAAGGTGGGACGAAATTGGTTCATTGATTTTAATATAGAGGTGGCGATGGAACGGTGTAGTTAACCCTTCCAAATGCTGAGGCGAATAGTCTACAACACTCACAGGATATATTTGAAGCTAAAAAGCTTAAGATATATTCTCTGACGTAGGAGTTTCAAGAAACTGAAGGGGAACTAACCATGTACATCAGAGGTTACGAATCATCGGAACTTGGACTAAACCAAACTGATAAGATTTAAAACATTATTATTAGCTTAAATATGTGGTCAGTTTTAGTTAGTTTTGGCCAATTTTATCCTCTGTCCTACACCTTCTCACTCCTCTAAACAATAATTCACCACCCTGGTAAGTAATGAGACTTGATACGTAAATGTTATCAAATTTTACCTGAATGCCGTAACATTCTTCATTTCCTTTAGGTTCCTTGTGCCCTCAAGTTTTTTACCTCTATTCACAGTATGACACAATAACACCATTCAGTAAGTTTCAAATTTAGCTAATAGCAATTTTTTATTTTTGTCATGATACTTTGCTACTGTTTATTAATGTTTATGTTCCGAACATAAATTGTACTGTTTAAAATTGTTATAGGCTTTGATGAAGGTTTCAAATAAACCTGAAGTTCGGCAATAGGGATTTCCAATCAGTTTAACATCTGAAAAGATTCAGTGGGTCGATCACCACTTCACTCCATTGGACCGACGAGTGGAAGGTTGGCGTTGGGGTTGACACGTGCTCGGTTTTTTCCTGGACAGTCCACTTTTGTACAAAGCTGCCTGGGCGAAAATGGAACTCCAACATGGCAAATAGTTAAGTTTTGGTGTGTTATCCATGAATGTTACGGGTAGAGAAGTGCAAGTATCTTAGCTAATGGGTCACAATTTACGGAAAATTGTACATATGTACAATACCTTGCTAAATTAGAAAACAATGATTCAACGTAAATAAAATTGAATATAGAAATCTGTAATTCACGGGTGATGAGGTTATATAAATTTAAATGTTTAGCAAATATAGACGACTAAATGATAAGTAGAACGACAATATGTAAAGCATGGGCACGAAACATTAAAAGCCCTGAAACGATGGACCTGTTTCTATCTACGTTTCTTGACGACATTCAGCTGTATTTATTCTGGCAAGCAAGAAATCAACTCTCTATTGAGGACGTTCCAAACAAATCAAATTTACCTAGTGATTTTATTATCCTCCAGGAATTTGGATTTTTCCGCTGGCTCCATATCAGCCAGTTTGTTTTCAAATGCTCCAGAAAATGGTATGAGAATGGCACCGGGATCGTTCTTGTCAATCCATTCCTTTATTTTGGGCAGCCTGTGGAAAAAAAGCACAAGTTTGTAAGAGCCTAAAAAGCTAAAAAACCATTTTCCAGTACTAATGTAGAATATGGCACTTAGCATCTGGCCCCTAGCCCCTGGTCTACTTAAATACTAAACGGTTGGGCAGTGGAATTGCATGTAAGAGAGTTTTTGTACTTCTCGTGTTCATATTTTTATAGTCAGAAAACGGGCAGCTAAAGCGAGCACAATGAAACGCTAACCTTTTCGCATTGATTTCTCATGAAGTTTACCAGGCTTTAGCTTAGGTCCTAAGCCCGAGAGAAAGATAATTCCTATAGTGACTTTAAAGTTACTCTTGTAGTGACTCAGTGCTGATCTTGACCTCCAGATCCTAGGTTATGGACAGCAGCCAAGACGAGGATGTCATGTTCCTTGGTGACAGTATTTTTAAAAATTAATTTTTGTAGTTTACAACTAGATGGGTATTCAAATATGTTGCATCAGGTGAATTCCTAGTCAAGTGCCCTTAACAACTGTTAAAACTACACTAAGTTATCTTGGAATAAAGTCTTCTCCTAATTACGAAAATGCTGGTTCCGAAACGAGCAAACCTGACTCTTCTCATTTCAAAAAGCGTTTACCCGTAATGAAAACCTCTTCTCCTTTCAGAAAGGCGGTTTTTGGTACACAAGAAAACCAACACGAAAAATTTCTCTAATTCCTTGTCTGTGAGCCCAAAAATCTTCAGGAATTTCCAAGGAGGAGCAGAAATATCCTGAATAACTATCAATAAACTATATGAAAATAACAAAGCAAGCCCAGATATGAAGTTTGCATCGTCTCCCAACAGTAATTAAATTGTTAGTACATTTACAATGTTTCTAATTTTGTGTTTAATTGAGTATGAATAAATGGCTATACCAGCACCCAAGCTTAAGGAGCAAAATACTAGTAACGACTTAATCTCTACAAGAATTGCATGAGGGTTTTTGGCATGTGATGGATGCATACCGTTTAATCAGAGTGACTCACAGATCTAGGGAAAATCCCTACCTCAATTAGATTAAATAAGGTATCGTGTAAAATGCAATTCATTTCAGTGGTGATTTTCGGTTCTTAGACTTTGATCTGGAAACCCCTAATTTATAAAATTACATTACCTTGAGACTATCGAATATTTGTATTAGGCGGACACTTACTTAAATTACAACTGTCCAACTTTTTAAAAATGTGATCCTTATTGGAGGTATTTCCTCACTATCGTGTAAACTATAGCAAGGCACTATTCTTCAATATAAAACTAACCACTTATTCTTCTTGCGGATGTAGTCTTTTTCCGATAAATTAACAAGGTACAGGGCGGGCTTTGTGGTGATGAACATATACTTATTGAGAAATTCGATCTGAAATGAAAGAAAAACATTTGCATTAGGATTCTGCAAATCAATGCTCATTGTATGGAAATTATAACCCAAAATTAAACATACTTCTAAGGCACTCCAGTCTCCGAATCTCAAGTGATGCTTTTCTTCGATAAGAACGGTCTTGAATTTTAGAAGAGCGTCCTAAAACAAAATAATACAAACATATTGTAAGGTCTAAGCGGATGCAAGAACTAGCAACAAACTGCAGTATTAATGGTAAAGTTCGGATGGCTCATAAGAAGAATGTTATTATTATTATTATTATTTTTAATGCTGGTCGTTTGATTAGCAATTAGGACCCTTAGAAGTTTTTGATTATGAAAATCAATCAGGAAAAATAATCAAGAGATCCGAAAGAGCTCGAGCAGAATCAAGTTCAGCAAAAATTCAACCTACTCTAGTAAGCTAAACTGCAAAACTCGTGATGATAACGTTTTTCTTCAACATTCACTTGGGAAATCTAGGAGAAGTTTATAAAAGTTGTTTTCAAGCTGACAAATGTGGGTTTTACGGCACAAAACGTGGTTGTCTTGAAAAACCCATATCTAAGGAACAGGTTGAGATAGAAAAGTTAGGTTTTCGGCGGTTTGCTCCATTTTCGGTCGCATTACCACAAAACTTTCACATCAAAAGCGAGACATAAAGGTGTATAAGGTGGGCATCAGTTCAAATTTTGATGAGCTTCAGTCCTTCCAGCACTTTTATTAAGAAGTCTTTCTGGCAGTCACTCACGTATTCAGGTTTGAGTTTCTTATCTCCTCCTCGCCCGACAGTCCTTTCCAGTTTGTCGAGATTGGTGGTGAGAAGTTCCTGGTCCTTGAGCCGGAGTTCTTCGGAAATGATCTCCAAATCTCTAATGGGGTCGACTTCGCCTTCCACATGAGTGACGTCATCATCTTCAAACGCTCCTGCATTTTAACAAAATTACCATAGGTTTTGATTTACTTAAATAAATACGTATAATGGGTCAAGATCAACTTTAAAAACTAGAAAAACATTGTTCTACACATTGGGTTGAAAGGAAGTAAAAATCAAGGAGTTTTAAATGAACAATTCGCCTAATGCTTTGAGGAATTTGATGAAGGCACAGAGCCGACTCATTGTTTCTTCCACACCACAATGTTCTTACAGTTGGAAGTTTGCTTTTATTATCATCATTCGGATTTTGAGTTTTGCGATTTTTATCGATAACGAATTTGGGGATTACGTCTTCTCTTACGTCCAATAACCATGCTAACAAATCTCGTCCTTCAAATCTTTCCATCCTTTCAGGTGACACAGAGGACTGCAAGTGATTCTACTAGGCAGTTGAAATGGATACATTTCTTTCAACTAGTAGGACAGTATTTCTATCACACTATATAAAGACGAGCTTATCAGAGTATATCGACGTTTCAGGGGGTGGTAAAACCGGGGGGTGGGGGGGGGGTGGAATTCTCGCCCCCGTCTCCCAGGGCAACCGACCTGATCCCCCCCGACCCCGCCAGAGAAGGGGAGAGGGCCCCAGCGGGGGGAAGCGTCTCCCAGGGCAAGCGACGTGGTCCTCTCCTCGGGGATATGGGATATACGATTTTTTGACTTTGCATATTGTTATTATACTCCCTCATTGTGTTATTCACCTATTTCTTTTTAACCTGCGTAGCAGGGCCATTAAAGTAGTATGTTTATACAATTAATATACCTACACTAAAAATAAACTTCAACTAAGATGATAAACTACCAATATTTTTTCTGCCAATCATTTGTATAATAAAATAATATAGACATATATTATTCGTTAGATTGCAAGCTTTGCGTTGTTCTATTTCCTTAATTTTTTTAAGATCAATTTGGTTAGTTAGCATTTTATATATAGGAGGTTAATATTTTTTTTAAATATTAATTTGGTTGGGAAAGTATTAATTTGGATGGGAAAATTATTAATTTGGTAGGCAAAAGCATTGATTTGGATGGGAAAAGTATTAATTTGGATGGGAAAAGTATTAATTTGGTTGGGAAAGTATTAATTTGACTGGGAAAAGTATTAATTTGAATGGAAAAAGTATTAAGTTTATTGGGAAAAGTATCAATTGGGGAAAGTATTAATTTGACTGGGAAAAGCTATAATGAGCGGATTATCATCAATCATCTTATAGACTTGCTGACAATTCAGTAGGCGAATAAAATCACCACAAAGGTAACATCAACGAAGAACGGTAAATCTCTACAGAAGCAGGTTATCCTACAAAGTGCGATAGCGCGGCGAGAAAGCGATTCTAAAGTCAAACCACGCGGCACGAGGGTTTGCCGCGACAAACGTGCTGACTAGCGCGGTGCCGCGCTTTTACGTATGACAATTCCATAGAACAGCACAGTTTGATCGCTTATAGAACAGATCGCGTTGGTGGCCCGCGCGCTCGGGTTCGTTTCACACGTATAACCCTGACGCGTCCGCGGCTGGCGACTTCTTCATGTAGGTACACACACAGGACTGTGTGTGTGTGTGGACTGTGTGATTTCGCGCCGCGCTGTGGGAGAGTGCTCTCTCAAGAGGCGCGGCGCGGCAGGCGGCCCTGTACCTAGGACTCAGCTTCAGTTTCCATCATCAGCATCATCATCATCATCAAACTATCTAAAGACGAAAATATCAGAGTGGGTAAGTAGGTAGGTATATCCCCTTTTCAGGGGGTGGTAACGCTGGGCGGGTGGTGTTCTCCCCCTTACCCCCACCCAACCCAACCCGGCATAGCGTCTCCCAGGACTTGGGACGTACGATTTTTTGACTTAGCATATTGTTATTATATTGCATATTGTTGTGTTATTCACCTATTTCTTTTTAACCTGCGTAGCAGGGCCATTAAACTAGTTTATGAATAAAAAGTTGGTTTGCTTTAGGATAAGTCAATAATTCATAAAATTCATTTTATTGTATTATCATCCACTTTTCGTTTTCTGTAGTAAGATAAATCTTATTTCACCATTATGAAACCTTCTCATAATTTAGGAATTTCAATTATTATGGTTTTTTACTTACGGCACATATGGAAGAGAGCATCACAAGCTCTAATATGGGATAGGAAAGCGTTACCGAGCCCCTGACCCTCCGAAGCTCCTTTCACGAGCCCTGCAATGTCCGTCACATTCAGGAACGCTGGGACTTTGCTGAAAATTCCAAGAGTAGGTCATAAAATGTAATTATATAGACAGAGACTATCAACCTCCTATATACTCTGCTCAATATAAAAGGTTAGCCAGAGAATGTGAAGTATATGGGTACCTACGTCAAAATATGTGACGATTTCAGTACCGCTTCAATGCCAGCACCCATGAAACTAGAATTGCTAGCAAAAATAGTATAGCTACTTCAGCAGGATTCGAACTAAGACCTTTCTCCAAACAGGTTGCCTGGGGTAAGTTCGTCATTACAATCACTTGGCTACCGAGGTCAACAATTGATCAAACATTCCTAAAAGTCGGAGTTTCCCAACACGTGGCAGACAAGTGCCAAGCGTTAAGATTTTAGGAACTCAAATCAATCCATTCAAATTTAGATACAACAAGAGAGATATTTGAGAAGCACGACAAACAAGGTGGTGGAATGAAGTAATTACCCCTTCTACGGGCTGAGGCGATTAGCCTGCAACACCAATATGATAAGTAGTACTAACTAGAAACCGATAATTGGTAATATTCATACCAATCTATTGCAGAAGAAGTTAGAAACAATCACTGAACAGAAATTAAAACTACTTATCTACCCTGTACGCCGTAATGGCTCGACATATTCACCAGGTTCACTTGGTTGTCCCTTTTATGTCAATTGAAGTACAATTCGAGATCATTTTGGCTGAAAACCTGAGTTACTAAACGAAAGTAAAATGCCTATGCTAATTTATACTTAGAGAATCTGACCTTGCTGGTTTGTAGTATTCACATAGATAATCGAATCGAGAGTCGGGAACAGGTACCCTACGTGCCTGCAACAAAAAATTACAGTTAGACGAAACCGCAAGCGAGCTAACGAAAATGAATCAATCAGCTGAAAATGAAATGGTCCATACGTCAATTTCTATTTAGAAACTAAGAATATTGGGTTATACTTTTGAATTCGAGATGCATCGAAATTGTGGACCACTAACGCTTAACTTATCATGTCTTCATTACTTGTTCAATTTCATAAGAGTCCGAAAATAACTGGTGCTCACATAAGCATTTATGGACTGACACTAAACTAAAACACTTCTTAGGGCGTCCCTCTGAAGCAACGATGTGCCAATAAAGGGACGCCTATTAGAATTTATCAAAGAGAGGGGGGGGGTTACAACGCAAACTTGAGGGAGAAATTATTGCGAATCCGTGGGAAAACTATAGATGTATGTCTGTGAGTTATGTGTGATAAATTTTGTTTACGCTGATTAGTCAGAAATTCTAAACCGATTTTGGAAGGGGGTCCATTTTTGTAATTGCTGCTTAATCGAGAACTCTCGACCGATTCATGCCATTTCTTTTCTTTAATTAAGATTTTGGCTCAGTATTTTAACATATTTCAGAACTGTCAATTTTTATCAAGAAAGGAGGTGAATGGAAGCGGTAATAGTGATAAATCATCATATCTCCACTATTTTCATCCTATTAGTCAAAACCGTACTAGTTTCAATATGTGCTCTCCAAAAACTGCATAATGTTCATTCCATACTTTAGTCCCGCCACGAATCCTTGAATGTATACTCAAGTATACATGAGGGATAAATAAAATGAAATATTATTCAAAATGTCATCTTGGCATACAATAACAATCTCTATTTCTATGTCCCCACGCTCCAGGGAGGCATAAAGGATTAATAATGCAATAAAGATTGACTCAAAAGAGAAAACGGAAACTGTCAATATATGATGTAAATGGAATACTTATTTTCATTCGGGTCTATCGTACAGAAAGGGAAGTTCTCAGCGGCAGCCTGGCTTTTGGTTAAGATGTTGAAGAAGGTGGATTTGCCGACGTTGGGGAGACCGACGATGCCGACTTTCAAGTTGGTGCCGACGCGGCCGATCAACGGCTTCTTCTCCGGCTCTTCCACCTTCTTGGGAGGCATCTTGAGGTCCTGACAACAATCAATTCAGCACAATAAGAATTTACTGCACCACCTAACACAGGGTAAGTGTATAACGAACAATGCAAAGGCAACAAATAACTTGACAAACAATTTTTGACTTTCCTGTTATATGAATTTTATAGTTTTGTTGATATAGGATGCATAGTAGACTTAGTATAATTTACATGGTACTTGTACAAAGTCATAACCCAGTGGTTGCCCTTAACCAGAATACGTTTCGAACGTTAAATGAATGTTTATATTATGTTTCTTTACTTATACGTCTAGTAGGTGGTCTTGCGGGCGTTTCCGTTTTAGACGGCGGTGGCTAGGATGGGTGTGTGTGTGGGCTTACTGGAATAGTGACTACTAGTGGGTTACTGTGATCGGCCATACTGTATTTGATTTTTGAATATCGCAGTTTGATGTTACGCACGAACCATTCAGTTCCCGTTATGAGTCGGAGTACTCCATTTTGTGTAACCTGTATATTATTGATATGCGTTTTGTCAAGGGAACCCCTAATTTCACATACGTCAATAGGTGTTTCAATTGTCTTATTCTGTTCCTAATTTGGCCAACTAGGTATTTATATGCACTTCTCATGTAAGTTTTGGATCTAAATTTACTCCCAAGTATCTAGTGAATGATTCTAGCGGGATTTGAGCTCCCTGTAAAGAGAGATTATCAATGAAATGTATTCTTTATTGACGAAAGGATAAAGTGAAAGGTACCATCCAAAGTTGGGATACCCGAGTGCATGGTACTCGACGTACTTTTTTACAAGTAATTCAAATCTATCAACAGTTTACAGCAGTAGAGGAAACCAATAGGTAAAGGTAACAAGAATGTATAGCCCCGAGATGCAATAAGTCGATAGTACTTGCCAAGCATAAGTAAAATTAAAAGCACCTGATACACCACTTTTTTGTAAGCAGGAGTATTTGCAAACGCTATGGGTAGAAGTACTTGTAAGGAGAGCGAAAGGGTTGGAAAGGAGGTCCAAAATACCTCCCTAACATTATTAATAGATTATGGACAATAAAAAAGTTCCAGCCACCCAGCACGATCGTACGAGCGAATTTTCCAAAAGTATTACTACGTTCACCTACGATAAATTGCGTTGAAATTTAAGCATTCGTGTACAACAAAAAAATGCTATTGAGCTAACACCTTGTTCTACATGATATTCTTCTATTCAAACGAAGATTTTGAATTTTTAGAATTTTTAGCACATTTCAATGAAATTTAAGTAGGTACGTTTTCAGCATAAATGAGATCTTCTGTTGCTAGGTGATCTATTTTATTGTTCCTTTTTTTGTTTTTATCAATAATTTCCTAAAAACTACGAATGATACGATTTTTAGCCGTTTTTTGTTGTTATTTTTGGTGATTTTTTAGGTGCAGTATTTGAAATTTAAACAATTTAATGTGCTAAAAAATTGTTGTCCAACGAATTCATTATTTCGCTTAGAACTCTTGATTTTTTGACACGCAAGAACTAAGTTTTTATCTCAATATTATCGAGAGTCATCGTGGAATGACATATCCGTGCACACACATATATATATATTATGTATAATTATTATACCAAATTATTATAATTATTGAACTTTTTAACGTAAATATTAAACCAATAATCATCAGGGTGTTATACGTTTTTTACATTGGGGTAAATTTGAACGCTCTCACGCCTGAATCAACGTCGAAAAACAAGGAATTTAATGTGCCGCATTTGGGGTATTTAGACGGCCGGATTTTTTAATTAAAAAGGTTCATTGTTGGAAATAATAAACGAAAATTTTATCATACGATCTTGCTGTATGACTGAAACTTTATACAGAAGTTGACCTTTCAACTGTTTGTGTGAACAGGCGGAATTTTACGGGAGTGGAAGCCGGTCCCACCTCCGGGAGGCTCAGTCGTCAAAATGAGTTGGCCCAGAGAGGCATCCGCGCCCCTCAACTACGTACGAAAACGACGAAGAAGAACTAGAAGAGCGGGAAGATGATTCGGATCATTATACCTACGTCCCCGTCGTCAAGAGATAGAATCAAATCAAGAATTACCTTTAGAAGATGGAAAGAGAAGGAAAACACAAAGAAGGGAGTTTTTTTTGTCGAAGGCGGCAATCATAGTGATTACCCCTTCGACTCCCCCTCTTTGGTATCGAGTGAGATTGGAAGGAAATTATCCGTCAGAAAGATAGTGGTGACCAATCAGACATGATGGCATCTACACCCGAAGGATAACCACCGCTGAATCGCTCGTGTAAAAAAAAAGGACATTCCTACTGAAGGGGGGTGTAAATCGAAGCTCAATACAAGACCACGCCCTGCGGTTCAATACGATAATTCCATTATCACAACTTCTTCTACATAAGGCATTTCCTGGAAAAATAAATAATAATGCAAAAAAAAACCAAGTTTGTGGTGGTACATCCTAATCTCAACAATTTAACAAATTGTGATATAAAGTGGTGATTGGTGTACGTACATAGTTCGCCATCTACCAGAACGCTTCCACTGGCATCTACATCCAAAAATACATCATAACAGTTTCATCATTCCGAATAATTAAGAAAACACGTTGGAAGTTTGTAAAAACTGTGGGAGTGATGTAGAAAATGAAAAATGTATGGCGTTAATTTGCAATGTTCACATCAACGATGAATCGAGTAAGGCGCAGGAGGCTCAAAACGTTATGGCGATTTGACCAAGCTCAAGTTTTAAAAATTCTGAGGGAACCTAATGGAATTATTGTTTTACTTAGTAAGGGTTGCGAACCCAATGGAAATATCACCAACATTTTCATGATAACAGAGAAAATGGTCGATTTCTGACTAAATGT
Source organism: Creontiades dilutus (assembly GCA_031894815.1). Lineage (NCBI taxonomy): Eukaryota > Metazoa > Arthropoda > Insecta > Hemiptera > Miridae > Creontiades > Creontiades dilutus. The sequence continues at coordinate 3,162,021 of JAVIWC010002084.1, forward strand.
TTAGTTGTTTGTGGGTGAATTTTTCGTTTTTACTTTGTCAATTTTTACGTTGAAAATTTGCTTAAACAGTCATGCTGCTTGGCGAGAGCTTATTTCTATAGGATCCGTTAGTATAGTGATTACCCATCCAATTCAACCCTTTTCGTATCGAATAGGTATAATGTATTCTATCTTCAGTAAATTTTGTTTTATTATTTTCAATAATGAACATTTCTAATCGAATCGATCAAGGAACAATGTTCACCCCCCCATCCCCCGAAAGTGGTTGGTTCACGGTACGTATGCTCACAAATTACGGTATAGTTCGAAATTTAGCTCAAACTTCCAACACCGATCCGGGTTGTGCTTGATCAATCAATCCTAAGGATTAACATTTAAGGGTAGAAATATTGAAAATTTTAAACCCCAAAAACTTTTGACCTAAGGAGGTGGTTTGTTGTTTTAAAGTTTTTTGTATCAAGTGCAATTGGAAGGAAATTATCCGTCAAAAATATAGTGGTGACCAATCAGACATGATGGCATCTAAGCCCGAAGGTTTGTTATAGTTTATTAATATTAGATCCCTGAATCGAATGAGCCCACTCCGGTTTTCGTAAGATCATTCGTTCGGTCTCAAATCGTGGGACTGTCTTGAACGCAAGAGTGGATGCTATAAAATAATGATTGCCGACAGACCCGGCAAGAAGGATACTATACGAAAATACAAGCCATATTGAGCTGAGTGTGAGTGTCCGACTGAGTTTTTCAAAACTTATAAGTATATTACTCATTTGAGGACAAGTGAAAAGTAGGTAGTTGTTTTATTTCATCTTGTCAAATATTCGTTGTTCTATTCGTGGATTTCTAAGACGTTCCGGTATAAAGTACATTACACCATTGTGGGAATTTCGATATCATCTTTTGTTTCGTTCAAAGGGACAAGTAGAGTTTGGTGTTCACGGAGTTGATATTTAAGACGGAGTCATTCTTGTAGATTATCACAAGGCATAGAAACACACTGATCAGCTGAAGGGCCCTCGTGGCTACTTTCACCCGTCATTGATCTACTGTACTGAAATATAAATACTGTTCTTTTTATGGCGTTTTAATACATTAAAAATTCTTGGAAAAGCGAAGTTTAGATGCTGTACTTCAGACTACGCCAATATAATAAATAAATGATAAACATAACATAAAATATAATTTGCAGCGTTTTTCTCATTCAATACATTTTTTACGGGGAATCTTCATGAAAAAGTTTGTGATAAAAAGTTATATCCAATGCAAAAAAGGTTGAATCCATTGAAATTAGAAGGGAAAATACTATATTATGTGTCAGTGTGTTCAGTAATCGGCTAACTTCTGAATATCATAAAGAGCCAAATGTCAATGGGAAAGCCTGAATGGAAGCCCATGTGACCAACCCGCCCGGATTTCGTCACTCCCGAAACCTCAAAACTGTTAGGTAGGTACCGCGGTATCGCTAAATCTAAATGGGCTGTCCTGACGAAGAGTCACAAACGGAATTATAGTAATGAATATAAGCGACAGAGCAGAACGTGGTACTGACGCCGAAGTGCCCGTGGTGGAGAAATCGTCATTTCTGCCCGTTCGCGACCATTAGCGAGAATGTGGTCGTATGAAAACGCGCGAAAATATTTGCGGGTTGTATTAGGTGTCGTCATACGTGACAAACGACGTTGAAATGAGATGCGGGGTAAAAAATTGACATCAGGTGGACGGCTACCCGAGCAAATGACTGAGATTATTGTGGGATTTAATAGTTCAGAACGGAGTATTGGAGATGGACAGGAAACCACCAAGTGGATCTTGGGTGGAGTGCGAAATGTCTAGGGTAGGGCAAACTCCGATATCTTTTGTTAAACTAAAATTCCGACCTTACTCACTTCCAAGATTGTTTTTTCGTTTTTAAGATCTTCGGTCATTAATACGGACAGAACTCCCTTAATATAAAGAGAAAACCCAATGCAGTGTACACCATTGTCTTCTTAGCCTCAAACAATGATTTTTCGGGAAGGGAGGATGAAAATAAGGCCGAAAAGTTAATTTTATCTAATCTTGAAAATAACTTTTTTCACAAAATCCCCATCGTTTTGATAAAATTGATGGCCTGCACCTCTAAAAATACGCAAAAGCCTCAGCTTCAGAACAGTATAACTAGTTTTTGGTTTATTATTCAATAATAAACCATTGTAATCGATCTGGAAAAAATTCTAACCCCCCTGAAAATTTCATGGTTTACGTTTCAAAGGGTGTAGAATCCGAATCTGCAATAAAAATTTTCCATCCGTCCGCCGTACGCACGATTTCTCCCAAACGGCTGGAGCAAAAGATCTGAAATTTGCAGGAAAAATCCATCTTGGTCCGACGACGCCCCAATTCTTGAGCCAGCTCCCTCACTCAATTTAAACTGCCCTTTAACGGCCGTCAAAGTTTTGTAAAATCCCTAAAAACCTCAAAACAAGTCGAATCGGCCTAAATATTCACCTATTTGAAGAACATACCATGAGGAATCGAATGAGACCCTCCCCACGTCCGTAGGTCATTCCCGATGTATGGCCCGATTTATGGTGCCAACATTTGCGTTTTTTGGTTTATTATTGTTTGTTTGTAACCTAGTGATGCCGATAGCGTCGAGTTGTAGTGAATGTGGATACTGGAGTGATAGCCGATGTTGATACTTGTAGTTTATAGCCGATACAAGGGTTGAAGCATTCTGATATGCATGAAACGCTGATGATATATAGGTAAATATTATTCAATATTATTAGTGGGGTAAATAAGCATTCTTTCTCTGGGGTTTATTAAAATTCTAACCCCCCCTGAAAATTTCATGGTTTACGTTTCAAATTCGAATCTGCAATAAAAACGCTGCAAATTCTTTCACTGGGGTTTATTATTCAGGAGGCACACAAATATGATCAACTGATCAATCCAAATAGGTATTTTGGTTGAGAACAGATTTACGTGCTCCATGCATATCTCCTGAAATTCAATAATCGCTCTATCCTGTGAAACACGCACACTCCAAAGCTTAGTAGAAATTCAAATCATGAACGCAAGCCAATTGAATAATAAACCCCAGTGAAAGAATTTGCAGCGTTTCTATTTTATTATTCTTTATAATTTCAGTGGAAATACAAAATAGTGTTTTGAGAATTTTTCAAAAAACCCTGTATGACCAATAAGTTTGGAGAAGGATTTCGAGTCATTTAAGGTATTTTTATAGAAATGTTTGCTGTTTTTTCTTCCCCGCGTGTGTATAATGGTATTAACCGTCAAAATAAAAAAAGGTTGAAAAACAAGCCTTTCAGGTCATTTTAAGCCACTCAGATCCTTGATGAGTAAATTCAGTACTTAATTATCAAGGTTTTTGACAGAAGGTTAGGTGAATTTAGATTCTAAAAACATCTTTTTCGATTTTTCAAGATTGAGTGGGAATATTTTTAGAGTAAACTTATGTTTTCAACTTTTGAGGAGTTCTGGAATTGAATGATTGAAGTAGAAAGAACTTATATGACAGATAAATTGTTGCCTTGAAACTAGCAAAACACCGATCACACTACAGTAATTTCTACAGCTCTCTTATCAAGTGTTTTACTGCCCTCTATGCCGCCAAACGGCGCCGACACCACTGTCGACACAAAATGTGAATGTTTCCTCGATCAGAACCATTCGGAAAATACGAAACACTGATTTGGGTGCAGGAGGATTTCAAGTGTTTTCAGAAAGGTGGTATAAAGTGGAGCCCGTCCCCCCATCTGGTACAAAGTTACCCTGAATCATTGTGCTTGTTTTACGCTGATCGAATCGTCAGGTACCCGACCCCAGCAGCAATGACTTGAATAAGTTTTCAGTAGCATTATCTCAATTTCAGGAGCGAGGAATGTCTAGCCGAAACATTATTTTTGGAACTTAATATTAATATTATTACATGAGACATTCTGTATAAATGAGGATTCGTGGCTCGGGATCCCACAGAATGACATTTCACAAATAAATATGATTTTCACTAATTGCTATATTGTTGCTGTAGTGATTTACTAAGCGGCACATAAAATTTTTAACTGTTTATAATATCGCATTATTCAATTAATATATTAATTAAATGTTTGAATCCGGTGCAGGTTGCTTATCTGGTCCGTGGATGGCGTCGCTATATTTCCACCCCATTGTCCACGTGACTTATCTGATTTGCAACTGTTCTTTGATGATTGAAAGTGACTCTCACATTTCGCTCCGAATTGTTAGTCTCTGTTTATGATCCGTAATTACTATCGTATCATTTACCGCATGGAGCGCTGTTGTCGATCGCCCAACGTCTACCCACTACTTCAACGACTGTTTTACTTTTAGAAATTGATAGCTAACAGTATTTTTCTTTCAATTTGCATTACTTTTATTCACTCAATTGTTTCTGGGTAGTTTATGATCAGATCACACAAATACATCGAGTATGTATTAGGTAATGTAACAAACTATTGAGTTCGGGGAGTACTATAATTCTATTTAAAATTGGAATTACAAACATTAAAATGTATCCTTTTTGGTTCGGAGTGCTCATCTAGTCGGCAGTTGGTGTCACTATAATATGATGAGTGAAAGGGATGAATTATTTATATTATTTTCACCCTTTTGTCCATATGACATATATTATTTGTAACTGTTCTCTAATTAGAAATACCTCTCGCATTTTTCTTAGGATATCCATGTTTCTGATTCTACTGTAATGGGGAATTTCCGAGGTGTCTTTCTCTCTGAAATTTTGTCAGGAAATAAGGTAAACAATAGTGAGCCCCCTGAAATCGCTCCCAGCAAAAAAATGGATGTCAGGGTTTGAAAAACATGAGGGAGTTTGACCAGTGAACGTTATATAAGTTACCAGAGAATGCTGCCAACTGAACAGAGTTGAAAGTGATTATCTGCATTAATAAAATTGGGTCCCTTGCGAAGGGAATGGTTAGGACAATTCATCCCCTAGGCAATAAATCAAAAGGATAAAAACTAAAATCTAAGCTCCTCAACCTCATTTGAAAACCTTAAACCAAAGCGGTGAAACAGACCCTCACTTCGCTCCCCAGGGAATGCGGTTATGACCAATCCGAAGCAAAGACAAGCAGATCTTACTTATGGTCCAAAGTCAACTGCTGAAAAGGTAAATTTTCCATTAGCATTGAGGCGAACCTATGATATTGACCAATCCAAGGGCAGGAAAACATGGGAAGGTGCTGTTTTACCTATGCTCGCTGGTAGGGTCACTACCTGCTGTGAAGGTGTTATCAGTGGTTTCTGACCCCTAACTCCAATTTCTGTTGTCTGTTTGTTCTCTGTGAGTGTTTGTTGGTTCTGTGTATTCAAACTTTTATATCAATTTCATTTCCGCCCCCAGCAAAGGAGCATTATTTGTGAACACAGTTCTCAAACAGCATACCAAATGCACAGAACTGTCACCAAATCAAACATTCGAGCACATTCTGCCACTTGATAGTAAACCTACTGTGCAGTTAACTGACAAATTTTTGAAGGGATTCTTGTTCGTTGCTCATACAGTGTAAATGGCATATCAGTTGAGAATACGTATGACCAGTGGTTATTCAGAAGTTTTTGAGGTAGGTACGTTACGACGTCAATATCATTTATTGCATATTTTGTTTTCATACAGTTTTAAATGGAGTGGGTCTACAAGAAAGAGACAAGTTGAAATTTGAATTTGGCGAAGAAAAGCAACTTGTCTATCCCCTTTGAGATACCTTCTGGCTATCTCTGTGCAATCAAGCTCCGGGGGGGGGATAAGTCACTGATAGAAGCTGAATACCTTAGCACTCCCAGTGAGATCACCAAAGTTGTATAGACTCGTGGTCATATGTAACATTACATCGTTTTCTCATGTACACCTGAGCATGTTTATACTGAATCAGTCCGTCTTGTTGATGTATGAAGCAGGTGTATCTTTGTATCGGGTATCTTTGAATCGAAAATTACTTTAAACCTACCGAAAAAAACTGTCTCCAAACGTCTTTTAAGAGAAATATATACACGGAACATTTCTTCTACTTTGAGTTAATAACGAATATATCATTAGCAATCCAACATAAACAGATGATGTCATAAAAGAGTGAAGATGGTGTTCATTAAGTCTCACACAAAGCATACTGCATAGCTTCCAGCTCAGACCGGAAGCAATCCTGGTATTTCTGACTGAGATGGATACTAATTACGCGCGACTAACTGCATGTAAAACAAAAGAAGACAGATATGTAGTTTAACGTAATGCAACTACCAAGTTGGGAGCTTCATCCCTTCACCGTAAAGATGAACGGTTTAATTGGCATTACGTTCGTTTGAATGCACTAGGGACATTGTGGTGTAACTAAGTTATCTCAAAAACGATTGAGTACCTAAAAGGTTGATGTGGGAACGTGGACTAAATATAGCAAGACCAACGTGTGGGCCGGTACGCATAGTATCCAATTTTTAACAAGCGAAATTCAACTTGAATAGATATCAAATAAGAAAAGCTGATTACCTTGTTATGAATTGAACGACAATGCAAAAATGAACGGAGAGAGAGTCAAAGAAACAGCATAAAGTAATCAATTTTCACACAAAAACATGCATTTGTGGAAAACTTGATTTCGAGTTGGGTTAAGAAACAGCATGTAACCTCCTCGAAGTCGTAACTTCTTCTTCTTCGACTTCAAATCCACAGTCTCTTGAACCGGCTTGACGGCCATGTGAGGTTGGATCAAGGAGGGAACTCCATGCTTGAAAATATCATCGTAACCGTATCGACAACGCAAGTGCTGCTCTTTCCGAACCGAATGGAAACGTTACAGCTTATTAAGCTCGTGATACACTGCTTATTATAGCTTATATTGTTTCTTTGGGCGGCCCTTTTGGCATAGGGTTTTCTTATTCAATTGGAGTTTTGATATTAATATCAGGGTATCTAGTTACGCAACTGTCTAGAAACTAAGTTAATACAAAACCCAGTGGTCCTGAGAAGACTATGGTCATAGGGCTTTTTTCAGTAACATTTACTAAAAAGAGCCCAAACTGGAAGGCCAATTTCATATAGTTTTATGTAAACAACTTTTTTGCCGCTGATTCTACCTATCGTTTTTTTCATTTTTGGAAGATGGAGAAAGCAAGTACTTAAACTCCCAGTCTACCAGTCTTGGCAATTTTTGGGGGAAAAAAACAAAGCAATAACTGCTGGGGATAAATTATTTTCATTTTATTGGCTAAAGTTGTTACGTTACTTCACCTGGCAAACAAAAGGGGTACCTACACTTCTCTTGCCGGCAGTTGCACTGTTTCTAATATCAATATCATAAAGTAGGTATCAACTGAGTTGCTCCCACTCACAGGAGGTGGAGGGGGGCGGGGGAAAGAATGCCTGTAGGCCTCCGTAAACTTAATATCATGGTCGGCTGCTGCTTTTGTGATTACCTAAACTCCAATAAACGTGTGTACTTTCTAACTTATTTTGTTGATGAGTGAAATCGTACAGAAAACATGCTGCTCGTAGACTTCCGACTTATTTGCTGCGTGAACTGGAAAATTAAGGTAAGGACTTCAGTGCTTATTTTATAGATCGATGTGTAACATTGTCGAGATTGACATAGGTGTTATGTACCTATATCTGCAGAGATAACCCAATAAAGTAAGTTACGAACTTACTACCTACAGTTACTAAACTTTAACGTAACTGAATACAGTTAGGTGCGGAATGTAATTGGGAAATCGCGTTAGCGTTACGTGGAACCTATCCTAATCCATATAAGGCGTTGAAATGTGATAATTCAGTATTACAGAGAGTGGATACGACCGAGTGTGACAGAAAAGTGGGCGAAAGAAGGAAATAATTAAAAAATACATTCTTTATTACAGCAAGTATAACTGGTTAACGATATTATTTTGAAAAAATGGATAAATGGATTCAAAACTAAAATACATCACAGAGTTTTGTTGGTTACGATAATGGTTTCACTTCACTGCTTCACAAGTAAGCTAGAATGAATATTTTGCTTCATTTCATTCTTCTCACGATATCACTTGAGTCAAAGAAACGTGGGATCCGTGTTGACGTGAGATCATAGCCGGTGGAAGTGTCTCACTGCTAGTAGCTTCATAGCATTGTCTATTGTTTCGATCTGAAGCTAGTAAAGTAAACGTTTGTTTCGAATGCGCTAGGTGCTTAGACATCATTTCTGAGCACTTTGAATAAAGTCTCGGATTGATTTAGCCGCACCAGCCCTACAGCTGAATTGCAAAAATCCAAACTGGTTGCCAAGTGTGAGCTTGCTCTTCGTAGATAGCTTCGACCGTCTCCTCATTTTTTGTGTATTGATGATTAATAAGCTTTTGTAATCCTACAACAGAATTTTGCATAACTTATCTAAAACTTTGCCACTTAATTCTACAAGGTGCAGATTCAAAATCTAACTGCTACTAAAATGACTAAAATTGATGTAAAAATTTGCTTTTTCGATCGTGGACTACTCTTGGGGTCTAAGTAATCCTAACTTCTAGCCAGCCCCATGGCCTCCCAAAAAAGATGCCATGTGCCCAAAACCGGGCGAAAACGCGATTTTTCACTTCCTAACAATTTTTGATGAAAAATCGATCGGAATTATTATTTTTTTCTGAGTCTCAGAAGGAGATTACCCATCTTTTCCCTCACACAAGATCTCATAATATCGTCATTATTGATGAATAAAATCTCACAAATGTTCAAGTAGATAGAATTTTACTCAGAACAACATGTTTAGTTTTTTAAAATCATGGCAGCCATGATCAATCAACAACTGAACACCTGTTAACAGCGTCGAAGATCTAAGGGGAAGAATTTTGGGAGTAACAGCTGCTCGACAAGGTATACAGTCAGATAAATGACAGGAGAGCGTTTGTTCAAAATCATTCGGCCATTTCGAAAATACTTTCTTAGAACGTGTCTTGCATCACCCGCTTCGTCTTAGAATTTTTCCCGTTTTAAAAGTTTTGAATTTTACTGGGTATTAAGTTTTAAAATACTAAATTCTGTTTGTGATTTTATGTTGGTCCCTTCGTAAAATTCGTGTGGTGAAATCCATTATTTTTTGTTCTGAAATTCAATAGAACGACCTCAGGCTTACGATGAGAAGTTCAGTTGGCCCTGGTAACTGATGAAAAATTGAAATGAATGATCAATCTGCATCGTATTGTTACAGCAGTGGACACATGAAAATACACATCCTTGTAAATTGAGAATCGCTTTGATAATTTTCCAGTAGGTGGTCGTATTTTTGTAGTCAATACTGTCATTTTTTTTTATTCAAACTTGAATTTCGCCGGGAAATTGACACGAAATTTCAAAGGTGCCCCGGGGGGAAAGTAATCAAATTTTAAAGTTTTCAAGGGATTTGACAGCTTCAAGCACTATTTGGAAATGTAGGTATCGTACAAATATTTGCAGAAACCTTTTTTTTTTTAAATTCTAATGTTTAATCTGCAACCGCTTTTCTAAGGAGTTCGTTTTTGATTATGAATGTGTAGTAAGCAGATAGGAAATTTAACGGTGTACCCAGAAATGTGGTCAAAAATGAAAAAAAAGTTGTTTTATATGAATTAAATTAAATTTGGGGCCACCCTGGACTTGGGACTTCTAGAATACAATTACAATGAAAACCACTGATCAGCTGCATGACCCTTGTGGTCAATTTGTTTCTTAACCAATCTATTGAGCAAAAAATTCATTTTAAGCTCTTTGGACATATATGTAGAATATTATCACGAGGAACCACGAAGCGTTGATTTCATACAATGTTTCATAAATTGTTCGTTATCGTATACCACTGATCATTATTGACGAGTTTTCTAACACAGAAATAAACCTTACACAAAAATTTGCTGCCGACTTTTTCGACACAATTATGTAATCGTAATCGTCTTTGCCATACATTTTTACGCAAGAGTAGCGCCAATATTTCAGAAATCAGTCGTTAACAAACGTTAAAAATCCACTCATAAGGTCATGCAGAACGAATGGAACGTTTTTTTTAGTCCTCACTTAAGTGAAATGAAAGATGGTATTATCCCTCTTATAGATGATGATCGGAGATGAAGTGAACGTTTTCAAAATATCACCCCTTTCCCAATAGCTAGAGAGGAGATTTTCGCTTCCCCCGGGGCGAATCCGACGGGGCACTCGCTCCGAGTAATTTCGGCGCGTTTACTCCACTAAGAATTACAGGGTGTGGCGGAGGTTCCTTCCCAGAAATTTTATAATTTTGTCTCGAAGACCGTTCTTTTCAAATTTTTTTAAGAGGGACCGACAGGCGGGCAAAGGTTTTTTGAAAGGGGGGTTTTGATGAAAGTGACTATTTCGTTCCAGGGGTCTTTTGCTTTTGGTTTTGAGTGGACTCGAACGAAACTGACCGTTTAAGGACCTTTGGGATAGTGGAGTAATAAATGAGGGGAACAATAAGTGCGGGGTGGATCTCGGTGTAACAGCTCCGGGCCAAAACGTGGGCACGTACCTACTTACGAAGGTTGGCTCACCCACTATCATAATAAGAAGACAACCTGATGCTCAAATAATCAGGGGGAGCTTTTGTCATTTTGACAGCTCTGGAGTGGTTGAGAATCCTGGATATTCCTGTGAAGAACCGGAATGCAATGGTTGGGACAGGGTTGGGAGTCTTTTTGGATGCTGATCACAATCCCGACCAGCAATACAAGACTGCTCGGAAGATTCAAGATAGTTTGTGGGTATCAAGGGGACTTACCGTCGGGGAGCGCATAAAGTTATTTCATTCAATGAGCATGCAGATCGTTTCGCCAAGGAGGCGGCTGCTGAGTATGATGAAGCGATTGCTGCACGTATGGTATTTAGCTGTCTCGTGAATTTGGGACGTCATTCGTGTCTAAAAGAGGAATAGCTAGAGACAGCCTCGATTTCATGATAGCTGTCATACCTCATGCGGGCTCCGCTGATATTGCAGAGTATAATGATTCTCTCACAATTTAAAATTGACTATTGACTTACTACAGTATGTATGAAGTGGAAGGGTAGGTACCTACCTTCTTCTTTAACCGGTCTTCGCCTTTAATTTCTTTTCGATTATTTAAAAATTTGTAGTTTACCTGGGATTTATATCCCCTTTTACTGCTAAATTAATTCGTTTACGGGATCCTTTCTCTCTAATTTTCCGAAGATTCTTCCAAAATGTATGGTTTTTCTGATTTGTCTTCCTTTTCCCACTTTATTCATTTAACTACATACTTATATTTGGTTTCGTGTTCTAACTTGTTCAATTTAGATATCATGTTTACTATTTTTATTGCGATTTATCAGGCCTTACAACCTGCAGTACAATACAGGAGGGTACCGTTTTAATGTATTATGTATTAATGTAAATGAGGTTATATTCCTACTATTTTATTTCATTTCAAGGTGGGATCAGTAATAATAATATTATCATTATTCATATTTAAATATACAGGGTGTCCCACGAGTTGTTCCCCCCCTCCTAAAATCGTCAAAATGGGAGTAAACAACAAAAAATTTATTTTGAATCTTCATATTTATTTCAAGGATCTCAAATATCATATTTTCGCACTCTGCGCAACCATGCGCAATTGACACTAATTTTCTTAATTTAAATGAGAACCCAAATTTTTTATTGGAGATTCGGATTCTACATAAGATTTCATTAAAATTTGAACCCTCAACCATTTTTTTTATCACACGTAACCGATTCAGCGAGCAGGCAAAGCTGCGCAAACCAAAAATTGTCAAATAGTAGATGATGGTGACTGTTGAGTACGGCACATGAATTTTCATTGTTTTAGAACGCTGATCCACGTGATGCTATCCTTTTTTTGATTTGACTCAATTTTTGCGGAATAATGACCAAAATTTGTTCATTTCGCATCCGTTTTTTATTTTAGGCGCCTATTTTCAGATTGTAACGGGGAACGATTTTCAAGGTCTGGTTGAAAAATGTAAAAATAGGAGATTGAAACCTTCTTCAGTGATCAAGTGAGAAATCATCTTAATCTGAGAGTCGAAAGTCGGCATAAATGTTGGTATTTCACGAGAAATAAACGAATTTCGGTCATTATTCCGCAAAAATTGAGTCGAGTCAAAAAACGGATAACATCGCGTAAATCGGTGTTTAAAAAAAAAAAAGAAAAAGAAAAAGGAAACGTGATAATCATAATAATAATAATTATAATAATTATTATTATTGTTATTGCAGTTAGCTTTCCTTTTTGATTTATTTCATTCAATCATAAGCCTTTGCAATATTTAGGGGTTGAAATATTTAAAAATCGAACTCTCATAGTTTTGATGTAAGAGTGTAGTTTTTTCATGATCTCTTACTTCTCTCTAATCATGATTTCTTCTTCTATGCTCATCTTGTTCATCATTTGTTGAACAACATTCGTCTACAAGGTACTTACCTGCATGCTGCTTGCATAAGTATTTCCTACTCACACTTAATTTACGTACCAATTTTACCAAATTCATAATCCTATGGATCGTAGAAGAAGGTGAATGTATGGGTTATTAGTGATAACACCTGTATATTATATTCAATTACACAAGGTGCCCCCCCCCCCCCCTCCAAGCTTCATGACGCAACCCCCAAGAATTTCAATGATGCAGTGGGCACCCCTGGAATAAGCCCACTTGGGTCGCTGTACGATCATCCGTTCAGTCCCCATTTGACGATAACGCAAGGCCTTCATGTACAGAAATCATTCTACTCGCACTGCTATACAGTTGCTGAATGAAGTGCTTAAGAAATAAGAGGCGTATGCGTGTATTACCTGTAGTTTACTTAAAGGTAGGTACCTACAGGCTGCTTATAAGTACCAACTAATAAGAAAAACAACCTACGAAAATATAATTTTCGAATCATTTGCCAAACTTCCTTATTTATGTAAAGGTCTCTACCTTGGAATGGTTTCATCATCGTGTCACGAAATTCAACCCGTGAACTTTTCATGGTGAAATTATAGAAATCACGGCTACCAAAGTAGAATAACTTTCTTGGATCGATTGCCTCATTCAAAGTCGCGTGAGTAAATAACGACTGTAACGTGTATCTATGTAATTTCTACAAGTTAAAGACTCATGTACGGAAAGTGGAAAGAGCCGTGTAAAATGCATTTCTTATGATTTGACGCCTCTAACCGAGAGAAAAAAAGGTTTAGTTATGAACGACCGAAAAAAGCCTCAGAGAAAAACACCACCCTCAGCCCCGCGGTCACAAATGACCTACAATTTGCGATGTTGCCGTTGAGTCGAATGGGAGAGGTGTTACGACGGATGATATATTCATCAGAGCAGGTGGCGATTGTTGACACCTTGATGCCCTCTTCAAATATTGACATGTCCTATGTTTCTTTGGGTTGACGTCATTGCGACTTGACTTCTTTTATATTGTGTGCAGACCTCATACTCACCTCTCTGTTTGCTGTTGTTGATCTAACTTTCAGAAACTCTCAAGTCATGGCTTGCAGTTTCGCGTACCAATTGTGGGTATTAAGTGATGCCTGAACAAAAAACGAATTGATAAATGAAGATTGCACTTTATTTACCTGGCAATTACTTATTCTCTTGCAAAATTACATACGTGTACCTGCTAATAACAAAGTTTACTCAATTATATAAATAACTAGCTGACTCGGGAAACTTTATACTGCATAACAATCAACGAATGTCGTGTTTCATATTAGCAGAACTTAATTTATGATTTAATTAATCCAACACTTACAATGAATACAAAATAAATATTCAGTTCAGTACATTATTAAGACAATAATACAGAAGAAAAACTTAAAATTTCTCCAATTCATTGTAAATGGAATCATGGATATAGTTTTGTCCTCTGCACCGTCACATCCACATTTCAATAGTTTTGCGTGGAGTGGAGGAAAATTAGCTTTAGTTTCCACGCTAGAATAAATTGTGAGAAATCCTACCCCCAGATTATGCCGTCGGTATAGATAATCAGCTCATAATGGAGCCTTTTATTTCGTTCTTCTCCTAATGCCTCAGAGAATTACAACTTCCTACAGTGAATGTGACAGATTGTAGGTATCCCAGCTGATCAGAATGGAGCCCATCATCTCAATCACATCCTAATCTCCATGAGAGTCAAAATCAAATTTCGCTTTCCAAGGGTGAACAGGAGAAAATTTGTCTCACTCAGCTGATGAAGGAAGAGAACATGATTTCAGTCGTCCTCTCACATAGCAGAGTCTCTCTGTAAAATTTCACCTCCCTCGGGTGAAAAGGAAATAATTTTGCTCGCCAGCTGATAAAAAACAGAGCCCGTTACTTATTTTAATCGTCCCTTCGTGTCTCAGAGAGTCTCTCCCTTCTAAATTCCTAGATTATGTAGGACAGAATTTTGTTCACTCAGCTGTTGAGGAAATAACCCACAATTTCAATCGTTCCCTTCATACCTCAGAGAGGTAATTTATTTGTTTAATACTTGGTGTAATTTTATGTTTATTACACAGTACATAACTGCTACGACAATATGAGGGGTTTTCCTTAATTAAAAAGTTGTTTACCAGGTGGCGTCGGAACGAAGTCCAAGTTTAGGACGGAAGAGTAAATCGAGAGGATTGTGATGTAGCATATAACCATCCCTGTCACTTGCTTACCAATTTTTCGGCCTCCCGCTCGGAAATCGTTGCCGTCGTTTTTGAATACATTTTCGCCGAACACAAACTTATTTCTATATATTAGGTAGTACACTGGAACCAGCAGGCAATCGTAACATGATGAACCGATTCTCCAATAAAGCACCCATTAATAATAATTGTGTTCTTGTAACTAGCGGAACTAACCCCTTACACATAATACCAGGGTTGGGTTTACTTCACCGGCTATTATCACCCCTTGTTATGTCACCAAAAAATGAAACTGCCAGAGGAAAACTTCCTCTCTTCTATCGTGAAACCTTTTTTCAACCAAAATTGCATTTCACCTCATAAATGGGTTTTGAAAACTTACACTTGGGAACCTACTGGGAAAGCTCATTGATCGCAGTTCTCCTAGAGTTTGGATACGAGACAATGCAACCCTGGAATGCTCGGTGACGTCTTTCCTCAAAATTTGTGCGTATCAGTGATATCATGTGTTTGTGGGACTTGACGGCTAAGTAGGATGATGCCACGATGCCAATAGGATTTTGCCCTGAAATCAAGCAAAAAATGTTTTTTTCAAAATTCAATTTTGATGCGAAATATAATGTTGACTGAAAAATAAGGTTACACCATACAAAATATTTGTATTGATAACGTCTATAATTTTGAATCACTTTCTCTCTCTCCCACTCTATCTATAATTCTGTCCTATAATCCTATCTCTCTTTTCTCTTGACATATCCGGAGATGTCACGTTTTCCATCGTCTTAAAGGGCATTCGCATTCTACTAAGCGATCGTTTCGCTTCGGCCGCTTCGTGATCTCGTTGTTCCCGGTCACCCAACCCGCAACTGAAATGTTTCAATAAACATCTGTAGGTACCCTCTAAACGGGTACAAAATATCCACCCGTGTAATTATCATTGTTTGAACTAACATGTTCATCGGACTGCGGAAAATTCCGCTACAAAACTCGGCTATTATTGCGAAGGGAGGGGGAGGGTCACGCCCACCCCTTCATAATTGTTTTCTCGTCAGAATTAATTATTTCGAGTAGATGGCCAATTTTGTTTTTCTTTCTTCTCTCCGCGTGAAATTACATGTTGGAGGAGCCCCCAACTGGCTGTGGGGTTTCATAGGGAGTTAAACTCGGGCAAATTGAAGGGTTGGACATCGGAAGTTGTCTTTGGTTCCCCGGTTTCTGCCGCGACTTGAGTTCGCGGGGACAACGGATCCGTTTCTCCCACAGAACGCACATCCAGAACGGTCGCATGCCACTACTAGGTGTAACTATACTCCATTATTTGTTTGTTTCAAAGCTATGAGCAGACAAAGTAGGGTAGATGCCTGGTGCGTGTTTGTTTTCGGTGCGCCGTTGACATATGAGAGTCAAGAGTGCGAAAACATTGGGGTTTTTGAACCTTCTTTCAGGGAATAAACGTTTTCAAGTATTTTCTTCGGCATTGTGTGAATTCATTCTAATAAAAAAAAAATGTAATCATAATGATTTTAGTCAAGGATCAACTCACGAGTCAGACCAATTATACTTTGGTCTGTGCCTAGTTCAATTAACTAAGTACACATTGATCAACACCGATTTTTCGCAGCCTATTTTAATTTTTCCATTATTTTTATTCCACGGAATCGCTCAAATTACACACAGCACGGCTCAAGGAACCCAATTATAAGCCTTCTAATAATCGTTCGAGCTCAATGCTATTTCGAACAATATCAAATCAAATTTATGAGAAAAATTTTCAACTGGAATTTTCTTATACTATCGTGCACATGTTTTATTACCATATTCAAATGTTGGTAGGTTCCCAATAACAAATGTGTGAGCGAGAAGTAAGCAAATTTATTCTCCAAAAAATATACTCAACAAATATGTACATTATTTTCAATAAAGCTGCTAGTTATGAAACGTTGATTCCAATCTGTTTGGGCTTCTTAGGAATTTGAGTTATAAAATTCAGCATCATCATTCCAAATCATCAGGGTCGAGTGCATTGTAGGTTTTAGGAGGAGCCATTCTCGACGTCGAAGCCATAGGAGATGCTGACGGAGTGATGGGTTGTTGGAAGGAAGGCATTTCTTTCTGGAAATGATAACAAAGGCACACACAATTATATCAAAAGCGTTTCAAAGGGATGGAATTCCGAGGCTCAACAAGGATTTTCCAAGGCATATCGATATGGGGTGGGGGGACAAGAAGCTACTGAGACCACTGAACATATCATTGCAAGTGTTGGAATGTCATTCATCTCGCAGACTAATTGCGTCCACCAGAACTTTAAGATTGGGCTCCACTTGTATTTACTTCCTGTAACATAGTATCCCAGCTGACATAATCCCGAACCGAATCATCATTCCAAATCATTTTTCGACCGATCGGTAGGTCAGACCGAACATCCCCACCGAATAAGGTGTTTTCCAGCAACAAGTGGCTGCTGCAGCGTAGATATTTGTACACGCACGCACCATGATCCCAAAAAATGAAGAATACAAATGTTTTTGACGCGGGGGTCCATCTAGGAAATAAACCGCACATTCTCTGAAAATGTCATCATGATCGGAGGGAAACTGTAGGAGTTAAAATTGTTACAAAGATCTATTGACACACATAGACCTGAAGGGAAAGTGGTTCAGAATGGTCTAAGATGGAAAATGCGAGTGGAAATCACTAGCCATGTACTCATAATGGGGCCCCTTCTGGTATCTTAAGATGGAAAGCTTTAGGTTTTTGCACAGGGAGAGCAGTTTCAAAAAGCAGGAAGGGCATGCTATCCGTATCCATCACCTCATAAGAAAAGTTCGCAATCGAGTGTCTTGTCTGAGGCTATTATTGGAAAGCACGCTTGTCTCTTTACAGAATAGGGTAGTATATAAATGTCTTATGGTTCCAACTTGGAGTTATTGTGGAGTAATTGTGCACGCTCACAGTTTTACAAGGTAGGACAGCAACAAAATGCCATTTTACAAAAACGCGGTAGTATTTGCAATGATATTCACACGTCTGATTTCGTGAGAAATGATGCGTTATCAAGAATGGACCGATCGAATTTTTTCGAAACACCTCTCAATGTTTGTCCAAAGAAGTCAATATAATGAAAATCGATTTAAACTTGACACTCGGCCCCAGATAAGATGAGAGGCTCCTAAAACTAATTTGTACACTATTTACACTCTATAATTTAGTAACCCACACCTTACAGATCATATAAAATTGTGATATTTACATTACTACTTGAGAAAACATTTGGTACATGAATTTTATTTGATTTTGCTGCCAGAAATTTTTGGATGGAATTGAGAAGTGAAACTTATGTTTTGACAAAATCTTGAGATCATCTGTTTTTCAAACGTTTGATTATCTAAATAATTATTTTTATATTTGTATTCGCTTTTTTGAATTGATGTATTTTGAGAGTTAAACCATCAAATTTGGAGGGGGTAAAATTTTCCCCAATCGATTACGAAGGTTTATTAACTATTCACTGTTAAGGAAAAAGGGTTCGTAATGATGGTGATATATATTTTTTTATTCAATTGATTTCCATTTAAACAATTAAGATCATTAGTGTGCATTAGGGTGTTTCAAACTGGGGTCATTTCCTCAAATCGAAGTGGTGTACCTATAATCTTGTGCAGCATCTAATTTATAGTGCCTGTAATTTTCAGATTTGTTGAAGGTGATTTAGAACTGGTAATCGCCGATTTTTCATGTTGGGGTCTAAAGTAGTTTCTTAATAAGGATTTTCACAAAAAATACAAAAGAAATAATAGTATATATAAAAAAAAAAAAAAAAAAAAAAATGCAGTCACTGTTGATTACATACTGAACACGATTCTCTTTGTGACACTTGAATTTGAGTAGATGACTTAAATTTGAATATAGTTCATTAAAGTTTTTGTTTCAACATATAAGAGGATTGACGGTCTCAGTTGTGGGGTAACATGTCAATTGTAATAGTTGACACGTAACATCTCCACCTGGCAGCACGAGGGATTCGAATGAAGATTGAAAGCGGCATCGGCCGGCCTGTAGTATTACTAAACTAATCAGCGTGATCGGGACGAGAGAAGCTAGGCCAGTTTCATAAGCGAGAAGCCACACCCACTTGTTTTTTCAAGGAAAAAATATACCTGAAAAGAAAAAAAAAAGTTGAAAAATTTGGGCAAGGCATGTGATCAGGAGAGGGCTGAAAGAGATTGGTTATCGAAATAATGGAGGTGTAAAGAGGTGGAGCAATTAAGGGAGCTGAGGAGAGTTTGGGTGGATATGAGAGGAGCGGGAGCCGGAGGGCATGACTGGAGGCCATTACCCCAGGCCTTATCGGGGCCTCCTTATCAGATAAGTGTATAATTGGGGATAAGCAGGAGCAGGGTGGCAACATGGCCGACCTCTCTCGTGATGAAGTCGGGGCGATAAATACGATAAGCGCTCCCATACCGATCAGGGAGGAGCGATGACGCCACAGGACGATTTCTCCTGGGATCACGGGGTAAAAGGAATCAATTGTAATGAAGTTGTTGATGCCTTTATAAGAAGATTATATTACGAGTATATGATATGGCAGGGTAACCCATGATATGGCAGGGAACCCATGATATGGCAGGATGATCCTTGAAAAGTACTGGGCCTATTGTATGGTCGCCTTATTACCAAATTTATAAAGAGCTGCTGGAAAGGATCCAGAGAAGATTTTGAGGTACGTAGGCTAGAAGACGCAAATCCCTCTAGAAGAATCTGACTTGTTTGACCACTTCTTATTTATCATCGATACCTCTTTACCATTCGACATATGTCCAAATAGAACGATAAATCTATTCCCGACTCAGGTTCATCGAAAAACGGTAGAGTTTCTCTCATACATCCGCCGTTCAAGATCTTACAAAAGTAATTTTCACGTTTTTCGTTGATCTCGTTTATGAAAAAATGCCGATCGAGACTCCTATTATCAATAGAGAGTTAGAAGAGCTGCCATTGAAAACGTAAGTATATAGATAGAGAGACTTCAGACCACCTTTCTTCCAACTTTGACTAATTGTACCCTACACCTGACACCTTGTGATAGTTATGAAATTTAAGTTAAAGTAGAGACGACGTTATGTTCTGCAATTCAAGACAACTGTGTTTTTAAAAAGTAACGTACGTAGTTTTTTTTTTATAGCAGAAAACCATTTTTTTGCAATGCTGCTGTTTCATCTAATGGTCTCTCAGAAAATAAATGGAATGTGGAGTGGTCGTGAAAATTGAATATTCATTCTAATGGCTCATGAAAGTAACGCTCCACTTATTTCCCGAGAGACCATTGGAAGAAACAGCAATCTTGCAAAGAAGTCGCTTTCTGGTCAAAAAACAAGGTTTTAAAAGATACTTTTCACTACACAGTCCGAACGATTTCGAATCCCATAATTTCCTACAGGGGGAACGTAACACATTTCAGATTAAAACGTTTCAAGCCAAAAAGCATGTTTTAGAAACGATCCAAAGTGCAACTATTTCAATAAACAACTTTCAATTGATTTTTTAAGCATAAAAAGTTTTACAATTGCAACCATGCCACCAGAACGATCAGACGAATTCTTGTGAAATTTCACTGTTTATATTTCAAAATCAAAGTTTCTTCTCCCATTTAGCGTTTTGTTTTTAACAACTTCACTTTCTTGTCTATGTGCGTCTCTCAGTGTGTCCGCAGATCTTTGTGACAAGTGTAATCCGATTTTGATTAAATTTTCAGGGATTATGCAGGTTAGAATGCAGATGGTCCCCTAGGAATTTCAGCGATCAAAGAATCAATACTCCCCTCTTCGCGTGCGCAAAACGAAAAATCCACCAACCATAACTTTCTCAGCCTCAAGTGGTCCGATCTCGCTTCAATTTCGAATGGTGGTTAGAGACAAATGAGGTTATGAGAAACGGTCTCATAATCTTATTGGGTTAGTAGCCTTATGGTTATCTATGATAATCATTATTCCATCCCCTATAAAATTAGCGCGGAAATGCCGCGATATATGTTGACTATCCTTTTGGAGGCGGAAATTTTCGCGTTATTTCATTAACAGGGTTAAGAGAGTTTGAATCGGGCTGTTCAATTAAGATTCCTCTAAATAAATAAGATTCCTCTAAATATATAAGATTCCTCTTTATGAATTTTTTTATTTTATGTAATTTGAGCGTTTTGAGGACTTGACAGTGAAAAAATGTGGCTGATGGTTATGAGGTGGGGCCAAAAATGATAAATCTTTATGAAATAATTCGTAGTTCCTATTTATTAGTTTCGTGAAATTGCCGATATGCGTACAGTTCCCATCACGATATTCAGGTACGACTTCAAGGCGGCAGATGCACGTGGACTTCCGGAGGCGCCAATTGCCTCCAGCGGTCCTGCACAGGAAGGATGGTGTCCAATGTCAGCTATTGTCCTTCGGCAATAGCACCCGAGGACAGACACAGTAGGTGGGTCGGTACCTAACCCGTAGATCGAGGTTGAAATCCCCATTGTCGCTATAAGAAACTGGAGGAGAGACCTCAACAATCCGGCTCCGCAATAATAATATACCTTCCTGCCCACATATAAAACCTTTCTGTTGGGTGCAAGTTCACCTGGCGAGGAGCCGGATGGGTGCCCTACCAGTTCTGTAGTCTCTGACGTATCAACTCAATGCCCTAATACTTTCACCTTAGCTTGGAGTTTGCAGGACGAGACATACTGGAAAGTAATGCCTCCATTTGTTCCTATGTTTGGTTTGCAGTAGCTAATACTAATTATCCTCACTGATAACTGATGACTGGCTTCAAACCAGGCACAGTTAATAATTAGTGTTACGATGTGATAAGTCTAAGGACGAGAAGTAAAATAATCCCTTACCCATGAGGCTAATTTTTCTAATTTCTTAATCGTTTTGCGGTGCTGAAATGTAAATGGAGCTCTTTTTAGTGAATCTAGGGTACAATTACAGTTAATGGAAGCGCGATCTGA
The DNA here is from genome assembly GCA_031894815.1 of Creontiades dilutus. Taxonomy (NCBI): domain Eukaryota; kingdom Metazoa; phylum Arthropoda; class Insecta; order Hemiptera; family Miridae; genus Creontiades; species Creontiades dilutus. The sequence goes on from JAVIWC010002084.1 coordinate 3,183,658, forward strand.
CCTAGTGTACCACGCAATATGTCTAATGCGTCCGGAAAAGGCCTTAAGACTTGATTTCAAAAATCCGTTCTTTCCTACCGGCTCCACTGTGGGGGTGTACTAGATCCTCACGTCTAACCAGCCCGATAGTCTCACAAACACAGTTTTTATGGGCCAAAAACGTGGATTTTCGAGGTTTTTGCTGGCAAAAGTAAGTTATGCGTCATTTTCTTAGTAATTTTAGACTCAGAATCGACTGGGATAGGTTTCACATCCTTAGAAATTCATTTACAGCAAAAAATATTGAGGTTTTCGAGGGTTTGGGCTGACGTAGGCAAATGGGTTTTCATTTTCCAAATCATTTGAGTGTAAAATCGATTGCCATAGGTTTCAGATCCGTCAAAATTCATCTACAGCAAATAAAAGCAATTTCCGAACCTAAAAGAACCGAACCCCCAAACATCACAATCAAGCATAATGAACAAATATTTTAAAATATAAAACCCGTATATTGGGATTGGCAGCGTTTGTTTCTTGTTGATCGATCAAAAAGGTTCGTTATTGAAAACAATGAACCAGAAACTGTACGGAAAAAATGTAATATATTACGATAACCAGGTCATACGGTCATGCACTGTTAGCAGAATACATTTGGTCGATATTTTTGCATTTCCTTCATCCAACAGGCGGGGAAAACTGGCCTATCCTTAGGAGGTAAGGGAACCGCTCTATGGAAGCCCGCCCCTGTCATTTGCCGGCACGAACGGCTAGGATCCCCCCACGCATTTGTTACTAGTGGAAAACCCTAGTTAGGTAGCCACCTCATACATTATCGACTCGATGACCAATTTCTTCCCTCGAAACCGCATAAACGATCACCATTTTATCTGTAGCGCTCTCGCGTTTACACACGGCGAAAATACGTGAACGCTCCGCCGTAAAAAGCTTCCCTCGTGACCCTTCATTTTTTCCCCGTTCTTTGCTTCGTTCGGATTACTGTTATCGCGTATTCCGCGAAAATGACGGGTTTTCACCCGCAAGACGGTCCTTAGAAGTAACGAACCCTCGGGGAAAGGCAGCACAGCATAACGAGACAGTTTATACACACACGGTTAGATGGCGTACCCGTCCGAAATACCCTTTCATCAAACGGCGTTTCATAGGGCCTAGATACGTACAGAAACGCACAGCTACAATAGTACGCCCTTATTTGTTTCTAATACGTGAAATTTCCCTCCTTCCAGTCACGCTATAGTTCAACATGACGAAATACTTTGACTGCCAACACAAAATGTTCGTTTATGAATACCCCCGTAGTGAATAACAAATCTAAAACCTCAAAGATACATCGTGCGTGGCAACTAATATGTTATTTTCTATGGAAAGAAGAAATATTGGGCGGAGTTGTTTTTCTATTCACTTTCCGGAATTGTTCTAGATTGCAGAGCAAACCTACTAAACGACATAACATGATAAGCAGTATTACTGTAGACCACTCTAGCTAACTAGGTATCTACAAGTTAAATCCGAACTGCATAGAAAATCCGGGGGGACATTGTATATGAATACAGGTAAATAATTGAATGTCACATGTCGCAACCGTTGGACGACAAATAAAATAATCAAGTACGTAGCTCCAAGTATTAATTTTGCAGACAAAAACGGCATTTGTATGATTTTGAGGGTCGGCAATAAACCATTGAAATGCAGTTTGATTACTAAAAGAATTTGTTAAGGAAAACGCTAATAATCATTACACAATGGTTTACACTCTTCTACGTAAACCACAGACTATATTTGTCAGATAGTCTTTGATATCTATATTATCTAAACTCTCCCCTTACGTACCTTGTAATGGTATCCTAGATGCATAAAAGTAGCTAGATTTCTATTTCGTCCCCGTAGATTGGAGTAAATTGCCCATGAGGTTCCATTCCTCTCAGTGATTCTAAGCAAAGTGCATTTCTAGTACCAGGATCACGTCGTTTCTATTCCCTTTTGTGAACATGTTGGACCACAAACGCCGTTTTATTAGCCCTTACAATTGCAGTAATCAACTGGTGACAGGTGAACGCAGTGTGTGAACCCAACTTAAGGGAATTGTCTTCCACAGAAAACCTCCGTCTAGATGGGTGTGGCACATCCATCACATAAAATGTCTTTGACATCATTGAAATGTTTTAAAAAATCTTATAAAATTCCATTTTAGGTTTTTGTTGGAGTAGGTACATAGTAAATTAAGATTGATTCTGAAGGTAGAAATCAGAGAATAAAACAATGGTAAAATGATGCTTGATATGCAACGACTTTCAATGAGTGATTCGAGGATGAAAACTGTAGGAGTCATTCATGTTGGAGGATTTTGAGATTCGCGGACACGCAACAGCAGCTTGGGATGCGATCGTGATGACACTCATGGGGTAATGAAATCGTTATCCCTTCGAATCTGAGCGAGATCAAACTAATAAGCCATGTGCAAATCTGGTTTCGCCGGTTTTCTCGTATAATTACGAAGAGTGATGGACCTGACAGGGAGCTATTTCACACTCGGTCTGTCTCGTTATGTTCGCTGGAAAGTTCGCAGAAATCGATTGAAGATTGAACAACCTAAGCTTATTACAAGGGTTTGAGGACACAAATTGTTGAAATGAATTCCCGTGAAAGGTGGAGAGGCACACCATAAAAAAAAGGACGCCAGGTTTAAAAAAATTAATATAATAAAATTTGAAGGGAGAGGGGGATGAAAGCCAGTGTATTACCACAATTTGAGATTCAGAAGGGTGGTCGAAGCACTCCTGCCGAGATGTTCAAGTCGAGGAGCTCAATGGCACTTTTCCAGCGTGACACGGTCGCGGCTATCACCATGATATTATTCATCCTCATTCCTATCATATATAATGATTCCAAAGCTGCCGTTTTGAGACATAAGTTTATTATAGACCAGAAGGATTGTGGTGATACGGCTTTTTGCCCAAGTCTCTCACTTTGCACATCCTTGCCTCTGGATAACAAAGAACACCTGCTACCTGTTGTTATCTGCTGCATTTGTTCAGAATGGTCCAATAGTGAAAAAACTGCAAATTATTACATACAGATTTATTGTTTCCATATTAGAATAACCCTTCTAAGTCAACCACTGAAATATTTAAATCAGATATAGTTTGTAGCACATTTTTATAAACTCGACACCCTGCGCCTTCATATGCTGTAATTGCATTCAAGGAGCCATAAACATAGCCGCATTTATATTTCAGCACATTAGAACGAAATTAGCCACGAATAAAACAGCTGAAATTTAAGGAAATAAAATAAAACACCCACCTGTGTTTCACTTGTCCACAATAATTGTTATTACATAACGTAAGTCTTGAAAAACTTGATTTCAAAAGGACCTCCTGAAAACAAAATTCCATTGCAATTTTGTCAGCAGATTCTATATTCACGTGATTAGGTGATTTTTGTTCTAACAACTTCACATTCACATTCGTGTTGAGTCAGTTTTACTTCTAAGTGAACAGAAGAACGCAAAGAGGTCCTGGGCTCCTTCGATTTATTCAGGGAAGGCTATTAATAACGAACACTAAAACAATAGAGTTATTTCAAAAGCTTTCGGTCTGATTTTTAAAAAATATTTCAGATCTGTGTTTCACCCTTTGGTATTGGCTGTTTTCATGCCGAGAACTCAAGCTAAGCTAGTTCCTAAACGTAATTTTTCACCGAAGCTTCAATAGGTTTTGTCCAATATTTTCGGGAAAAAGCTCTAGACGGTGGACGGAAAATCAAAACATTGCTTCTGCTATCCACAGGGTGACGAGGTATAAACCGTTGTAGAATAATTTGCAATAACAGCAACCTATCTGTTACAATTTGCAGAGCGTTTTTGTGCGGACGTTAATCTATCTGCTTCGCAAAGTTTTACGTTCATAAACTGGATAATAAGTCGGCTTTGACTCGAGCTCGCGAAAGAAAAAATCCGCGAACATCTCAACGCTCCAGTCCACTCGCTAAGTTCGTCGCTAATTGAGCGCAAGAGATTCCGCATCTGAGGCTGATAACCCTTTCACACGGAACCGGCCCTCGAACCCTCCGGCCGAAGGAAGATCCGCGTTAATTATCCCATCCGTTCACTCGTAGCCTCCCACGTTCACCTTCGCCAAGTAGATCTCGGCAGGAGGCTACATCATCTTACCGGCCAACTACATTACCATTACAGATCCACTCTTCATCGGGGTGCACCTGAGTAGAACTAATTGTCTTTCAGAATTTACGCACATATCTTCACTTACAGACCACACGGGTCGCACAATGTTTAGCACGGACATGCTTTAGCCTTCGAGTAACTCATTGAAAAATGTCACGAGCGGCAGTCACGAAATTTCCCAATGATTTCCAGTTAAACCAACTTACCCAAGTCGTTGTAAAGGAACCTTATCTTTGCCATTTCTGATCGTATACAAATCGTTCATCATTCTATGGAAAGCCCTAGGTTTGTTACATTATTTCCTGCTGAAACCGCTGTAAAGAGCTAGCCAACACCCGTAGCTTAGCCAGTAAGCGGAGGACGAACAGCGGTCAATCCTGAGCGAGATAATCCTGAGGCTGAAACGAGGATTCCTGTAAAGCAATTGAACCACAGTCCGGGCATGCCATTGTGGCTATTGCTAACTTCAGGTCGTGGTTTCGGGAGATGAAAGGCAAGGAAGTCAAGTGGCCACGTACAGTGGGAGAATCCAGCATCCGTCCAGCATCCTCAAGCAGGCCCATTCCAAAACACAAGGCGCCCTCAAGCTGCTTAAACCAGTTATACCTGGGATCGCAGGAAGGCAGCCTAGACAGGTAAAAGAGGCGTCTTGTACACATACCAGGTAGTCGGTTAGGAGGCATGGATAATATTTTAAGCACCCACTGTAAGGCGTCCCTCCGAACCAGAGTACTGATTGAGAGTACACCCGTTTCTGCAAGCACCACTTGTTTTGTCTTCTACAAAAAATCCTTGTCCGATCCTTGAAGTTTTCTTGGAAAGCCTGGTTGTGCGAATTGAGTGGATGATCAAGGTTGCATATCTGGACGATCCAGAATCTTCCAGCATTTGGATACCTTTAATAAGAAACTTCAAGGATCGGACACTAAAATATTTCCCGTAGGAGAGAAAGTAGATGCTACGATAGAACATCTACATATTTGGTTTGATCTTATGCTTCAGAACGCGTACAACTGTCTTTCAACGTTGGAAGAGTTCTTCGTACATCTGAAAAACAGACGCCTGTCAAACAGGAAAGATCTGTGCGCTAAAGGTTTTGACTACTTGCACAAGCTTAGGTACCAGAACTTGCAAAAACTAGACTAGAAATGTGAATTTTTTGATTACCTAGTGGCTGCAGTTGGTTTCTCTGTAATCCATTGGGATCCATCCTTTGTTTGTCATTAAGATAATGTATTTGATGTTCAGTAACTTGTTCCAAATTTTTGCTGACCAAGTACCTCAACAAAAGAAAACTGCTAGTTGGTTGGCGGGAGGGGGTGTGAATTTCGTTCATTATTGAAAAAAATCGGCTAAAATGAATTGAACATTGCTTCACTATTGTTTCCATTGAATGATAACAATAATTGTTACCATTACTGTAATTATTGCAGCCGAAAAATGAAAACTTGCATGACTGCCTGCACCTTCTTTCCCACAATGAAGGGCGCCAAGGAATGAATGAGGTATGTCTAGATGTATCGTATCCCTACATTAAACGACATGTAAATTGAAATCATACCGTACAACAGCGAAATATTAAATTGATGTCCGTTCAATTATGTTCACAACTACGAAACGCCTCCATCAGGACAAGTCAAAACCTTTCGGATCAGTTAATGTGGCTTGTGATAAAAAACAAAGTGAATTAAAAATCAAAACATAGGTTTTTGAGCTCCACAGCCTTCACGATAAGTGTGGACCCTTGTCAGCGGGCCGCGAATTCTTTCCCTTGGAAAACATGGTAAATTAAATTACAGTGTGCATTTGATGGATTTTTCGAGGGGAGGGTCTAGTGGCTTCTACGGCTCCCTGTAGGTTTCATCATTGTCGAAAACGCGAATTTCCTCAAAAACCCAATTCCCAAAAAATTAGTTTGCACTCAGAGGAAAATTCTAGATTAATAGACTGATTTTTGTGAAATGGTCTGAGTAACAAAATATAACTTAATAAAAAATATAATTTATATTTTGTTACTGATGATGACTTAACGGTCGGGGATTTAACCTAAGTCCTCTAAATAGATTCGTTAACTGGTGGATGCCGTTGGATTTATGGCAGTCACTGAAGGTAGTTATTTCACTATTTCTTTGATGTGATACAAATATTACTGTATTGTTTTGTATTAAATCTAAAGTCTTTTGTTCTTCCTTTGTTGTCTACCGAAAAAAGCGAAAGATTTGTTACAGATAAACTTTTTTTTGTTCCAAAATAAAATTTTTTTCTCATTTTGAATTTTAGACCGTCTTGTAAAACTTTCCTTTTAGCCTGAGTTCATGCAGTATCGTGAGCATGAGTGACGGTTTAAATTTGCTAAAAATCAATGGGAAACTTGAAAACCAATTTTAAAATCCACAAAGACATTTGTTTTTTTAAAACACTACTAAGAAAAAGTTAATTTGCTGTGAAATTTATAATTAACTTTATTTTCGCTAAATTTTCATTGGTTATTTGCTAATTTCACGATATGGTAGCAGTTAACACCCATGTTCGTGACCAGCGTTACAATTGAATGAGCGGAATGAAATGTTGAAAATGTCGCACGTTTACATCATTTTACGAGGCTGTTCCCGAAACTTGTTCCTCAAGCGCCATACTGACTTCAGATTCCAATGCAGGACACACCAAACCGTTGAAGATCGAGGTTACGTGTTGAAAGAACATTTTCAAAGACCTGAAAGTGGGATGTCCGCGAAATCGGGTGACTCAAAATATCCTCCATGAGTCAGTTAGATTCAAAAGCCGACCTTATTATATATTTCTAGCTGCAGATCTGTGGTATACGTCTACAACAAACTAGTTTTGGTGTATTATTTCCGATAAAGTTAAAAACCTATGTATCTTGAAAAGTATACCACTTACCCAATTCTGAGTGAAGTTTAACGATTGTTTTCTTGGTCAATTGCAAAGGTTCATTATTGGGTTTATAATTTGGTTTACCAAAACATATGACTACAACTGTAAAACGTGATGCATATGACAAAGTACAACGAAGTATTGCAGGCAAAAGTCTAAAAACATGGAATTATCTAGGTTCTTCTACCCAATTACATTTGTTGTTCAATAATATCCGGATGAGAGAGTGGATAGGTGTAGCTATGGGGTTTCCTTCCATTTTAATGCCTATAATGACTTACGACGGATGAAATTGAGATTTTCTTCGAGTAGCCTATCTATTTTTCAAAAACGATCTCGAAGTTGTTTCCAGTAGCTGGCCACCGGCGGCTAATGATACTTGCCAACTGCCGTAACATCGAAATTGGTCTTTTTGCTGATGCCATGAGCCTCGCTCTCCACGCCGGGATTTTACGAGCCCTCCCTTCATTGCTGCCCCACAAGTAGACCGACGTGTGGTTTTAATTTGTCAATAATGACAGCTTTCGAGAGCTGGTGGCAGAGGGGCTACCTTTGAACTTCATTCTGCCTCGTGAAAAACGCGTATCGTAAAACCCCGTTGGTACGAAACGGCCGCGGAAAACGAAACCATTCCAAGTTTGAGCCTATTATTTCAGGAGAGTTTAATGTTTGGAATGACTTTAGTAATCTAGTGTTACTTTTGATGGAATGTTTCTTTTCTATCTCGGGTTGAGGGATTGTAGTGATTACGTCATTGGGTCTGTCTTCATCTCTGCTGCATGTGTGGTTATTTTCATGGGAGAGAACCACTCGAGATTGGCCTGTACACAATATTTGTATTGAGTTATTGTTTTTACCGATAAAACTATTGTATTAACCCTTAGTTCTCATGACGAGCAGGTGCGGTTTTTCTCAAACTTTTTCCTACAACTCTGTTTCCCTATAAACGCAATTTTGAATAATCAGTTAATTGGAAAAGTGAATATTTCAACGGAAAAGAGGGCGGCACCTGGAGGAACCTTACCTATATTAGAAAGAACAATGAACACCGATATATGTGCTTAACTTGTGAATCTATCGAAACCATATCATACAAAGTAAACATCCTAATATAACAAACAGAAACCATAAACTCATTCATATTTTAGAGTTGAACTCATGTGAACAATGGTTGTGGTTGAGTCCCGCGTTGCAAAGTTTACAAGATATTCTTCGTTCTTTTATGGCATTGAACACACCAATGATGCTGCTCTCAATTTTCAATCGATGTCCGAATTCGCTCATTCATTCTTGCTGTAGAAGGGAAGTTCCTGAAGGTACGAGCAAAGTTTGAAGCCGTTCCGAAATGGTGCTAGCAATCCTGAACAATTACAGTTTGTTGCTTTGAGTGCTTTTATGTTTTTGGCAGCCAAGCAGTTTGACAGGAAACATCTATGCTGAAAGTAAATAACTTGAATACCATCACTTTAGACCTTTCAGCGAGATAAGCAACGATTCCAGTTTCGGATCAAACCGGACTGGTTTGGACCATCCATCCATAATCAAGTTGTACATTGTTTTTGTTGTCAGTAATGTACCTGACCTTAACTGCTTCAGGAGTGGTGCTATTCCAATAGTATTTGAAATCCTTGAGGCAATGCGATTGTTTTACAATTAGCCTCAATGAGACCTCAGTGGTTCTGTACGATGTGGTACAGAATTCCCAAATGGGAATTTTACTGTTTTATTCAAGTACCGTTCCTGTTTTCTCCTGTTGTTAGGGGGCCACAGTTTATACTAGAACTTTGTAGGTTTGTCATGTATATGTTGCTTTGTTGAATGTTTCTCATAAAAATAAACCAGTATTTTATTCATCTGGAATCAATCCGAGCATTAAAAAAAAAACCTGAAGAAGAAGCTTGGAGTGGAAAAGGGTTCATTGCATGATCGACTTCCACAATTTGTAGTCTCATTCACTGAACAAGATTAGCCACAAACGTATTAACTGCGCCAGAAAATACGTGGGCCACTCAAAAATATTAGGCTATCACGAAAAATGGACACTTGGATGAATTCCAAAGTCGCAGCTATTCTTTCCCAAAGGCCCTTGGAGATGTTTACGATACATTCTAATAGACGTCCCTCCATTGATGCCTTGCTTCAGATGGACGTCCTAAAAAGTTTCAGTCACGACGCAGGATGATTTTCCCAAACTACCGTATTAAATTCAAGTTGAATTGTTTTGCACCCGGTTTGAGCAATTTTTAGAGCGAGGAATTGTTAGGAATACATTTTATTGTCAAAAAATGTGTTCTAAATATCATTTTAATGTTAAACAAAAAAGATTTGGACTTTCAGCAGGTGTATCTATTTTTTAGCACTGTTTCATTGGAAGGTGCTATACATTTCATGGATATTATCCATTATACTTTTCAATTGTTGTTTTCAATTGTTCAATGTTTCAGTTCATAGTTGATAAACAGAACGTGCCACTATGGTGCCCCTGGTTCACTGTGCTGCTCCAGTGAACAAAGACCCTAAATTTTGTAGGCAGATAGAAAGAGACATGCTCCCCATCGATCGCCTGCTGAATTTTTCACGTTTCAACTGTTAGTTTTTTCAATTTCGCAAACAAATCCCGACGTCCCAGAACGGAAGAGTTGTTTGTTTTTAACGCTTCGCCCTAACAAAAACTCCTCCACTGAAATAAAGTTGATTCCTTCGAAATGTTCTAGAAACGTGTTTGTTTTTGGAAGAGTAAACAGACTAGAGGGGATAGACTGTTAATTTGTCATTAAATAATTCACGCTTCCACTGTCTGTTTGTTATTTCAATTTTTCTTTTCGGCACTGAATTACCATAGTAGGTAGGATTTGTTACACGCAAAAACGTCAGGCGACGAAGTAGAACGAGTCGCAATCCAAACAAATGATTTCATGCTTTATTACTGTGAATGTTTAATGCCATTACGCCAGGCTGTTCTGAGAAAGTTCGGTTGGAAGTCGGAAAAAAGTGGCAGATATGTAGTTTGCTGGTTGGTTCAGTAATAATCCATTTGTTTAGCTCATTAATTTCCCTAGATTTGTAGAATTCGACCATATGCCCTACATTTACAATATCTGTCCTGGTAGATCTTTACGTATACACAGGGTGTCGCGTCATAAGTTCCTCACTTCATCAAACTCTGAGGGCTGATTTTAGAGCTCTTTTTCAACAGGAATTGCCTCCCAACATTTTTTAGAGGCTTCTTTTATTATGTTGTTTTCACTAAAATGACCACAACTCCCTTTGAAAAGAGCGTAAAATTTCCTATCTCCTTAGGAGAAAATTCAACATCAGATGGTTAAAAAAATAATTCCAAAGAAAAAAATTGAGAATTTATGAAAAAATGCACTTTTTTCCTTGTTTTATTTTGATCAGAATAAACAGTTTTTATAATATCCCTTCCTTGGAAAAGCTTCCCCAGAAACCCTGCTCTCCAACTATTTAAACAACCATTTTTTTCCAAGATAACATGAAATTTGCCGCTTGAATACTGAAAAACATGGGTTTATATTGACGTTATTCACTTAGAATTGCTAAAAAAAAATGATGTTTACTATCGCACAAATCTTCATTAGAGAACCCTTCTAAATTGTAAGGGACCACATCAGATTTTTTGGTGAGGAAAATCTTCGTCACTTTTAAATAATATTTTATTGGCATTTCTGACTATTTGCTGTGGGTGAATTTCTACGGATCTAAAACCTATGCTAATCGATTCTCCTTTCAAAATTACAATAAAAATGTCGCTCCACTTCCTGATGTCAGCAGGAACCTCTAACATCCACGTTTTAGCTCACAACATTCATGCGGGTGAGGCCTCGGGCTGGCTAAATGTTTAGACTAACTATAGCTAAGTAGATCTCTAGGCGGAAAAATATCTGTCTTTCAAAAAACCGAAATTCGCTTTTATCAATCTCGTTTATCGCAGTCAATTCGAAATAGAACCTCATGCTAGTAGGAACAAATGTCTTCTGTAGAATCTATTGTTCTCTGCGGAATTAAAATGTCACTTAGAAAGAGAAAGTTTTTGGAAATTTTTCATCGATAATGCAATATTCCCTCCGGCCTACAAATACTTGAGGAATATGCGAAAAATCAGTGAATATCAAAAGTGGAACTGTTGGCGTTTAATTAGCAAAAATTCGATTCTTGAAACTTTTTTCGAGGGTTTTGCGTTGAAAAAGTGCCCGCCTCGTTATATTTGTTTTTACTTTTTCTTCAATTGTCCGTAACTCGTATTCCTTGAGAATTCTGCTCCCGGAAAACACTGCAATAGAATGGTCTTCATCCAGTGAATTTTTCAGACTGTTCAACTGAAAATCCAGATTGGAAAGTACCTGTAAACAAAACTCCCCTTCCCCTATCAGCGAAAAGAAGTCATTTTGGAGCATTTTTTGGGCAACTAAATTGTAAATTTAGACCCTTGATTCGCTGGAACTTATCCTGACGTAAATTTGGTAACTTAGGTAATTTGGTTCAATAGTAAAAAAAATTAATTGTAGTTGGACAAGTGTATGAGAAGGGTGTTTCTTAAAATCAGCCTAAATTTGTTAAATGTGGACTAGAGTCGTTACATATCGTCCACGATATCAGTTCCATCTGGAACGGCTCACCTCTTATATTTTGTTACTCAGATAAATGCACAGAATTCAGTAAACGGCGTGAAGATTAAATGAAACCGTTACAATAAATTGATAACAGATTGTAATGGCAATTCATACAAGAGAAGCGAAACTATTAGCTCCAGATCGGAGCTGGAACAAGTTGTTCTGCATGGAACCCACACAGTGGAAGAGGAGTAAAGGAGGAGTAATGGATGGAACCAAAACGGAGACCTAACAAACTCATGATTCGTCATTTTTCACAACATACTTGCATTGAAAAAAAGATTAATACAACACCAAGAAAAAATGAATTGTTAATTTTCGGCTTCCTTTCCTTGTTGAGATTTTAGACATCACTGTAATTATGTTACAAATTAACATCTGGAGGTTTTCCGGAGCCTCGTGTGCGACGAATGAAGTTGGCTTGGTGCTCAAAACCAGTGGAACGGTTGGGAACTGGAGCTGTTCCTCTGATGGAATTTAATCGTTCCGGAACCGTTTAGATTTTTTTGTTTAACGTCACAGCTCTAGGCACCACTGCGTCGACCCCTTCGTCGACAGCCCTCCCCGGTGCCACCAATGACACGTTGACTGACACACTAACTGACACAGTGCCCCCTCTACACCCATCAGCGTAACCAGTGATTACCAAAATACACTTCATTCAATACGAAACTCCCCAGGGGTAGAAGCCGAGGTCTCAGTGGCCCCGCCCACCCCGGACAATACAGCACGCGCCCCTCAATGGCCCCGGGGGTGGAGCCCCCCTCGAAATAAAACAACTTCCGTTCCGCTTATTATATTCGGCGAACGCCCAACCGAATTAACCGAACCCGACCGGAAAAATGTTTGTAAATCGAACGACAAAAAGAGAAAAAAATTCTAGGACACAAAAGTCCGAGGGTTTTGTTGTTTGAGGGTGCAGCTTTCACGAAGAGCTGAACAGAAGGCGAGGAGACGACGGATGGGGGCGACAGTGAACGTGAACAGCGAACGTGAACACACTCGCAGCTCATTACCCTAATCCGACCCGTGCGAGGGGTTCGTCCCTTTTTCTTCCCTTTTGATGTCAACTTTCCTTCTAATGAAGGAAATTAACGTCACTTTCAAACTCCTACAAAAGCTCCAGCCAGGCAATAGCCTGAAGAGGGAACATCCTCGTTTGAAATTTCTGCTTTTACACATTTAGATGAATTTTCTGATTCCAACTGAAGTACGACGGTTTCTGAGTACGACTGAGTAGAGGGCAGCATCACCGTTAGGGCAGATTCGATACCCATTTTGGAGCAACATAATAACGTAAAATTTCTACTTTTACGAATTTGATATCAATATTGTGTCATTACTACGCTTCTGAACAGAATAAATTCAATTCTTATTGAGTCAAACCTTACTTTGGAAAATCTACATTACCTCCATCTCTCTAAATTATCCTCAATATACCTTAACTACCTGAGGAATTGAATGTCTTTACCAGCTCCTAGAATGTCAACATATGCGCAACATGATTTACTACCAACTCCAGGCATGGCTAATTCTGCACCTAATGAAGTGACTCGGGAAGCATCTAAAGTTCCAACACAGGATTCGAGGACATTAGGAGTAGGGTAAATAATTCAGAATTCACTTCTTACCCGAATCACAATGTGAGCAGATCGCTGGAGATGATCCTTCTGGGAATGATCAAGGTCAAGAGAACCATCGAGATGTGTGTAATCTTTCCTCACGGGTTCTCAGTGAACAGAAATTAATGTTTTATCAAAAGGTCTAAATTCAACTCCTACACCACAAGTTGACCATCTGCAGATATACGAAGACATTCAAGCGTTTTACAGGCGGCTATGCGTTGTGTTAGTGGGATGTGATTGCTTCTGATCCGATTTTGATTCTCCCCACTACCATCTTCCCATCCATTGGAACAGTTCATCTCTCAGTTGATTAAAAAAACATCCCAACTGTTGTTTTTGAAACTCTTAACCCCAAAAGACAACTTAACTTTAGTATTAACATCTCATCTGCAGTAGTGACGAATACTGCGGGTTATCAAAAGGAAGGAATGTACACTACACCTATACGTTTTTACAACAATGACTCTACAGCTCCATATTTTTTGACAACGCCAAATTTCCTCGTGTTATTCCCTTGTTAGTTCTACATTTGATAAAGGCAAATTAGCCGAAATATAAATTTACTTTGTTTTCATTTTCCTTCTTGATCTTAACTGTGCTTTCCTGTATTACGCTCTTTAGGGCCATTTAATTCATATTATAGATATAACGAATCAAGGGTAGAAAATGTCCACTGATCCTTGTAACTTCTCATGGCTTCCTCAAATGTATAACCACAGGCCTTCTGTTGGTTTTGGGATGTCGCTTGTGTATTGAGTATTGGCCCAAGCACGCTTCCCGGGAGTACTCCTGCTTTTATTTCTAGTAGATTGAACTATCCATCTTAGTTTCTTACTCTATACTACCAAACTGTAGAATATGAAGCTAAGATTCTTTAGTACTGAGTAGGGACGTCCTTTTCTAATTTCGCTAGATGCTCCTTCCGTCAGACTTTGTCAAATGCCTCCAAGACATCCACGAATATTAGATTAGGCTTGTTTCCTCGATTATTGGTTATAGTCTCGTGAGGAGGAGCTTCTCAAAGTTATAAACTTAGATGAAAGATTTACGTAGAAGCGTTGTCTAATGCAGAGATAATAAACCTTTGCGCAATAATTTTGCATCTTGTTGTTCCATCGAAATTTTGTGTTTATATGGAAATTATAGTTTGTTACAGTTATAATTATTATCGTTAATTGATAGATATTATTGTTATGTTTACTGTAAGAATGTAGACCTCCTGAATGTAACTAACGCATAACTGGAACGCACCATTTTTAAACTAAATCTTCACAATCTTCGGATCATTAGACCTTAAAAAAATTCGGGCTTCATGATTTAAAAAAGAAAAAGGTGGAAGCCATTGGATAAGAACGGCCATCTTTAATCGGTCTAATCGACCAATGAGCCGGTCCGCCTAGTCTTATTTCTCCCTTCGAAATTAAGAATATTTTTAAAAAAATATGAACTTTTTTCTCTCTTCTCTCCCCTTTCCCGGCGGATACCTACGAAATAACCGGCGCGGCGACCCCTTAGGCCGGACAATCATCGGGTTTTCAACGCTATACTTTCGAATCCTCTTTCTCACATCTCTATAATTTTTCCCCTCGGTGGAGCTGCCCACCAGATAACATGAATATTAATTTCGATCTACCCAAAAGACTCCGACTTCACGATTAGGAGACGGTTGATTTCGTTGGCATCATCGTCATTATATAACCCGTTTTCTACCCTCGATTCCTAATTTTTTTTTTTTTTTTTTTTGTCGTATTTTTTTACCGGTGTACTTACAGCCATTACGAGGCGATTCTCCGACTAACAGGCTTGACTGTTACTAAAATGAAAATTCCACAAAAAGAAATGGAAGTGGCTAGTAGATTCCAAGTATCTCATACGTAGCAAAGACCATACGAAAGAATTTCATTTTATGGTGAGCCCAGGAATCAATTCCACAGTTTAAGAATTGGATAGGAAATTAAATAATCGAAGAAAGAAACCTAATCCCTGACCTAAACTGGGATTCAGAAAGTAGCATTCTACAATAGTTCACTAACGTGATTGAGAAATGCTTCGAAGAGAAAAGATTATGTCCAGCAATATTTGTGGACGTCTAGGAGGCATTTGATAAAATCTGAAAAGTCGTTATATCTCTCAATGCCAAATCAAGAGAAAGTTTGTTTTCTTGAACTTCCTGTATTCAGCCGTGGCCTGGTGTACATTCATTTGTTATTTTCAAAGGCGTAATGGGGTGGGGTCCGATGTTGAAGCACGTTGACATGGCACTCCCAATGCGCCCATCTCCAATGATATAGTTAATTGAAATTCATCTTAGAAGACGTTCATAGAGGGAATCGCCACAATTCGTGGAACAAAGCATTCTCAAGTATCTCAATCCCTGCCGGATAATTTAATTTCAGGACGTGCCCAACAACCAGTGCAATTCCACGGTTTAAGAATTGGGAAATGTCCAGGAGAAAGCTGGTGATGTGAGTGCGAACCAGGCATGGTGAAATTAAAAAATTTTAGATTTTGTCGTTCTTGGTGCAACAAGTGCTATTTGCCTTTCAGCTGCTTTTTAAGATAGACAAAAAACTGAATTGAAGTCGTACCAAGGACTTATGGTAGACTTTTCTCCAAGTTTGATTTTTAGAACTAATTTCAGCTGCTCACTAACTCTGTTTATGGTGGAAGAATAACAAAATGTTGAATACATAACAAATAATTGATGAAAATCATACTAAACGAAAGGGAAGAGGCTAGTAGATCTCAAATACTCCATAAGTGGTTAAGACCTTACGAAAGTATTTCAATCGCTGCCGGAGAAGTTCATTTTATGGTGTGCCCAACAATCAGTCCAATTCCACGGTTTGAGAATAGGAAAATGTCCAAGGAAAAGCTGGTGACCTTGATAGGGATCATAACTTGGCATGGTAAAATAAATAGGATTATACATTTCGTAGTTGAAGAGGCAACATGTTTTCAGTTGCTTTTGAAGAGAGACAAAAAACTAAATTGTAGTCGTATCAAAGACTTCTAGTTGACTTTTCTTTCCTTCTTAGACCTAATCTAGGTGGTCTACAAATGGTCTTCAGCTTTGTTTATGTAAACAGAATAAAATGAAAAATACACGTCAACGGCATGGAACATTTTAATCGGCAAAAGTATCCGAAAATCATATAGCCAAATTTCAGCTATAATCATATAGGTACCTGCCTACCTCACTTCTACGAATCATAAATTCTTACATACAAGTCTGCAACGCATTAGGACATTTCATGTCTTTCCACTCCCTCCTTCTTCCCTTCCATCTTCTAGCAATCTTGTCTTCCTCTGTGAATTACATTTTTTTCAATATAAAGAAAACAAAAATTAAACTCATATTTTTATTTATTATTTACATCCATACATATATAGGTACCTACCTTCCTCACTTCTACGAATCATAATAATCATTGAGCATACTTCGTTACGTAACGTAACGTGACATAACGACAATTTGGTTGTGTGCCATACATGAAATGTCAAAAAGAAAAAAAAAATTTATGATATATGTACACAGAAAGCTCATGAGTACTTAGGAAGCTATTTCTCTGGTTGTACAGGCCAGCTTTGGTAGTCCGTGCACAACAACAGTAGGCAACAATTGTTGGCACTACAACAATCAGTGCGATTCCACAGTAGGCAATGGAAGAAGTCCAGGGAAAAGCTGGTGATGTTAAAATAAATGGTGAGGTGAAATAAATGGGATTTTACATTTCGTTGTTGAAGATGCAACATGTGTTTTCAGGTGCTTTTCAGGAGAAACAAAAACTGAATTTAGTCGTGTCAAAGACTTCTAGTTGACTTTTCCATATTTTCAACGGTCACCAACTTTACGGTGACAGAATAACAAAATGTTAATAAAGCACATATTGTTTGCACATTTCTCAGAGATAGCATCTGTCACCTACGATCAGTATGTTGGTTGCTAACATTTTCGGAGATGGCATCATTTCCCATAAACATTTATACAAAATTTTTCGTCCTTAGAAAAATCCAGAATCGAAAAAAGTATCATCTTGATTTAAAGTTCTTTTGAAATTTTATGTCTTTACTTTGCTACATAAACTCGAAAATGTAACGCGGACAGCGCCACGAAAAAATCGTCACGAAAATATTTCTGATGGTTTTCGCTTACAACCGATTCGTTGCTACGGATCATTATCTTCGACATTTGTGATCGTACAAAACTCGTTCACCACTCATTTACTTAATCTTGTCACGTTAACCCCTAGACATTCGGAACCTCAGTGACCAATCGATGGAACCATATTGTTTGCTAACTGTGACAGTCCTGTGAGTGGTGATGATTATGTCTTTACAGTTTACCATTCTTTGCTTCGGAACCTCAGTGACCAAACGATGGAACCATTGCATCGCAACCATCAACGAGCACAATCTAACGTAGTTATCATTGGTCCTACAAAACGGCACTCGTTGGAACTAGTGCGTGAATATCGTTTACGCAAAAAGCTGCTTATGAATACTACATTATTCACAAATGAAATTGAAATTGGCGAGGTACGTGATACATTTATCGAGACGCCTCATTCTCTCGCCGACGTTGAATTTGATAAGCGTTTTACATCAAAACTGGCCTCCAATTGGAAGTACGTGGTGTGTGTGCGGGAGGGGGCGCAAAGACATAAAATGTCCCTCGTGGTTGCGTACTTGTACAAAAGCTGTTTTTATTTAATTTTTGGGTTGCTTTTGGCTCATAAATGGGCCTATTATACCCCAAGTTCTTGTTAATTGAGATATTGAGCATTTCAAATAGGCATTTCTAAACTGCGTCTTTCGAATTCTTACCATCAGATTTGTGACAATCTAAGTAATTTTCGTGGTTAAATTTCATATTTCTCTTTATTTAATGTGAAGGGTTATTCAAAAGTTCAAATCTTATAAGCAAGGTTTCCTAAATTTAGGTAAAATTCGATTTGGGTTTCCAAGATAAATGTAATAATTAGGTTTATGTATTAAATTGTTTTGAAATGTCAGCACTTTTTGTAAAGTAAATGTTATGTAAATTTCAACCATTGGTTTAAAATACTTACTTATTTTTTGGCACACAACTTTAACTGAATTATATTCTTTGCAATACCTTAGTGTCAACAAAAATTCGCCAGCAGAGAAGCTAAGTTGTTTTCGAGTTATCACCAAGTTATTTGCAGGGTTATCGACGAATTATCGAATAGGTGGGGGCGGACGATTATTAGAGGACTCCGTTAAAACTTTCCCAACAGTCGCGTCACGGGATCCGATGACGTACGATTAACAATTCAACTTGCGTGAAGGGACGTGATCGCGTAGGTTCGAAGTCACGCCACCAGGGTTCGACTTTGCTAATGACAACGAGAATATCGAAGAGGAGAGCTGTAAGTATTAATTAATGAAGGTAAAAGAAGGAAACTATCCACTTCTGAAGGAACTACGCATTGTATATATGATATGTAATCCCATTACCGAATCTATACCTACATTATAAATATGGTAAATGTATTCACGTAGGAGATCGCATGATCATCGATGCTTCCGTGCTCGCTCACAAATCCGAAAATTAAAGGTTTCCGAAACCGTCGATCCGGCTCGTGTTATTACAAAACAAAGTATAGGTGGATGTACGAGTATACATCTATTCCTACATCTATTCCTATATATATCTATTATTCACTTATGAGTATACATCCGCGGACTTAATTCACGATGACGCCCGCCTCATAATTCATCGTGTTTTTCCAAGTAAACTGTTTCATGACTTGTATTCAGCCATCTGAATGGTGAATTAGAATAGAGTCGTGTTCTTGGAAAAAGTTGGGAATAATGAGATGGCAGTAGGACCAATATGATGAGGTATGGTCGAAGCACGGGGTTTCAAACTTAAACATTAGTGGATGAATAGCTTATTGGCATAACAGGTGTTTACCACAAAAGCGGGTGTATCTATTATACAAGTGAGTGTAGAAATATAAGACAGCATTCGAACTAAAATTAACAAAAACATATTGCTAAACAACGTATGAATTTCAGGGTCGTGCTATGTCCGGTTTTCATTCTAATAAACATTATTATTAAAAAATAATTATAAACATTGTATTTTCCTACATTTATTGCTTTAAGAGGTTTTTTGAACAAAAATTGGAATTAAAAATAAATTATAATAATAATAATAAAAAAAAGATCAAAATAGTGAAGATATAACGGTTTATTACTCTTATCACCTCTATTCACTCCAGTCCATAATTGAATGTGATTTACCTGAAAAACGATTCAAACCCAGAGAAAACTCCTTAACCTTTATCAGAGTGGGTTAGATTGTCTCTGGCCCTATACAATCTTGCAGGACCTTACGGTTGCGACAGTAGTGGGTTTCCCTCACTCTTTCTTGATGATCTCACACTATGAGTGTGCGGGATGAACCACGATGGAGTTGCCAGTAAGTTTTTATGGGATGTGGTATTTATAGGACAGGAGTTGATGACATCTAGGTACTAGTCCACCTCTTCGTTTAACTTGTGGTCTTAACATTGTCTAATGTCATTTCTTTTGTGTGGTCCACATCTTGTTAAAAAATAACTGAGACAGGGCGAGTAAAATATCCTCCCATCCTACCACGAATCCTACCTACATACCAGATTCCTAAACTATTAAATTGCACTTATTATCACAGATCCATTCTCAGCTACAATTCAAGTCACGTTCACACAATAAATACAATCACTACCTATTAACACGGGCTTTCATACTAGCCAGCGGAGCTGGTGTAAAACCCCGATCGGCGCCCTCGAGCCCGCTTTCCCTCAGATGGCTTCCCTGGTCAGATGGCTTCGTGCAGGGTTTTCCGATCTTGAACGGTATTCCAAAAGCCTACAGCCTACAGCCCTGGAAATTGAAAGTAAAATCAATAGAACAGCAAACACAAAAAAATCATGAAGATTATGAATAATCAGTTTGCTGACCCCCCCCGGAACTGAAGGACATAAATTATGAACAAACAAAAAGCTGCAAGCAAATCCGCAGTATAAGCTGTATGAGCCGCACTCGAATGGATTGTTTAATTCTCCCGCCATTCCCCATACCGAGAGGAAATTCAAAACTTCCGAGATTCGTTCCTAGATTGAGGAGACTGAATCGTTGAGTGATCAGGCAAAAATCTGTAGCACAGCTCATAGGTTCACACTTTTTTCTCAATTTACAGTTTTTTTCTCCTCTATTGTGTAGCAAAACAGTTAATAGTCGGTGGAAAACGTGATTATTCACGTTAAATCTTAAATTTGTAAACCATGGATAAAGTACGTTTTGACTGATACAAATGGATAGAGTACTTTTTGGCTGAAACATTTTTGGATAAACCTTTGGCTGAAAACGTAGGATCTACAAGATGACGACTAGTGAGGCGGATGGGGTAACTTTTGTGGATACTGGAGTGAACTCCTAAAAGGCTTTGTAGCCGATACACGGGTTAAAGCACTCTGATAACCATAAAAAACGCTGCAAATTCTTCCACTGGGGTTTATTATTCAATTGGCTTGCGTTCATGATTTGAATTTCTACTAAGCTTTGGAGTGTGCGTGTTTCACAGGTGATAGAGCGATTATTGAATTTCAGGAGATATGCATAGAGCACGTAAATCTGTTCTCAACCAAAATACCTATTTGGATTGTTCAGTTGATCATGTTCGTGTGCCTCCTGAAATTCAATAATCACTTTATCACCTGTGAAACACGCACACTCCAAAGCTTAGTAGAAATTCAAATCATGAATCATTGAATAATAAACCCCAGTGGAAGAATTTGCAGCGTTTTTGATTGAAAACTTGATTTTCATCACCCATTTTTCGGTGGATAGAGCACGTTTAGAGATGAGACGACTTCATTTTCGTGAAGGATCAGTCCCCCAAACCTGTCACCAACCATAAGCTCATAACTGAAAAAAATGGCGTTTAGTACTTTTTGCGATGCAACCTCCTCAATTACTCTAAAGTTGAAGTAGAAAACTGTGTTTTTCAAATGGTCAATAAAAGCAGATTAAAATAATAAAGAAATAACGATTTATTATTGTTACCCCCTCCAATCAGCCCCTTCTCAATGAAAACTGAATGATTTTGAATATTTCCAAATACTACACCAAAAATCTTGACTGAACAAAGAAAGAATATCTTGAATCGGTCAAGAATTCTCGCTAGAGCATCGATGGAAAGGATTGGCTGTTACTCCCCTCCTGTTTCCCCTCCTTTCAGCAAAAGCAAAATTTCCGGGGTTCGTGGAACAACTAGACTAAAACTTACTGGACTAAACTACGAAAAAAAAATAATAATAAAAATAAAACAATAATCAAGTTTCTAGCGGTATAGTCAACATTCGACTTCGAATCTACTTCATGAAGACATTCCAGTTCTAAGTCTAGAAAACGTTAGATACCTTGCTGTATAGCAAACAGGGAATCTCAGGGATAAATGAAGCAAAAGTCTGGACGGTATGAATTGGGAAAATGATGAAACTCGAAAAATTAATGGGAAAACAGTTGTACCTCACATTTATGTTCAACCTTTCTATAGCACTATAGCACTATAATGCAGTAGGCCCTTTTTGCCTTCAAAACCGGAATTTCTCCACGATATCGATAGAGAATCGCGAAGTTGAACATATTAGAAGAAATTTCATTAAATTTGGAAGTTTCGGGGATTTTGATACCTTCCACCTCTTAAAGTTCAAGTGTTTTCCGTTTTCAAGTAAGAAGTTTTTAAACTAATTTGATAACTTTTGAAACAATTTGAAAACATTTTATGCTGATTGTGAGAATTGCCAAAAAGAGAGCTTTCAAAACCTTTTTCCAAACCGAAACGAAAACTTTCTGAACAGAATTAATAAGTTTTATAGCCAAAGGGGGTTTTCAATCTAATATAATGACTTTCCGAATAATTTTAAGAATACCAATCAAAATGGATAGATTCCCAGCATGATCAAGACCAATTACTGACATTGGGTCATGCACTTCATTTAATAATCATTTATTGACGTATGACTCCAGTAGGAAGATAATTTTTTCGTTCTGCAAAAAGAAATAATAAGCCAGTTTGTTTGCAGCGTTTTGATAACTCAAATTCAACCCCTGGCTGTACGGTTATGCTTCTGACTAATTTCTTAGAGGGAAGCAAGCGTGGACCGATGTGGTTGAGGGAGTCTCGGACACTCGTCTCTGCACCGGAACGAAATTTGTGATTGATAAGTTTTGACTGAGGGCGTGCGGCTATTGGCAGTTTGTTAAAGGGCCGGCAGTTCCCCTGGCAGTTTTAAAAGCCCTTTGGGACAAAGGTCATCTGCAGGAGGCGGGGCGCTCTTTGAGTAAATCATCCGTCTGTGGTTGGATGGTGCCCAATCACTTGAAGAATTTATCTTGACGATCCGTTGTGATCTTGGTGTGTTTAGTCTGAAATCAAGCTATCGGCTAGATACGGATATGGCTCCCCCTCAAATCTCTCTTTTCCTTCAAGACACATTTCCAACGTTGCGACACAACTAGGTTAAAACTGGGCACGATAAGAATCATGCAAATCCGTCGGGAATTGTTGTATGAGCAGCTTCAACAACGTTTGTTCGGAAATCTGGTGTTCCAGTAAGGCAGCACAGAACATTTGTTTGGAAAATGAGGGATTTTCAGGACCTTTTCCTTGGTTAGAAGGTCACTCGGAATCACAGGCCACTCAAGTTCGGACCGAGTACCTGCTTCATTAATTTAAAATTTCAACTGTTGGTCCACTCCTGACAATTCCTGAACTGTTGGGAGAACAGGCCCGGGGCAGCCATCTTCAGATTCAGCAAAATAATAGGTCTACAATTTTTCAGAATACATTTTTCGATAATTTTGTGCATTTCTTACAGTTTTTGTCATTTTTGATCCGCAAAAACTTTTTTTAACCTCTAAAAACTAGGCTTTTGAACTCATTCTTCTCTTAATGCTATATTATCAGGATTTCGGACCGGATTTTTTAGACTGCTATCAGCGTAAACTATTATCGCTCGCGAATACGTTGCACCTTTTACCCAGAAACATGTTTCTTTACGAATTCAATGAACTCGACTGCAGGCGAATTGAAGCAACCAATTTTAAATCGCAACCAATCATAGGCACAGTATAAGTATAACACCATACTGGTTCAATTTTGTGGTTCAGACGGACCACCAAAACCATTAACGAAATATACAAATAACGAGAAAAAATTACACAAAACAGCAGAAGTAGCACACAGGACTCAGAATTAACACAGCAACACAGAATTTCAGAACGGAAACAAAATGGCGAAAAGAACTGGTAGGTATTAATCGTCGTTAAAGGTGCTAACCATCCAAATTAGGTTGGCTGGTGGCTGGTTTAGTTAATGTATTCAGTCAATAAATAAAATTGACAAAAAATGCACACATGTGAATAATACGATTTTGAACTTGAGCTATTAGCTTTAGGTTACTTTCTCAAAGGTAGGCATGGCTCGTGTTGTTGGGGAAGGTCTTGGCAATTCATTCATGTGTTAAACTGAAGGGCCCAACAGAGTTCCACATCCCACTACCCCTTCTTCTACAAGCCAGGTAAAATTTGTTTTTTATTATTGAAACTTGCGTCTCTTTTCGCATTTTCCATGTGATGCTCTTGCGCTCTGTGGATAACGTAAATGATGAATTTTGTATTGTGAGTTGACAACGTTATTCTCGGCCTATGTACTATCACATATGTGCGACTACATACCTTGTGGTGTGCATTGGACTTCGTCGTTAACCTATTATTCGTGGATCCTTATGAAATTGCAGATGTAAATTTTTGACATATAACTTTTACTTTCATTTTAGCGGGTTTGATCATTGATTTATCTGAATTGCAGTTGGTGAAACTGAAAGCCGTTGTTTAGCAGCTTAGTTCTCCGGTTTGTTAAGTAAGCGTTGACTGAAAATGTTGGTGATGCCGACCTAAGAAGTGCCTTTTGTTTCTAAAAAGGCGGTACAATCTATCGTCTTGTCTTCTAATCGTGTTTATCAACTTTTTACCAACTTCATTCTCTAGTTTCGTCTCATTTCGTGACGCCATTAAATAAATAATCTTTCTAGAAACTCCCAAATTACGACGATCACCTTCAATATTAGCGACTCCCATCAAATTTTCTCCCACCGAGGGGATGAAAATGCATTCCCCCCCGAGTCCGGCGACCTTAGCGTGATCGCTTCCAGTTTACACGAGCGATCAGACACGAGGGTCATTCCCATTGGTCAGGCCACGCCCCCCACCCCCTCCCCACCACTAACTCCATTCGCCGGTATAAAAAACAATAATTTTCCGAAACCCCTCACGAAAAACCTCATTCCTCTCATTTTCTTCTTCTGTTTTTTAACAACCGCTAAAACCTCCAAACTGTTCTTTGACGTTTTTAAACCAGAAATAAATGCCGCGGGTTTTTTTCTTCTTGCCGGCGCAATCGCCCTTCCTATAATGTCGGACTATTTTCGTGGCCATTAACTTCCATTTTTGCCGTATTTTCGTTCGTTATTTTTCTTCTTTTCGTAGTGCCAAAACGTCGTAATGAGTCCTGAGGCCCTTCTATCTCTCGATAATCGGAGGCTCATTATTCAAATTTTTCTCCAATTACCCGCGAGGGAGAACCCCGTAACACCCCACTTCATGTTCCACCGGCAACTCCGAATGGCGTCCGTTCGGGAAGCAAATAAAACGACGGTCTCTCCCCGAGGCTAATAAACTTATGCGGGGCCGCTAAAACCGTTTCCATTAATTTTTTTTAAAAGGGAGGAGAAAATCGCCCTCGATTTGGATGCTGGTTATTTCGGATTATTATTTTCATTAAAAATTAAGTGGGCGTTCTAAACGTCCTCCTGCGTTGGGACCAGTTTTTGTTGCGTCACAAGTAACCTTTTTGGACGCGTAATTTGCAAATCTCGATTTCAACTTGGGATTGATTGATCGATTAAGTGTGCTCAAAAGTTTGCCAAGTCGGGTGTGGCACATAGCTTCCTTGTATCCGTAACTTAGAAGTATCAGTGAAATGTTTTGAATAATCATGTTATCTCAGAAGAAGGTATAAAACCTCACTATTACTGTTCACCATCGATGATGGCACCCTCGCGTCTTACTGTAATATTCGCTGTTACTCACTTGCTGTTCGAAGAGGTCAATTCAACCGAAATGTTCTCCCACTTCTTTTCTCGTTTTGAATGCATTTTTAGTAGCTTGTGTTTGAGCTGTGAAGGTACAGTGATTTCAAGTGTAAGGGAAAAGATAAATATAGCGTTGTAGGCCCAATAGGCTATTGGCAAAAGATCTTTACATCGAATTAGCAACCTACCCTGTGAACTCAATTGAAGGAAGATGAACGATTCTTCGGGTTAATGAGAATGACACGAGAAACATTCATGTTCTGAATATATACTGCGCTCCTTTTGGGCTCATTCTAATCTTTGAAGGCAAATCTATTAGTGACGAACATGAACAATAGTTTTCGATATTCAGACTTTCAGCTCTTCGAATTCACCCTTTAGGATTGACTGAGATTGATGCTGAATTCAATACCAGCTAGAGGCCACATTTATTTATTTATTTATTTAATGTGATTTTTAGTTTAATAGATTTTAGTTCAGTAATTCCGGAGAACAACTATGGACGGTGGACGGACGGATCTTTTAAAATTTTATTTGAGTTTCGGATTCTACACATTTTGAACGTAAAGTAGCTTACTTTGAGGGGATTAGAAAATTTTTTTTCTTGTTTGATTACACAAGTTGAAAATAATATAGCAAAATGTAAATTCAATATAAAGAATGCTGAATTCTACTTGAAAATTACTAAGTATTGTAAAAAAACAAACAAAAACGTTTGCATTCAGTTGGAACAATCTGCATGTCGGTATTGTAATCCAAGTTTCTTCAATTCACGTTTCTATTCCAAAAATCCCTTTTTACTAGCGGTTGATCAATGTCTCATGTTGCAGACACAGACAGTTCTTGTTGTATAAACTGAATTTCCCACGTTTGTCATGAACGTTATTTTCCTCAATCATAAATTTCCACTCTATGAATGTCTAATTGAATCAAGATGGAAAGTTATTAATACTCGGTTACTTTCTCTTTGTTCTTTCTCTTTGAAGATGTTAACGTAATATTTATGTACCTACGTAGTTGATTGGCAGCCCTTTGGATGTAGCGGAGGGCGCGTTGGTTCCCCATTGTTGAGTGTACGTTGGGCTGCGCTGCCTGCTGCCTCGTTCGGTCCAACCCCCAACATCCGGCAGTTGTCGTCCGGTCTCCTCTTACTTACGCAGCCTGCGATCAGCGAAAACTAGGTCGCCGGTCTGTTGATAGTTTGGAAAAATCGTCAACCCCCTGGAAATGAAAAATGTCAGTGTAGTTGGTAAGGACAAGAGTACTAGTTGGAGAGCCAGCTGCGAAAATGGTGATTCATTTAAACAAATATTTCCCCCCCGTCACTGCCATTCAGAAGTATAAAACCACCTCGGATACATCGTACCTGATAGAATACAAAACGGCGGTCTCACTAAGATGCCTAAAATGGGATACTTTCAACTTTTCCTCCTATAATTCAAAAATCGTGCGTCCCACACAGATGTATATGAGCACCAAAGTTGTGGTGATAAAACTGCTAGGTTGTTTCATAATTATAAAAAGCGGAGCCAGTCTGTTATATTCAAAAGGATTAACATTTAATAGGAAGATTCAATACATTTATAAGAGAACAGGTGACAATCAGATCTTGAGGTTATACACAGTCAGTTTAACAATCGCAGGTTGGTTGGTTGGCAGCATAGCATGCATGACTGTTCATTATAACATATGTAATATAGACATATCAGATTTTTTGGAATGTTTTAGATAATCCAAGAAGATGTAGAATATAAGCTTCTTACAACGATTCACTGGTCACGAATGTCGTGGGACATATTAATTGACATGTATTGTGTGTCAAGCTAATTCTTCAGCGGATAGAATAGTTACCGAATAGTGTCCATCCTCGAATGGGTACTTTACAAATTTGGAAACTAAGAAATTGATGCTTGCTGGATTTCATGTTTGTGTATGCGCAGAGTGATGTATTCATTTGTGGGCTATGCAACTTGTAGGGGACCATCTGTATTCTAATCCGCACATTCACTGAAAATCATTATTGTAGGCTTGTTACTGGTATTTCACTTTGGCGCTGGCGGATTTACTGATAATGCTATCACGGTGGGATTGATATGAGATTATCGGGCTGTTATTCGCCGACTACCCTGAAAATTTGAATGCTATCGGACCAATAGAAACCAAGAAAGTTATGCTTATTGGATTCTACGTTTGCGTGTACGCAGGTTGACATTGATTTCCGAAAAGACCGCACCTTCAAATAAAATTTCATCGAAATCGGATGAAAAATCTAGGAATCACAAGGAGTGTTACAAGGACTGCGGACACACGGATAGGCAAACGGACCCGAACACACAGACAGATATTGTCCATCGTGTTGATGAAAGTTGAAAGTGAAAAATGTCAACGTTTCCACAAAGATCGTAGTCAATGTGTTTCAGTAGGTGAAACCTGACTGCTCAGACCTACAGGTTAAAATCCCTGGTTCGTTGAAATTCATTACCCAAGTAAAACCTCACCGAATTCGTTAGTCTTGGTGGAAAATGATCTGAGCTGAAATTAGTCTGTACAAAGCTAGGACAGTGTTTGACCCTGAGCTTGTTCAAATCATAACCATCACTTCAATTGTTCCTGGGATTAACAGAAAAGTACGTCTTTTCAGTCGTAGAGCGAAATATTTGTATAACCCCCCCCCCCCCCCCCCGCCACTCCTCCTCAATTTCCATCATTTTGCGTTTCAAGGTAGGCAGATTTCAAATACGGAATACTGTCCAAAAACTTGGTTTTCCGAGGTTTTTCCTGACAGGTTCTCATTTTCCACGTAATTGTGGACGCAGAACCGGCTGAGATACGTTTGTACAAAGCCAATAATCGCGATTTCTGAAGATAAAATTGACTCCAGAAAATCATAATGACATTGAAATCCGTTTACTATTCACTATTATTTCAATTTACTCCGTTAATTACTCTCAAGTAATTACTTCAAGTGGGTACTATATTTCTCTTACCAACTCCTTGAAACATACACTATTCAATTATTTTCATGTTGTATCGGGATTTATCGTATTATAAAGAAATGAATCAATGGGAAACGGTGTGAGTGATGATTTTCTCTATAAAAGTATTTTCTCAAACTCACTATCTCAAGGAAGTCTTACATATCTTACTATATATTTGGTGCCTTTAAAACAGAATATCTGTCGTATATAGTGGAATCTTTTTTAAAGTGAATTGACTTTTTGAAATGAGTTTTCTGCCGAGTTGACTGAGAAAGCGATGGCGGAGCTTTGGCCGCGGGAACCGCTTCCGCCGGAACCACTTGAGCTAATGCGTTTCCGCCGCCAAGATGGCCGCCCCACTCTGCCCGCTTGTAACACGAACGACACAAATGAAGAGCGCAGAGATATGAAGAAAACTAATTTTCAGATTATTTTTACCAGTTTTTACTCGTTATTTAGGCAAAACCGGAGAGATTTGCTGCTCAAGTGTTGATTATTTCCACCCGCAAAGATTTTGGCAGGGTAAAACGTTAAATTAAGTTGGGATTAAAAATGATTAAATTTGATAAATTATTGGTGCTATGCATGGCGCATTGAGGAATTGATTCGAAATCAATCGCATGCGATGAAAAACGCAATATATTTGAGTGATGCCCCATAATTGAACCCGTAACGCTTCGCAAATTTATAACTTGATAGATGGGATTTAACTCCACAATCAACGATAGTGAGATTCAATAGTAACTCTGTGAAAAAAGAAATTTATAATTTGAAAACGATTCAAAAGCATTTCATAACTGATCGAATTTCATCAATGTTTCTCCTTTTTTGGTTGAACAAGTAAAACGTTATAAAATGTAGTAAGTTTTCCGAAAAATGCCAATTTAGCTAGCTTCCGTTTGAAAATTCCTAAGTATTCGGTACCTTTTTGGCTCAAACTTTTCACTGATCAGCGTGATGTTGGAGAGATTTTGGTACACAAAAGTTCGGAATAGTTTGTTTTTGAGTAAAACGTTCTAATTAGCAATTTCTCACTAAAAATAGTCCTTTTAGAGAGGTTTTGGTTTAAAAAAGTTCGAAATATTTGACCAAAGCGTTTGAATTAGTAATTCCTTTCTGAATGAAAAATCAAGTTTGCGAGTTCAAAAAGAGTCAGTCCCGTACAAAAACCTAGGAATCAACAAATTTTCACTGAAGGTTAGGAAAAAAGACCAAAAAGATGTTTTAGTAGAAGGACACGCAAAATTACGACGCTGAATAAATAAACGTTGAAATAAAATGTATTCTAGAGCTTCTCCACTGTAACTCTCGCCATTGCAGTAGAGGCCAAATTAAAACGCAATCTGCAATGGTGGAACTAACCTTCCTTGCTTAGGAAAAAAAGAAAATCAGATTAGTTTGGCAAAATCAATTTGAATTTTTGGCATATTATCAAATTGAAAATTTTGGCAAATTAAATTGAACCTTTGGCACAAATCAATTTTAATATTTTTGGCATTTCAATTTAAACTTTTGCGCACTCAATTTCAACTTTTGGCATACCAATTCGAGCTTTTGGCATATCAATTTATACTTTTCACAAACCCAACTAATCCAACATTCCACCCTATATAATGATCAATAAATGTTTTTTCTCTCACAAATGTGGTGCCTGGAACAATCTCAAGGGACAAAAATATCTGCTGATATTGATATCTTTATATCAAGACACACAACACAAAAAAAAAAATGAGTACACAACGTAAAATATGAAGTCTGCAGCTGGTGATCCTGATCAATTTTGCTCCGGGAAAGCGGTGAGACGTAAAAGTTTAAGAAACGTGTACAACTAGCTTTAAAAACGATGTTACTCCCTAGCAACTTGTCCATTGTGACTCCGAATTTTGGTGTTCAATACAACCCATCTGTCTTGATCAACTTAATTTAAGTAAGAGCTTTATGCTCAAAATTGCGTAAAAATGGAATTCCCCCTACTTAGTGACACTGGAATTTCAGTAACCCTGTTACTTTACGAAAAATGTAGGAACTTTAATGACCAGTCGAAGCAGAATTTCATGCTCTCAAAATTAAGAATCTTACACATTTTCATGACAGGTCATCTGACCGTTAAATTGAAGAAATGTCGAAAAACGCTGCAAATTCTTTCACTGGGGTTTATTATCCAATTGGCTTGCGTTCATGATTTGAATTTATACTAAGCTTTTGAGTGTGCGTGTTTCACAGGTGATAGACCGATTATTGAATTTCAAGAGATATGCATAGAGCACGTAAATCTGTTCTCAGCCTGTGAAACACGCACACTCCAAAGCTTAGTAGAAATTCAAATCATGAACGCCAATTTGGAATAGTAAACCCCCGTGAAAGAATTTGCAGCGTTTTTTTTTTTGACAAAACGTAGAGAAGGAGTGATTTTAGGTATAGAAACTTGTGGTGCATTCGAATTAGTTACGCTGCTGTTTATTGTCAATAACGAGTCAAATTTACGATTAATTGAACAGGTAATTACATTTGAAAATGTTGGTTTATTATAAACCTTTTCAAAGTTCTACCTATTAAATGGGGCACCTCACAGTGTATGTGTGAATATACTCGTACCGGAAAACATAAAATACTTCTGGGATGTGAAGAAAGGAGAAATCCCAAGTGCGAATTAACAACACGGACAACGACTAACTTGACTAACGTTTCGAATCAAAAGGTGGTAGGAGAGAAGGAGATGCCACTTATCAGGGTCTAGGGTCAATCACGTATCGAGATTACTTCCTATTGGTGTTGAAATCTGACAATTCTCATAAGAATAACTCATAACATAATTTTTCCACCATTAATCGCATTTGGGGCGACTGTGCGGCGTATGAGGTGTGTGGTCAGTTCGAACGGGAAAGAAAGGGTAGCGAAAAAAGCTGGAACCAGCCTCCGCATGTCCCCACAGTAGACAAAGCGGCTGAGGGGTGAGATTGGAATGAGCTCTTTTGACATTGCGCAAGTGTGGACATTTGGGATTTGGTCTCTTTCGACAATCCCCATTTTCCTAACTCTTTAACCTTGCATCGTTTCATCATTTTCCTGTTTATTGGGCTTGTCCATTTTGTGAATGAAAGAAAAAACTATGGGAATTAGTCAGCTCATTCGTACTTTATGATAAAGTTCAGTCAAATGAATGTTTGGACGATGAACACACAACGGGAAATCATGGAATTACAAGAGACGAGGAAGAGAAACCGATGATGACTGGTTATTGGATATTTTCCACTAGGTTGAACTGACTTATTGACGATAGCTATTCCTAGAAGAATCCTATTGCAATTGGCTAGTTGCAATGGGATAAGT
Organism: Creontiades dilutus; assembly: GCA_031894815.1. Taxonomy (NCBI): domain Eukaryota; kingdom Metazoa; phylum Arthropoda; class Insecta; order Hemiptera; family Miridae; genus Creontiades; species Creontiades dilutus. The sequence continues at coordinate 3,215,467 of JAVIWC010002084.1, forward strand.
AATTTATGTATTTATCAGATTAACGCGAGAATAGAGCTTTAGACCGACCGACAAATTAATGAGGAGGTACCGATCCAGCGAGAAAAACGATTTCCAACGAAAATCTCGATGATAAGGGGCGCAGATCAAACGGACGAGATGCCCACAAGGTAGTCATCATTGCCGTATGATTCGAAAAAGGTTTCCGAGTGAAAGAAGGGGAATTAACAGGGCGAAGGAGGGCGTTTGGGGGTTGGGTCAAAAGCGGGGAAATAATGAGGGGCCGTGCCCCTCTGGGAAAAAGGGTATAATATTGAGAAAAAATGAGGGGGATCGAAATTGACCCAGTTAGTTTGGGTAATGGCTACTCCATCCTTTTTTCATGTTTCTCCCATGGAACATAATTACGGCAGCATTGTTGGTTCGCGTGAAGGGGAAATTTACCGGTGTGTCTGAGGCGGGGAAGGGTAATTTTGTGCTCACGAGGGCACGGTTTTTGGCGGGGGAACATGATGGATTTGGTGAGCTGTCGTGCTGCATAGACCGCCATGTTGGATCGCTTTCATCGTCGCGAAACACGACTTCTTCTCGCTAAAGGTCAGCGAAATGAGATGTTTCATTATTTGCAAGTAAATGAGCCAGACCGTCATGAAAAGCATATTCAACCTTTCTTCCTATCTCTCAAACATTAAATGTAGGAGAACAGGGCAACAATTCAGCTCAATGGTACTCAACCCTCAACAGTCCAGTGTACACATTCAGGAACTCAGAATGACGAATATAGATCTCTGAGTCCATATTAATTCATACAACCTGAACAGTATCCAAGAATTGAATCGGGCAATATATTCCAAACATCTAGATGTAATATTTGACGACTAATTATTGTGGACATTATGAACATTATCTTGTTCTCAGTGTTAGAAACACATTCTCTGGGGTACGCAGACGATGTGCTGCTTAGACCACTATGTTGGTTCGCCTTCATATTGCGAAACACGACTTCTTCTCGCTAAAGGTCAGCGAAACAAGATGTTTCATTATTTTAACGTCTGCAGTCAGGAAATGATCCAGAACGTTTTGAAAAGCATATTCAACCTTTTTTTTTTTTTTTTTTTTTTTTTTTTTTTTGAAAATTAGCCGTAAGGAAACAGTTCAGCAATTCTACTCAAAGATACTGAACCCTAAACAGTCCAGTATTCGCATTCAGGAACTCACAATGAAGAATATAGATCTCTGATTCTCTATCCATTCATTCAACCTGAGCAATTGTCAAGAAATAAATCGGGAAATCTGTTTTAAACATCTGGCTTTAATGTTTGACAAAAAATAGTGTTGAGATGATGAACATTATCATGTTCTCAGTGTTAGAAACACATTCTCTGGGGTGACTAAATCAGATGTGACAAAAGGCTAGATTTGCTGATCCACTAACGCATTGGGTTAATCAGGAGTAAACATAGGAATCCCTTAGTTCTCTTTCTATAATTGATGTATAAATATCTACATTTTATGATGGATTGAAATGTAGCTTTAAAAAATAAATTTGTATTATCACATGATCAGCGGTTGTCAGAATGTCTTGCAGTCAGTTGTAACCTCCCTGGAAGGTCTATTTCTCAACAAGCAAGTCTATACATTGGTGAGGGTTGTTCAAGGCTGCTGTGGTTTGGCAAGCAGCCAAAACAGGTCTGGGGCTTAAAGGGTAATTCTGTGCTCACTAGGGCACGGTTTTATTCGGTGGGGGAACATGACGGTATGGTGAGCTGTCATGCTGCTTAGACCATCATGTTGGTTCGCTTTTACTTATACGACTTCGCGGCAAAGGTCAGCAAAAAGAGATGTTTCATAACTTTAACGTCTGCAATCAGTAAATGGGCCAAACCGTCATGAAAAGCATATTCAACCTTTTTTCTTCTTTTTTGAACATTATATAATACGAAAACATTGTCAAAAATCCGGTTCAATGATAATCGGTGCAGTAAAGGTATCCCGGAACCTGGATAGATCTCTGACTCAATATATTCATTCATATAACCTGAACAGTTGTCACGAATAACATCTGATACTCTATTTTGAACATGATGATGATCTATGTTTGAATTAGTGTACAACTAATGTGTATAATTGCGTTTTTTAACGTTGGCTACATGTTAGGTCAGTGGTTCCCAACCTTTTGTGGCCCATCGCCCCTTTCTGGAGGTTGACTAACACCTATCTCCCCCCCCCCCCCCCCCCTTTAATTTTTCCTTGTATGCCTAATTTTAATTTGAAGCGAAATGTATCTAATAATAAAGCAATTTTATTATTTTAAACAATTTTATTACTGTATATAAACACAACCAAAGCAGTGTTATCCGGTCACTCCTAAATAAAATAGAAAATAAAAAATTAAAATATAGATTTTTTATAGATTTTTTGAGCCTGAATCAAGAAACGGATAACACCACGTGAATCAGCGTTAAAAAACAATGAAAATTCATGTGCCACACTTTAGAGTTCACCATCATCCACTATTTGACAATTTTGGGGTTGCGCAACTTTGCGTGCTCGCTGAACCGGTTGCGCGCAATCAAAAAAATTGATTGAGGGGTCAAATTTTCATGAAATTTTAAGTAGAATCCGAATCTGCAATAAAAAATTGGGGTTTCCATTTAAAATAAGAAAGTTAGTGTCAGTTGCGCAAGATTGCGCAGTTGCGCGGGGTGCGCAAATATGATATTTGAGATCCTTGGAAAAACTTATGAAAAACTAATTGAAACTCATCTAATTTGGGAGATCTGGGAGAACTAGAAGGCCAATGCCCATAGCAGTTAGAGTTTTATAAACACGTCAACTTACTAGGCTCAACTAAAGGGTTGTCAACGACCTCGGATTTTCTCTCCACGGCCCTGGGTATAATAATTTTCCATGGAACCCGTAACTCCATAACCCATTAAAGAGTTATATCGGTACAGTATCATTGCGAAGATTCAAATAACTACTCTGTGACTGCGATAGAAATGATCGTAAGAATAAACTTCTTCTGGAAACCGCGTTTGAGCGAGGTGAGACCTCTCATTTCATCGGTTATTCGGTCAAAACTGATAGTTTAGTCGCAAAAATACTTCACTAGAAGAGTACTCTTCGATCTTATACAGCCCCGGGGTTCAGATGGTGATTTTGAATTCAAGAACTACTGCTTCATCACAACGGTAAGATTACTAAGAGGTTAGTTGAATGTTCGAATAAGTATTAACATTAGCTGCACAAAATATCTCCCTTTCATCTCATCACTAGTAAATCTTTATGTTCTATTTAGTCACTCCCTCAAACTGGCTGTTGTGTTAATTTTCAATCATTACTTGTATCTAACTGGAATCCTGGGATTTGTTCTAAGATACTATAACCCGAACCCTTGCTTCTTCAAGAATTGCGTTGCCGAAAATTAAACGTTTTCTTCTTCTTTTTCCCAAACTCCACTAGTTCGGGTGGATAAAATTGAATAGAATACTGTAGGCATTACTAGGATTCAAGGACAAACTGACGAGGTAATAGCAATAAATCGTATGAAGCAGTCATGCACACATTTAATGAAGAGTATTTACGAACACACGTATGAATGAGACAGTTTGTTGAGTACAGTGTATGTACTAGACAGGGGTACTCACCGGAGGGGTTGACGAAGGCCTCGTCATTAAGCTTGGGCGGGGGGGTGGCGCGGTAGCTATTAGTGCTCATTTGAATCTTATGAGCTATTTAATATTGAGAACTAAGTTGTTCTGAACATTTATTCCTAGTCTTATAAAATAACATTTTTTCTGTATTATATGAGGATACCCACGCTAAAAAATATAGTTACTATCAGACATAGTTAACAGGTTAATGAGTAAAACCTTTAGGGCCGTATTTAGCAAACTGGCTCCTCTAGGCCCTAGAGTATTTGCCGCCAAAGGTTTTAATTGGAAATCATAGTCGATCGGAATCGGGCTACCATAATTACATTGAAAACGACATAAATAGGTATGTACCTACCTATCTAAGCTAAACCCACGGGAATGTTTTTTCGGGGAATATTGCGAATATGGGAATCCTCGGTGCCAATCAGTGTACCGAGCTTCGGAGCATAAGTAGAACAGATGATTTTACAAACAGACCTCATAGGTGTATAATTATTATTATTCAACGAATAATAAACAAAAAAAGGCCCATCTAAGTAGATGATCTAAGGTGATAGTCACCTAGCCAGTGGCTAGTTGTCTAATTTAAGGTGATGGTGGTAGCTAGGTGATGGTATATCAACCAAGATACAGATAATATGGGAACCTCCAGCGCTCCCCGCGGTGATTGGGGTAGTAGCGCTGCCCCGGAAATTAACGTCTACTATGTTGTTCCTTATAGCAAGAAACGTTCTTATACTTTCGATCCAGTTTTTGAGGTTTAACCATTACACCTCCAAAAGTTTGCCAGTTTGCTTCTAAATCATCCAGCTTTCTTGAATCGGAGTCTAATCAAAAGCAGAACAAAGTCGCTGGTTTGAAGTCAAGCACGAGCAATCTACCTCAGTATTCATCAAGTTGAACGAAAATCGATACAAAAGTACAAGCTCTCCCTTTGGTCAGTGCCCTTAAAAATTAGTGTTGCTGGAATATTAATGAAATACGCTGTGAGTTTTTCCTCACCGCACCGGCCGAACTACCCGTCGGTGCCTCATTAAAAATTTCGACGGAATTTTAAATTTTCAAACTCGGCGAAAACCGGGCAGCTAGGAAGGCGCCGTGTCAATAATCTAGTAAGGACATAATTGCGTACGAACCACTTGAAAGGAAGGAGGTAGTGATCTCATCGGAATCAATTCTCCGGCTGAATAATGAACAGTGAGCTTTTGGCTCATACAAGGAAAGTACTGGATAATGAAAGAATCGACAACGTGGGTGATACCTTCATATTGTCGTCATGTCTATTCCCATGACTATTGCCGTGGACTGAATCAAGATTTGTAATATGAAGGATTGATCGCACTCTACGAGTTTTCCTCCTTGTATAAGTAATATTATTAAGTTATTAAATGTAGGTGCCTCATTTTATTTGCGAGGAAAAGGTATGACGTGTCCAACACATGGACTCAAACAAAACCCGTTATAAATTTCACCAGTTTTACTTATGAAAATAACAAGCACTTGGTTGACAGAACTTGATATTACCTAACCAGTAGAAGATGTTAGTGAAGTACAAATACAAAAGATGGCGACGCTATAAGTTGTCTGGCTAACCACAATTTTGCCAGGTTAGTTCAACGCACGATAAACTAAGTTATGAAAATGCCACCACTCAGATGATTTCTATTCCCGCTTACATTTTAATAATCAAATAATAACAATATTTTAGAATTTCAAGAGCAACAATGTAAACTTGCACAAGAAACCGGGGAGTTCTGTATAGTTTCAACGGAGGTATTCTATAAGGAGCCTAATAATATTACATAATTATTATGTAGTAAGAGGTGTAATCTGATATCATAATCATCCGTTAAATGTACGTATTTTAATCTCATCATAATGTTCGGCTGATTTGTGTTCATGGTAAGCAAATATATGAGCAGTGATGGGGTGGTTTCTACTTCTATCTACAGGTATTATGTAGATAGGTAGATAGATAGTTTATTTAAATCATTTTAAATGTTACATTCTTCAATTAACATAACTGATGACCGAGCTGGATAGTGTAACACTGTGGCCCAGCCCGGAGTTGGTTCTTACATCTAATTTATATAAACTACCTACCTACACTATATTTACTCTACATTTTAATTATTAAAATTTAGATTCCACTTCCATGGAATGGTGTACTTAGTAGATACGCCATTTATATAGCTGCTAATTTTATATAATCATTAATTTTAGTCCATAAAGTACTCATATGGGTTATTTCTAATTATTTCACAAGTTTCTTTTTTGAATAGCTGTTCACTATTTATCTTCATTAGATTTTTTAGATGTAGAGGTTCGTTTTCCGTTGGGTCATATGATCAAAGTCATCCCGTGGATCGCATTATGACGAGTGATCATGTTGAATGATTGTCGTCTGGAGAAGTTTAACATACTTGGCTTGTTACACTCGTTTTCGAATAACACCAATTCTGAATTCCGTTTTCAACATCTTTCTCTCCTTGGAATATCTCTTTTGTCTGAAGAGTGTAATGTCTACAACGTCCGAAGCCAACTCGAATTAATTTTGATAAGTAGGTATGACAAAACCGCCCACAAAACTATAAACCATCTCTGTCCTGAGAGGCTGCGGAAGCAATAGCTTCTATTCCCAGAACGCACTGACAACTGGAATATTGGAGAGGCGAGAGTCAGCACCAACTGGTGGCAATTCGAGTTTCGCCTCGTTAGGGCTTAACTACAATTTGTAAAACACATTCTGGAGTTCAATCAAATATCAGACTTTAAAGTATATCAGAACCCTAAAATATTTCAAGGATTCAGTTTCATTCAGGATTTCCTATTGAAGCATATGGTGCATATTGAGGCAAAGTCGTGTAGGGGTTGTTTTAGAAGGCGGATCATGAATTCGAAGGGTGTTGTCATTTTATGTTGAGCCATCCTTCTAGGTAGACTGCGGAAGCACCAGCCAACAACTTGAATTTCCGTAACGCTCTGGCAACTTTAATTTGGGCGACAAAAACAATTGGTTATTCATGGAGTTCCCATTGGTTGCTTAGCTGCAATGCGCCTCGTTAGAGGCTACATACCTAAATACCATTTTGGTGAGAAATTAGTTTTGGAATTATCGTCCAACAGAACCCTTCAGTTATTTCAACTGTTCAATGTGGTGAATATTTGAGCAAAATCGCGTAGGGCTTATGGTGAGGCCACTTTCATGCTAAAGTAGATTTCAAGGTAGACTGCGGAAGCAACTGTCAACAGCCTCAATACCCGGAACGCACTCACAACTGGAATATCGGGAGCAGCGACAGTCAACACCAATTGGCGACTCGTGGAGTTTCGCGGGTGACTTAGCGGCAATGCGCCTCGTTAGGGCGTTCACTTTCTGTCAACGATCGACTCTATTTAAGGGGGACCCTCGCCCCTCTGAATTGAGTGAGGGAGGGCAAACCCTTGTGATCCAGGGCCCTTTTTAGGGCTTGGAGAAGTATAATTAGAGCAATCTTCCAAGATTAAAGGATCCTCCCCTCTCCAACCCTCCGCATCCCAATGCTTTCAATAGGGATTGAGTGACAAGAGCGACCAATCAACTAGGACTGGTCGCGAGGGTAATTGAAAATATTCCTCACCTCTCATAGTCAGCGGGTAATGGAGATTTACTTACCTGTGCGTTCTCATGATCGATCATCTTACCAACCTACTTTTAAATAATGAGATACAAATAATTTGTAAAAATGAGATACACATAATAATTATTAAACAAAAATAGTATACAATTTAAGTACCTACATACTGCGTAAACTATTGTTTCTGCCATCAGTGCCCCTCCTCTATTTGAACAAGTTAGGAGGATAGAAAATGAAATGAAGGAAAACAGGAAGTTCAATTAATGTAAAAAAAACTTAACCATTCCATCAAAATTACAATGGCCAAGTATATTATACATAGTTTTAAAAAAATATGTAGGACACTTCAAAGATTCATAAATAGATGAATATGCCCTTTTAGAAGCAGGTGGGACACTGAATGAGTTCGGATCAGGATAAAATGTGAAACAATTTAACGGGACGATTGGATAAGGATTCTAGCAACACAGCCACCCACCGAATCAGTGTCGACGCGAAAATAATTTCCCACAAAACGAAAATTGTTCATACTGTTCCAATTGGTGAAAATGAAAATAATTGTCATCGATTTTTTTCAGTTGAATTTGCTGAATGAAATTCGCTTGGCGACCTGCAGAACTGAGTGCAAGAAGAGGAGTGAGAAGGTCAGAGTTAGAAATCCTTAATGTTGACAGAGTGTTCAACTCGAGTGTTCAACTCGCTAGGTCTAAATACGAACTTAGCGTGCCGGGCACAACAGACGAAACTGTGATAATCACTTCATTACTGTTAGTGCTTTCTAGGAGTTGTCGAATTCTCTATTCCATCATGGACGTTACTCCATAAGGTTTCCATCTATAACATGAGTAATTTAGTCGGATTTCAGAAAATTTCCCCGATTTTTTTTTGCGAAATTTTATTTAAAAAAGTAATACATAAGTAGTTTGAAAGTAGATAGCAAGAAAACATTTAATGGTACCGGTTTCAAAAGAATAGACATTTGAAGCTAATTTTAGAGAATTTAATGTCCGATTCGAATATTAAAACTTCTTTTTGCGCAACAGTTGGGAAATATCTCACTTTCCACCCATACCGATCAAGAGTGTCGGATGAACATTCTGATACGCATCTCATTCGATTCCACGTCCAATATTACTAGAAAAACGATACCGCACAAGCCATCGGAAATCCCCGGTCTCACAACCGTTTTCCCCCATCGCACCCATTGTGGAGAGCATGGATCCCAAAGTCTACTACAAATTCTGAAGGCGTAAGGGCTACAATGTAGAAATTTTAGGTTTGCTGAACTTTTTTCCCCTAATCCAAGGCTAGAAATACTGAGCAGAGCAAAGAGAATGAACGAAGAATCACTTGGTAGATTTACTACCAGCCAGACAAATGAAAATTACACCTTTACCTAGTTTTTTATTCGCGGATTCGGTCTTGAAATGGTCTGAAATTTATTTGTTTCCAGTTTTTTCTCATGTGTGGATAGTCCCACACCCCCCTTATTCTAAAAGGCGTAGCTCTACTGATGAAGCATTGCTTCAGAGGTATATCCTAAAAATTGATGTCAAATACAGATGGAAATACTCCCAAGAAATTTATGAGTCAAGATTCATTAATTCATCAGTAACAAACAATAACTGAATTTATAATAGAATGAGATGAGTTACGAAAATAAGCTTGTTACAACAGAAATACCGTGGGACATGTACTCGAGGACATCGACGCCTTTAGAAGGGGGGTCGACATGTTTCGCGGGTCTGGCACGCTAGTTCTATATCGAATAGAATAATGATAGGACTTTCTTCCTTGACTATTTTATACATTTGAGTAAGATCGGACCACTAGAAACTGATAGGATGATGCATGGTTGATTTTACGTTTGCGTATTCGAAGAGTGAAGCAGTGATTTGTGAGCAATTCATCTCTTAGGCGATCACTCACAGCCTAACTCGGACATTCCCTGAAAATGTCAACAACATCGAGTAAAAACTGGGAATCAAACGTGTTAAGGGTCTGCAAAAAACGGGCAGAATGGTTTAAAACGAACGATTGGGAATTTTGATTTTAAAGAAAACCATTTTTTCATCTCCCGAAAGTGAAAACTAAGCATCCGTTTTCATTGGCAGACTTGAAAGCAAAAAGCAGAATCTCTTATAATATAAGAGATATGTATGTTATGTGCCCAATTATTTTTACAAATAATTACATAACCATCGAAATCGATTGAACACCGCAACTCGTATGTTTCATGGGAATAGACAGCTTTCCTTATTTGACTTCCATTTTAGTTTTCATGCTCATCATTTAGCTCGTAATTGACGATTCATGACTGAAACACGTTACTGGTTAGTAGTGGACTTACACGTCTACTAAGCACGCACTTCTAACCGTTTTTCTAATACGAGGAACACACATATCCACCCATTAAACCAACATCCATTTATTGTCATCTTTATATCCGTCATTATGTGGGAAGTATTATTCGGCCATTAAAGTACCTGCCTGGTAGTAAAACTTGATCGTTCAATAAAATTTAAAACAGGAACCTTTCCCATTCATTGTGCGAACAACGTTCCTTCGGATACTGGAGATTTTTTTCCCCTTTGTCTCAATTAAAAGGCGCCAGCGTTCTCGACAACCTCTGAATTAACTTTAGTCGGTTGCAAAGTTATTTTCAGATGATAGAAGGGTGTTTTTCATTGTCGAGACAGCACTTTAATGGAACAACTTTATTGTTGAATGCAACGCTCAACTTTACCAAGTCGAACTAAATCTCGAAGTTGGAAAAACTCATTCCAAACTCCATTGTCTTCCAATCCAAAACTCTTTCATCATTTGAGTTGTGAGTGAATATTTTTATTTTGCCTACATCCTGTTAAGAAATCTCCAAATTGGACTAAATATTTTTCAAACTGGGGAATGTGTGAGCGTCATCGTGCCCCTGTATGTTACACAACTTTCGTAGGTGAGTATAACCTGACTTTCGTAGTATTTGGGTGGTGGGGATGCACTTTTTTGCTTTTTCCAAGGGTGTAGAATATATTTACAGTAGGTAGTTATTTATTTTCAGATTTCTTTTTACATTTACATAATATGTATTACATAATATATTATATTATACAAATTTGTGACAAAATTTATACTATTCCTACAAAACAGCTGATGCTTTTTGTAGCTGACTTGCGCCCCGCTGACTTCAGTGAGGATCAGCTGACCAAGAGGCGTAAAATGTATCATAATGATGACAAAATCGTTCTAAAACTCTCTTCTCTCCGGTTCACCGTAAGACGTAGCCTGTGGGGAGCTAGGAAAACTACAAACATTGGCCTGGAAATTAGCGCCAATAAACTAGCAAAATTGCTGGAGCCATCAGGAGCGCCCCTACAGCAGGAACCCTGCAGTCAAATTAAGAGCCCTCAAGATTACAGACACTCGTGGATTCCATAGGACATGCAAGTATCTTACGGCTGTTTGGATAGACAGTCCTTAAGTGAGAAGTGATCAAACTACCTCGACCTATGATTTTAATAAGAACTTCAAAGTAACAACAATGAACGGGAACGAGACCTCCAATCACTCTGGGAATTTGGTAGTCTACGTGAAAGTAAGGCAGCCAGGAAGCCAGGAAGCTCTTAGAGCACTTTCAGCTTTTCAAACCAGATCAAGACTAGTCAAGGAGTCCTGGGATGTACTGAATACCCTGGGAAAAAAACAGAACGAATCGGAATGAATATCATGGCATACAGTAATGGAAGGCAACGAACGAGTAGACATTTTAGCATGAAATTAGTGTCTTACATTGGGCCAGAAGTAGTCTTGAGCATAGCGAAAATCACGGTAAAAACAGCTTTGTGGGAAAAGGTAAGGAAGGAACACGAACGGAACTTGCAAAACACCCCAGAACAGAAACGTGGAAAACTGTTGATGAATGCACCCTGCTGTTGCAGAAGTACAACCTCCCTAAATCTCTCTAGGAGGAAAATGAGACTCTTAATGGGAATGGTGACTGGCCATGGGTGTTTCAGGAAACATCTGGACAAGTTTCAAGACTTCATGGGTGACACAAAGTGCAGATTGTGCGGAGAGGGAAAAAAAAACTTCTCTTTGAATATCAGCACTCGTTCAGAACCGTTCGGACCCTCGATTGCCTCCAGAACCTACATGTTGGAAACAGGGCATGAACCGCACAATGAACCACGTTTCGGGAAGGAAAAAATTGATCCCTCACAAGGATCCTGAAGTCGGACGTTGAAAATTTATGAAGAGCCTCCTGATAATCCTGGGATCAACTAACCTAAGATAAGCAACCCGGCCCCTGCTTACAGCTGAATTTCGCCTGGGCGGTCTTGATATGAAGTTGAAAATCTGTCTTAGGTAATGGGAAAGCCAAATAGAAAGCGATATTTTTAACATTTTCGTCATAGAAATTCGATTAGCCTAAAATAGGGTACACTGAGACTGATCTTATTCTTAAACAATTTTTAACTTCAATAAAAATCCATCGTTTTTCAACCAACCTCAGCCCTACGACGAATTCATTGCACAACCGCTCAAGAATAATTGAATAACCACTTTTCCGGAAGTTGAAAACCGCTGAGTCAAATGACCCGTTTAATTGAGAGCCCTAACGACGTAAACGCCGAAGGTTGGTCCGATTTTTGTTCAAAACCCCAATTCAGATATTATTCATTGGAATCGACGTCGGGATAAATTGCTTCACGTCGCTGTGTGAGAAAAAAACTTAGCGTTCGGTTATGTTCAACGATGAATGTTTCATCGCCTCATCGATCTGTATTTCCCGGACGGAGGTGACCGGTTTTAATTGATCGTAACGACCGTTAATTTGATTATGTCGTCCGTGAGCTCCGTTTATTGGAAGGGCAGGTCTGGTAATTGTTACGCTTGAATATGTTCCTAGAGTTTTTACAGAATTCGTTAATCGTGAGCGTGGTACCTGTCATCATATTAATCTTCACAAGGAAACAATTTCTGAATTTCGTTCTATATAATGAGCACGTTCATTTCTTTGTCAATTACTAGGTTCATTATTGAAAAATTTAACCAATAGATTAAACCCAAAGGTTACAAAGGCCGAAAAAAAAAAAAAACTTCGAACGATGTATTATACAAGGAATCAACATTTCGGAATTAATAAGTGCAAGTAGAGAAGTCATTCCGAAATTAAGGTTTCTTCATTTGCCTATTCAGAAGAAGAATGAAGATTAATTTGAAAGAAATAATATTCAGGCGTTTGTAGTCTTTATTTTTTCCACCAGGTAACGGTTAGAGATTTCTTCAAGAAACTTTCGGGGTCGCTTGAAGAGAGTGTGGCAGATCGATTCCCGCGATCTCCACAAGAAGGGTCTACGAGCCTTAGGCCCTTCTTGCGCAGGTCTCCTCAGACTTTTTAGTCTAATTCCCTGCCAATGAGTTGTTGTCGTAAATCGTGCAAGTTAGTAAGTAAATAAAATGGATTAAGTTGCATTCCGTTGAATAAAGCCTTTCTAAAGATAGTAATGTACGTCTCATCCACTACACTATAAAGACTCTCAGCCATAGGTTAACCATTCCAAGAACGTGAAACCCATTGATCATCTGACCAGCAAATCTTTACCGGTCGATAAAATAGAAATATTGTACCATTTCGTAGCGGTTAAAAGGTCCTTTAGGAAAGGCTCCTTCCAACATTCGAGTGACGAGCAAATGACTCAACCAATCTCATAAAATGACTCGAGTCATATCCGTAAAACACGTGAATTACCATCACAATGTCTGCGAGTACCTGGGAATCCTCGGTCGCCGCCGCCCCTCAGGGCGATATTGGCCGATGATTCTCCGCACCGACCCACCTCGAAATTGGTCCTAATGGACCGAAGAGGTGCATTTGAAAGGGGAAATGACGCCGACGAGAATATTTTTCGTTAATATCGACACGATTTCTATATTCTCATAGGAACTTGAACGCCTGTCTGCCTCCAGCCGCTCACCATTGTTTTCAGCAGTTCTTTGCCCGATAATTTTTGTTCTTTAAAAACAATTGAGGTTGTAATTCGGATGAAGAGTCTTTTGACCCTAATTTTGAGTGGTTACTTCGAAGATTTTTTTTGTTTTGTCTTATAGGTAGGTAAAAAATGGGGTTGTCTGTACTCCTCTGTCGTTCTTCACTTTTCTTAGGATGTCTTTCTGAAGCTAGTCCACAATTTCCAAACATCATCGACACAGGAACGCCCTATTAAAAGTGATCAAGGGGGATTCAGGACAGCCCAAGCTTGTTAGAAACAATTCATGACATGCAGCACTAATTTATGAGCGAATTCCACCAAGTTCCCGTACAATATTTACATTGGATCGTTTCAAAATTTGAGCACTTAAAAAAAAGTTCTCCACAATTCAAAAAAGTATTCCGTTTTTCAAAAAAGTATACCACAATTCAATTAAATTTTATCGATTTTCCAGGACATCTTTATAGAATTTTGAGAACATTGTGATAAGTTTAGACTTTTTAAAGTAATCCTTTGGTAAAAGATGACAATTTAAAAAATTGCATGTTTTTTAGGAAATCTTAGATAATGAAGCCGTTGCAATGGAAATTTGTTTTGTAACATTCTGAAATGATACTTTAAAACAGTGTATCTATACATTTATTTATGTATGTATCATTCCAGACGAAAAAACTGTTTGGGATTGAAATGAAAGAAGGAAAAAAAGAGATCCTTGGACAACAGTTTTTGTTCCCATTAAACTGTTGAAAACTTCAAAAATGTGTTACAAAAGTCAGTATAAATAGAAGAAAAAAGTTGAAAGCTGATAAATTTATATTTATTTTAGTAGAATTTTAGTAAGAAGAAGTGAATTGAATTTGAACTGAAAAATGGTTTTATATTTCTTCAAAGTATGCATAATCCATAAAAACTAAAACTTGTGAAAAGCCACAAAGTTTTGTCAAGAAAAAGTTAATTTTAAAGAAAATTATAATTACGGAATGTTCTTTCGGAAGTGGTAGAACTTCTGAACAACTCAATATAAAATGTAGGACTAGGAAAACATTTTTTTAACTGCGAGAAATATTACTGCAGTTATTACTACACAAACAATAATTTCACTATTACTGCTAACAGACAAAAACTAATTGATGTGAATTTAAGGGGATATCAAATCAGAACAGATGAAAATTTGGTGTTTAGTTACAAAATGTTGAACATGTGAGTTTTAACGGAATTTGAAGGAGTTACATTTGGATAATGAATAGGAATTTGAGCATGATGGTGATTCACGAATTTCCCTGATGGGTTAACGAAGGGACCGTGGAGCAAGATCACCTGAATTCATTTTAGGCGTCAGCTGCGACACATCGAGGAGCAAATAGTTCAATGAGGGAGAATACAGCTAAAACTCGTTTGAAAAGGAGCAGGGTTTCCGAGGAAACCAGCTACACTGTAAATATGCCTTGGGCTGGTCCGGGCTTATTTATACGGGTGTTCTGACGACGTTCCTCGACTCTTGGGTCGTCCTTCGTCGGTATATTGTTCACCGTACGTAATATTACAATTGGTGAAGCTTCTCCTAACACTAAGTATTACTTAGTAACTCGGGCATAATGCCATGCTGCATGAATGGAACGTTTTGGTAATTTATTTTCCACCGGACTCGCTCATAATATTTAAAATAACCAATATGAAAGTCGCTGGTAGGTAAGACTCCAAATGTTGTTGTAGGGCGTCTCCCGGTTTTTAAAGCCAATTTGGAATATTCACGAGATCGATTCTTTATAACCGGATAACAGGTTTTCTTACGTCATAACTTCCACCTTCTACGGCCTTCTGAATACTTGAAAGGTGACCACAAAAACTGCCTTTCTCCATTATTCCACTTCTTTGACCCCCTCTATATTTCGAAAACCTAATAACAGTGATGAATACCTCCTTCCACGGAGGTGTTCAGTCATAATTCACAACCCAATATTCCCATTCCTCTCTCGGTTCAGCTTATAAAGATAATTCCCATACTGGAACCGCTCCCCCCCCCCCCCCGAACCTTTTATTACTGTTCATCCAATTCACCAATTTCGCAATTCTTTGTCTTGTAGTTGCATTGTTGCAACAAGCTCATTCATTAATAATTCATAGCATGATGAAATTTTTGCCGATGAATGTCCCTCCTGTGCCTCCCGAGACTCCTGTGCGCAGTCAATAATGTGTGGTTATATGTGCCACTAAATTACATATACACATGAGGTTCTGGTGTCTGCACTCCACCTACCATACGCCCTCAGCCCCTACTACGCTTTAAAATGTCTGTCCAGTTTGGTGGGCAGTACAACTTCCCCATCTGAAACGTAAAATTCAATTCATGAAGGCGCAACCCTTGGTTTGTTTATTTCCCGCATTTAAAAGGTTACTAATAAGCAGTGGAAGATTGTGACCACGGAGAAGCCTGGACGGGTTGCTACGGTTGTTTCCACTGAATCATGGGTTGCGTTATTGATTGGTGAATTGGGAATTCGATATTTAATTCGAAGCACGGTTTTCCTACTTGTTAATACTGAAATGGGCGGGTAGAATTAGTTTAAAAACGACTACGAATCAAAATGCTTGTATACTTAATAGAATTGTAATCCCACGTGAGAGGTTGAACTAAAGAAATTACAACAGACTATTTTCGAGTATGTTGTACTTCTGCGTAAAAAAACATTTCCCACAATTTTTTTGATCGATCCTTTGCATTCTCGAAGATCTACAATCAGTTGAAGTTGGCGATTTATACAGATTTATTTTGCTGGCTGCTACCGCCCTGATTTCCCCTCCAAAAAACAAAACTGCCAGTTTTTTGAAAGCCCCTTTTATGTGGCGTGCCCCTTTTGATTTACTATTTTAATCAAAATTATATTTCACCTCAACAATTGATTATGAGACCTCGATTTCTAAGACTTGTCGAGATACAGTATACTGCACCGTTGTAGGTATTGTCAGCATGGAGCATATGATAGCATTGTACTAACCACCCGAAAACCTTTACGTGGGGTGGAACGAGTGGAACGTAGAGTGTCACTGTTGTACATTCCCAACACAGTGGAAAGCACTGTTTTTATTTGACCTAGGCAAGTGGGGTGTCATTTTCAAGTGGTTTTGGACGCCAAAACGATTGAGATGGGTTCCAGGCCAGTCCGAGCTCATCTGGTTTAGAAGGAAATGGGTGTAAAAATCTATTTTTTAAATCACATATATTTTCACTTTCTCGATTCGTTGACTTAGTAGTCAAGAAAAGTTGTGGAACGATCCTTGTGGCTCAATTGTTTCCTTGAAGGCGAAGTATAGATGGTGGTCTTTTTAAGGCATCTAGATACAATTACAGGACACAAATTTAGTTGAAATAATATAGAGCAGACTAATAAACGGAATTGTGTAGCAGGTAATACATAAATGATAAATTTTTGTGTAATGGTTTGTTGCGTTTTTATCGTTCGATTAGGTAAGTACGAAGTTCCGTTGGGCAAGATAAGCCACATTTCACTCGTTAACCTAACGAATGACACATAAACCGAAAAAAAAAGAAATCCACAAACGACCAGGAGATTCTGCGCGTGCAGCCAATAATTAATAGGTTCCCTCAACGTGGTTTAGGCCCGCGGATGTATTTTGTTTTCGACATAACTGACCTGTCATTACCCGGCGTACAAACCTCTTCAGCTTCCCCCCCGTAATTGGTTCAGTTTAAACCGAGAAAGGACAAACCCATCATGACATGTTGCGGCCTCTATAATTTCATTCCATTGTCCTCCTCCTTCCGCCAAAATGATTGAATTTTTCTCCGTCATTTTTCTGTTCCTGCCGCGGTCTCTCATGGGAAAAATTGAAAACATCCTTCCACCGGAGTTGGGTTAAGCGGGCTCAAGTCCCCCTTGTGAACCTAATCAAAAACGTCA
This sequence comes from Creontiades dilutus, assembly GCA_031894815.1. Classification (NCBI taxonomy): domain Eukaryota; kingdom Metazoa; phylum Arthropoda; class Insecta; order Hemiptera; family Miridae; genus Creontiades; species Creontiades dilutus. The sequence continues at coordinate 3,232,632 of JAVIWC010002084.1, forward strand.
GGCTCGTTTGTTGAACGGATACAACTATAAGAAAAACAGAGGCTGCACCCCGTTATTTTGCGGTTCTCTGCACATTGGCGTATATCATTAGTTTTATTTACCTTTATACTCCTTCTGACCGAATTAGCGTTGGGGAGTTGTCCACCTGTTCTTCACTTCCGAAAGTAAAATAACTTTGTCCCTCCAGAAGTCGACGCAAAAAGGTTTCTTCCAAAATGTATTTATTTAAATGAACGGCAAAAGCCGGAATACATAGAAAATACAGAACGAGTTAATTAATTACTACATGGAATTACAATATCATCAGTGCGAATAAACAAAACAGTAAGACAAAAAAGGATGCAAAAATGTAAAAGGGAACAAGTCAACAATCAAAAATCTCAGCCAGCAGACGCTTCAGGGTGTAGGAAGAGGTACTAAATATGTCAGAGACCCTTGATTCCAGGAATGCATTGATCTCCCGAGGCAAGTGAAACGACAGTCGGTTTGGAAGGTAGTAGTGGGCTGCAAAAGGCATCTGGAACAAGAGCGTTTGAGGAGTTCTGTAGGGAGGCACATTTATGTTGACCACAGAGAGGAGCGATGGGGATTGGAGTACTCCATTCAGAATCTTGTGGGAAAAAAGAAATGTGTGCCACCTCACTACGGCTTTCGAAACTGGGCAACCCTTATTCGGCCGCCAAGTGTCTAAAATCAACCTGCTCCAATGGTATTTTCAGTTTGAATGCAAGTTAACTTCCTTTGAACCCTCTCCAGTTGGTATCTGTATCCTGCATGAAAGGGGCGCCAAACTATACTAGCATACTTCAAAGTCGGGGGAACCAAAAACTTGTACAACAACACAATTGCTTCAATTGACGAGATGTCTCGGGGGCACCTTTTTAGAAAACCGAGGGCTCTCAAAGGTTCCAGAGCTACCGCATTCAGATGATTCAGCACTCCTAGAAGAATTTGGAAAATTAAAAATTAGGTCCAATATATGAAACAAATCATTTTTGAAAAGGTTCGTTCGCATAGATACGTTGGAAAAAAAAATTCTGGCAAAACTCTTGATACCCTTGAAGTCATCAAGTTCCCTACTTAGCCTAATTTTTTCCATCCATCCATGTTTTTCGACGGGCGGCGGGCCGGACCAAACCTCCCGCGGGCCACGTTCGGCCGTAGTTTGGAGACCCCTGATCTAGATCGACGTTTCGTAATATTTCTTTTTCAGGACTTAGTAGTATGTAATTATTCCATACGATCTTCGTCATACAGCTTTAGGTATCTACTTCAGCAATATCTTTCAGTTAGGTCACACTGACGGAGCCGGACAATATTAGGCACCTATATAAGTTATGCTGAATAAGGGACTGGTTAAAGTTAAAAAATAATTGCTCATGGTAACAATTAGAGCTCTAATGTACTGCTCTTTTGTTCGGCCAACCTTTAAGAAACGCAAAACATTTTAGATTTAACTCAGTGGTCGAGAAAAATCAGCCAGGTTTTATTTTATCATTTCCAATAACGAACCTTCGAAATCGACTAAGGAAAAAACAATTTCTTAGCACCTTAACAACCCCCCTTCCTCAATATTAATTGTTTTACATTTCAAGAAGTGTAGACTGCGGAAATCGTATTAGAAAAATCCGTCCGTCCACTTTCCGGAGCACTTTTTCAAAACTAGTGGACCAAACGTAATGAAACTTCGGCCGAAAATTACATTTTTGGGCCTAGTCGGGATTGAATTATCGGCACCTATTTCTGTCAACAATAAGTGCTGAAATATAGAAAAATCGGAAAATGGAAAACTTTCGAAATAAATCAATTGCTTTATGTTTGTTTGTGGAAAACCATTAAACGAATCAAATAGGCCCTTTTCAGACTGCTTCACGTTCATTCGATCACATTCGCCAAGACTGCTGGTGAACGTACTTAGACAAAGTAAAAATCGCTTACTGCAATTGTGACGTTCAGATCAGCTGTTGAAATTCAAAAGTCAATGTATTTTCATTTGTTCCTTTGAAATCCAATTATTTTATAACCTTGTTTTGATTTTATTCAGTTAAATTTCACTTGTCCAATTCGTGGATTCCTACGTTGTGTCACTGTACCGTATATTGAACCATTGTAGCTATTTTGACATCAGTATTCATTAATTGAGAGGGAGTAGCAAAGGAAAAATAAACGTTTTTATCCTAAAGGAACGTTTATTGTTTCAAGAATGGAGAAAATACAAGTCTATATGGATACATCACTCAACTCATACGCTGTGGCTGCTTCTTTTAGTATTGCAATAAACACCAGAATAGGCTGTTCTGGCTCCATTGTAACGTTATTAAATTTCTATCGTTCTTCTGTAAAAAAATATTCCTAATGACGATAACATTAACATTAAACCGGCGACTGGATTCTCTGGATCGCTTTCTGTCAATCCTAAAAAGTGGAATCCAAATTTCAGCCCTTGGATGTTTTTGTTAACGTCGGAACCGGAAAAAACTAATGCTTTTGTATTTTCTATTGATAGATTCATTCAATGAATCGAATGAGCCAACTCGGACCACATTACGTTCAATCCTTTCCTCTCCCTAAGGGATACAACTTAGACAGACAAAAAAAAAGTGAGAACGAATTTAATTGTGAACGTCTCGTGAAGTAGAGTAAAAATCGCCTAGTAAATTGTAACGAAAGAATCAGGTGATATAATTAAAGTGTCATCGTCTTTTCAAGAGTTCGTTTTGAAATCGAGTTTTTCATAAAATATGTTATATATTGGCAGACAAGTGAAGCGTGGGCAGATGTTTGATTTTATTGAGTTGTAATTAATTTCATCTGTTCTTGAATTTCTACCCTATGTCGATATACCGTATATAACCGTTAATTGTACCGTTAATCTGAGTGAGAACCTCAAGTCAACGACATTCTTCGTTTATTATTGGGATTCCTGGCAAGTAATAGAAACCTATCTCAGATGTTCCCACTCAAGGAACGCAGCTGGATATCAATTGGTAGTAGAGGAGATTCCTTGTTGAACGAAACCGAAAGGGGTTGTTTTGTGTTGGTTGATTAGTATTGTCTGATTCACTATAATCGAATTGAGACCCCTACAGGTAATCGTTTATTAGGACTTCTACCTGCTAACGTCAACTTGACACCTCTGAGGTGTCGACAGACGTCAACGTTCACACCTTCTTCTGTCGCACAACACAATTCGTCCAATACGCACAAAAGGAGCCAACTATTGTTTTTTTGGCTTACCTTTCGACGTCCGTATAATACGCCATCTACCTACCTACCTCGATCTTCACGTCGTTCGGGGGTCTTCAGTTCAATAAACGGCCTCAATACGTTCTTTGTGAGACTTTACCGAGGTGTTAGGTTACCGCTGTGAGCGACTTTTAACGCTTCCTTGATTGATCCAACCTGTCGGGGGCACCGCTTTGATATCTTGGCGGCGTTTACCCTTTGGGTTTCCTACTGAGCAACGACGCGCCACCCATCGTGAGCCCCGTCGGAGATCTCACGCCTGCTAAACAAAACTTATATTAGCACGCGTCCTTCATTTTCCTTGTACAAATGAAGTACATCTGGCGTGGCCCTGGGACGTATTTGAGACGAACAGGATTGGCCTTATAGCAGGACACTCAACATCAAGGACGGTACAAAAGCGCGACAGTTTCGAATACTCTTAAAAGCGGCTTCACGTAGGTAATTACGGCAAACAAAAATCTGTTTTTATTTCATTATTCCATACGATTCAGCATTTCATTTTGAATCGTTTGTTATGAATATGTTCGGGGTCTTGACCGTAGAAACTTTGAATATGTGGGTGGGGTTCGTATCCATAACATGACTGTATAGATCGTACTTCGTTCAATTAGGCGAAGTAAATAAAATTTGTTGTTATTTGAAAAAAGGCATTTCAACTGTTGAACAAACTATAAAATATACCTAATAATAAAAAGAGCATTGACCAAGAAGATCTGTGATAAATAATTATTATGACATCTAAACATCAAACCGAAGAATCCCTGAAAATGTCATCGAAATCGGTCAAGAACTCCCGGAATTATGCTTGTGGCAAGGATTTCTCGTTTGCGCATGCCCAGAGGCTACTATTGATTCATGAAACTTATAGGGGACCATCTCACTATAGTTTTTTCAAAATTGTTATCCAAGAGGTTGGTAGACTTTGAACACGACCAAGAAATCTGGGCCTGGCTGTGTCATATTAGATCTGTAATTTCCTTTTGGTAATACTCAATATTTCGTATTCAAGAGGTTTTGACATACACAGAAACCCATGGATAGACAGATACAAAACAAAAGATATTCAGGATGGAAAAAACGCAAAATACGGGTGCAAATTTTGCTTTTTCAGAAAAAAAAGTTTCGTATCCCGAACGTGAAAACAAAGCTTCCACTATCCAGAGATGGGCGTATTCATAATCATGATATAAATATGAACAAAATCACAATGTGGATTCTTATGATTATGATTATGAAAACGGTCACTATGTGACTACAATCATATTCACTCGTAGAATATGATCTTATCAGTATTGAAAATTTTTGTTGTTGTTATTTTTGTGTTAAGAATAATTGTTAATGTTCAAAAATGTTATTCTGACTGAAAATCGAAAATCGTTTTAAAAACCAACAAATAAATTTAATTATTAAGTTAAAGCCGTTTAGGAGTACACTCCAGTATCACTACATCACTACATCACTACGTCACTAGGTTACTGATATCAACACAAAAACAATAATAAACCAAAATAAAAGCGAGCGTTGGCACCATAAATCGGGCCATAGATCGGGAATGGTTTGACCTACGGACTTGGGGAGGGGCTCATTCGATTCCTCGTGGAGTGTTCTTCAAAAAGAGTACACATTTAGGCCGCCTTGACTTTTTTTGAGGTTTTTAGGGATTTTAGAAAACTTTGACAACCCTTACAGGGCACTTTAAATTAAGTGAGAGAGCTGGCTCAAGAATCGGGGCGTCGCCGGACCAACATGGATTTTTCCTGAAAATTTCAGCTTCTTTGCTTCAGCCGTTTTGGGAGAAATCGTGCGTACGGCGTACTACGTACGACGTGCGGACGGAAAATTTTTTATTGCAGATTCGGATTCTACACCCTTTGAAACGTAAACCATGAAATTTTCAGGGGGGTTAGTTAGCATTTTTTTTTTTTTTTTCAAGAGCGATTACAATGGTTTATTATTGAATAATAAACCAAAACGGAGATGGGAAAAATTATGAGCCCATGACGATGATTTTTTTTGCAGAAAATCTCTCTCTGAAGCTGCTTTTAGAAGAATCATGTTGTTACTATTATATTTTTCATGTTTTCAATATCTTTGGTGTCGATTTCAAATGTCGGCTGGTGCACTGAGTCTACAAAGATTCGGCACTGGTTAATGTTATCCTAGGGGGAAGTATTTAGTATTTGGTTGTTTTAGACCTAATAGAAAAAAAATGGGAGAGTTGGCACTGTAAAAGATTAGTTGAAAAATGAAGGACACCCTAGAGGGTATTTATGATCTTCAGCTATGGTTTCTTTCATGGATTCAGTTTTAGCGCTCTGAAGCGGATTTATATCAAGTTATTTTTCCCTCAAGCTTAGGTGGCCTTTCATCCCACGCATCGATCCTAACAGGCGTCCCTCTATCGACGAAACTTTGCTTTAGAGGAACTTCCTAACAACCAGCTACTCCTCACGCCTAATGAGCCACGTGGACATTTAAAATGTAGATTACTGCATCTTAGTGCCTCGAGCTAAATTGTTGGATAGTTCAAAAATCGAGCATTGAACCTGTGTAATGCCAAACGTGAGAGATTTGCTGAATTCGTCGTCAGTCGAGAGTGATTGAGGGAGCCCGGTCATTAATCGTGTTTGTGGAGCTCAGCGTGAAAAAACCTTCGCCGAGGGGTGACGAAGTGATGATACGATCATTGATACCCCAACCTGGGGGACAATGGTTAGGGACCAAACCCATATCGCGGATCGAGGGGAGGCTCGGGGAGACGTAATTAATTTATAGTGTATTTTATTGTGTAGCGGGGGACCTTCCGCGCAAAGAATTACGACCGCCTGCCTCCAACATCCCAAAGGGTTGGGACCTGGCCGTCCCATTGTGCTCGCCGGCGTAACGGGTTCCCAACATTGTCTGTTCTCCGACTGTCAATGAGGTACCGCGTAATTGATTCTGAAATGCAGTGTTGCCAAATACAAACTCACCATCGTATTGTGCGAGCGTTTAGGGGTGTAGTAACCAAGAATGCAAGAATTCTCGAACTACGCTCCGTCAAACCTTCATATTTTTTTCCTTATGTTTCTAGAAGCAATTAGTGACCATTTTCAAGGTGTTAGGTATTCCAATTTTAAACATATAGATGGGTCATTTCAAAATTTCGGTCACATTTATGTCACTGATCAATATTGCCGTCAAATCTCAACTAAATACAGTTTTGTAAGTGTTTTAAAATTTTCTCCTATGTGGATGTACATGTTCCATGGAAAAGTATGTAAAAGTTGTGCCTACAGGAAACAGGAGAAAATACCAAAGTCCGTATTTCTCACTCCCTACAGCTGTCACTAACCAGAGGTATACAACTTCCATCGTCACTACTCAGCGAAATATTTATTGGGGCTGTTATATCCACTTACACTATGAAAGAACATACCATCTACAATGAATATCCTTCTCAGGAGAAAAAAACGATGCAAATTCTTTCACTGGGGTTAATTATTCAATTTCATTCGTTTGGCTTGCATTCAGTGTGCGTGTTTGGAGTGTGCTAGCTTTGGAGTGTGAGTGTTTCACAGGTGATAGAGCGATTATTGAATTTCAGGAGATATGCATAGGGCACATAAATTGGTTCTCAACCAAAATACCTATTTCGTTCGATCAGTTGATCATATTTGTGTGCCTCCTGAAATTCAATAATCGCTCTATCACCTGTGAAACACACACACTCCAAATCTTAGTAGAAATTTAAATCATGAATGCAAGCCAAATGAATAAAATTGAAAGAATTTGCAGCGTTTTGACCACGTTTTCGGGTACTACGTAAAATTTCCGTCACAACCAATGCACATTCATAATCATAAACGACCCCTAAGGACCGTAATTGCAGTTCAAACATTGAAAATTTAAAAAAAATTTTAGTTTCTGAATTATTTGTATTTTTACTGCAGTTCCAAAAAAACTTGCGATTCCTCGTCGATCTCATGGAGAAATTCCAGTTTGAAGGCGGAAAAACATTACGCAACTTTTGAACTGCAATCGAGTAATCCCAGGGATAAAAGAAACAGTTCGCGGTATGAATTGGGAAATCGATTAAATCCGCAAAATAGATAGGTTAAAAAAATAAATAAATACTACTTTTCGGGGAAAATGATCGAAAATCATTTCTAATATTCAGACTAGTAAAGTTTAAATAAATCAGACTAGTGAAATTAGAAGAAGTCGCGCTCACAATGTGTTCTCAGAATCTATATCTGATATAGGTTAAAAATGTATTTATTTTTCAGCAAAATTGATATATTATTCATTTTGTTGAAGCTCTCTTGAAAATCATTGAAATCATCATTGAAAATAAACCGCAAAGGAATCACCTATGAGGCAATGTCATTTTTGAAGGATATAATCTCAACAAAGCAGGTTAACCTACAAAGTGTGAACAAATGTTAACGCGATTACGCGATTGCGAGGAAATTCAAACCACGCGGCGTGAGCGTTTGCCGCACGGTGCCGCGCCGTTACGTCTGACACATTCATAGAATCGCATTGTTTGACGGCGCCAACAGATCGCGGTGGGCCAGCTCGCTCACGTTCGTTTTCCACGTAAGCCAAGACACGGCGGGTGGTTTCCCCGACGCCTGCGCCTGCGGCTCGCGATTCCTTTATGTACCTAAACAGGCGCGAGCCGCGCCGTCCTGTGGAAGAGTTTTCTCTCAAAAAGCGCGGCGAGGCAAGCGGCCGGCGAGGCAAGCGGCCGGCGAGGCAAGCCGCTGGCCCAGCGCCCGAGAACCTCGGTTCCAGCTTCAGTTTCGATGTTCAGTTATTTTCAATTCATTTCTACAATATGGGCATTAACTTTCATGCGTTCGCGCCAACATGACTCACGCTCGCGCAGCTGTCTATTGACCGCCCTTGCTTTTTCAATGGTTATCTTGCTGGTTTCTCTACTTTCCATTGCAGTAAATACAAAAGAACTAGAACGAAATTCGAAAAATTTATTTTTCATCAAAAAATTATTTACTATCCAATATAATCCAAAATATAATCCAAGTTAATATCTCATCTATTAAGTCCTTATTGTAGCCATAAAACTATTTAGACAATTTAATATCTGCATTCGTTCCTTGTTTACGCTTTTTAGTCCTTTTTTGATGCTGTTGATCTTTATGTTCTGTCATTAATGCATGTTTATCATTGTTTTCATTATTGAATGTTCATTTAGACAATTTGCATGGAGCACATACATCTGTTCTCAACCAAAATACCTATTTGGATTGATCAGTTGATCATATTTGTGCCTCCTGAAATTCAATAATCGCTCTACCCTGTGAAACACGCACACTCCAAAGCTTAGTAGAAATTCAAATAACGAACGCAAGCCAATTGAATAATAAACCCAAGTGAAAGAATTTGCAGCGACTTTTTTTTTTTTTTTAATTGAACCTCAATACCCCCCCCCCCCCCCCACACACACAATAAAAACATCTATAATTTATCAAGTCCTTTGGCACTCGTATTGCGTTAAAACTAAATCCAAATTTAAACGATGTAGACTGATGTAGAAGAGGCACACAAATATCATCAACTGATCAATCCAAATAGGTGTTTTGGTTGAGAACCGATTTCTATGCATATCTCCTGAAATTCAATAATCGCTCTATCACCTCTAAAACACGCACACTCCAAAGCTCAGTAGAAATTCAAATCATGAATGCAATTCAAATGAATAAAATTGAATAATAAACCAACTGAAAGAATTAGCAGTGTGCGTGATTCACAGGTGATAGAGCGATTATTGAATTTCAGGAGGCACACAAATATGATCAACTGATCAATCCAAATAGGTATTTTGGTTTAGAACAGCTTTACGTGCTCTATGCATATCTCCTGAAATTCAATAATCGCTCTATCACCTGTGGAACACGCAGCTTAGAACAGGTTCGAATCATGAACGCAAGACAATTGAATAATAAACCCCAGAGAAAGAATACTTATTTACAACAATAATAATATTGAATAACATTTACCTATATATCATCAGCGTTTCATTCATATCAGAATGCTTCAACCCCTGTATCGGCTATAAACTACAAGTATCAACATCGGCTATCACTCCAGTATCCACATTCACTACAACTCGACGCTATCGGCATCACTAGGTTACAAACAAACAATAATAAACCAAAAAACGCTGCAAATTCTTTCACTGGGGTTTATTATTCAATTGGCTTGCGTTCATGATTTGAATTTCTACTAAGCTTTGGAGTGTGCGTGATTCACAGGATAGCGCGATTATCGAATTTCAGGAGATATGCATGGAGCACGTAAATCTGTTCTCGACCAAAATACCTATTTGGATTGATCAGTTGATCATATTTGTGTGCCTCCTGAAATTCAATAATCGCCCTATCCTGTGAAACACGCACACTCCAAAGCTTACTAGAAATTCAAATCATGAACGCAAGCCAATTGAATAATAAACCCCAATGATTTTTATTTGAACCTCAATACCCCCCCCCCCCCCCCACATAAAACCCTCGATAATTTCTCCAGTCCTTTGGCGGGCGTAGTGCGGTAAAACTTCCCCAAACCCAAATTTAAACGATGTAGCCCAAGGTAGACAGATAGAGGAGGCCCACAAATATCATCGACTGATCAATCCAAATAGGTGTTTTGGTTGAGAACCGATTTACGTGGTCTATGCATATCACCTGAAATTCGATAATCGCTCTATCACCTGTAAAAAACAACGCACACTCCGAAGCTTAGTACAGATTCAAATCACGAACGCAAGCCAATTGAATAATAAACTCCAGTGAAAGAATACTTATTTACCCAGTAATAATATTGAATAATAAACCCCAGTAATAATATTGAATAATATTTACCTATATATTATCAGAATGCTTCAACCCATGTATCGGCTACTAACTACACTACAAGTATTCACATCGGCTATCACTCCAGTATCCACATTCACTACAACTCGACGCTATCGGCCGGACTACACTAGGTTACAAACAAACAATAATAAACAAAAAACGCTGCAAATTCTTTCACTGGGGTTTATTATTCAATCGGCTTGCGTTCATGATTTGAATTTCTACTAAGCTTTGGAGTGTGCGTGTTTCACAGGATATGGCGATTATTGAATTTCAGGAGATATGCATGGAGCACGTAAATCTGTTCTCGACCAAAATACCTATTTGGGTTGATCAGTTGATCATATTTGTGTGCCTCCTGAAATTCAATAATCTTCCTATCCTGTGAAACACGCAGACTCCGAAGCTTAGTAGAAATTCAAATCATGAACGCAAGCCGATTGAATAATAAACCCCAGTGAAAGAATTTGCAGCGTTTTTTTTTATTAAACCTCAATAACCCCCCACAATAAAAACATCTATAATTTATCAAGTCCTTTGGCACTCGTATTGCGTTAAAACTTCCCCAAATCCAAATTTAAACGATGTAGCCAAAGGTAGACAGATGTAGAAGGGGCACACAAATATCATCAACTGATCAATCCAAATAGGTGTTTTGGATGAGAACCGATTTACGTCGTCTATGTATATCTCCTGAAATTCATTAATCGCTCTATGACCTGTAAAACACGCACACTCCGAAGCTTAGTAAGATTCAAATCATGAACGCAAGCCAATTGAATAATAAACCCCAGTGAAAGAATACTTGTTCACCCCACTAGGTTACAAACAAACAATAATAAACGAAAAAACGCAAATGTTGGCACCATAAATCGGGCCATACATCGGGAATGGTTTGACCTACGGACGTGGGGAAGGGCTCATTCGATTCCTAATGGTATGTTCTTCAAATAGGAAAATATTTAGGCCGATTCGACTAGTTTTGAGGTTTTCAGGGATTTTACAAAACTTTTACAGCCCTTAAAGGGCACTTTAAATTGAGTGAGGGAGCTGGCTCAAGAATTGGGGCGTCGTCGGACCAAGATGGATTTTTCCTGAAAATTTCAGATTTTTTGCTCCAGCCGTTTCGGAGATATCGTGCGTACGGCGTACGGCGGACGGACGGAAAATTTTTTATTGCAGATTCGGATTCTACACCCTTTGAAACGTAAACCATGAAATTTTCAGGGGGGTTAGAATTTTTTTTTTCCAGAGCGATTACAATGGTTTATTATTGAATAATAAACCAAAACGCAAATGTTGGCACCATAAATCGGGCCATACATCGGGAATGGTTTGACCTACGGACGTGGGGAAGGGCTCATTCGATTCCTAATGGTATGTTCTTCAAATAGGAAAATATTTAGGCCGATTCGACTAGTTTCGAGGTTTCCAGGGATTTTACAAAACTTTTACAGCCCTTAAAGGGCACTTTAAATTGAGTGAGGGAGCTGGCTCAAGAATTGGGGCGTCGTCGGACCAAGATGGATTTTTCCTGAAAATTTCAGATTTTTTGCTCCAGCCGTTTCGGAGATATCGTGCGTACGGCGTACGGCGGACGGACGGAAAATTTTTTATTGCAGATTCGGATTCTACACCCTTTGAAACGTAAACCATGAAATCTTCAGGGGGGGTTAGCATTTTTTTTTCCAGAGCGATTACAATGGTTTATTATTGAATAATAAACCAAAATTGGATCAAATCGAGTAGCCTTATCAGCCCATCATTTCAGTGTCACAAGGTTTTTCCTCACTCCATACAATGTTTTGAAAAGTAGCCACCAACTGGCAGGAAAGGGTATTTATGAAGTGTCTTCTGTTCTGTTGACATCCCTTATTCAAGATGGTCCCAACGCTGCTGGTTGGATTTTACCTAGACCTTCCCAGTCAGTTCTACCGGGAAAACCATCCCTGGAGGTAGCAGCGTGGGTTTTTTTAACTCTCACTCCCTAAGCCAATAACATTCTGACTGTGGCAAGCGAAACTTGATCGCACTTGTTGGCAATTAGTGTCCTTGTTGGAAGTTCGTTTACAACATTTTGGTACAACCAGTTTCAATTGATTTGTGGCCTGTTAAGGCGGGGAAAGGCTGTAACTCACTCCCTACAATATCCAAACAATAGCTCCTTAAATGTTGGGAGTGAGATCTGCTTGTAGCAATTGAGATTTTGGCAAGGAAACCTTAGTATTTCCTGTAGCTAAAATTAATCTAATTTGTGCTGTTCCACTCACCTAAAATATTATAAAATAAATAAAAATAAAATCAATGGAACTGCGAAACTTCGATTTTAAACAACGTTCTACAATTTTTTTTCTCGTAGAACAGAATCATAGACTAATGTTCAACGTAGTAATTGTACAGGAATAATAGACATTCGGTTAGTAATTTAATAGTGTTTTGTTGTCTTCAGAAAAAAGTGTAAAATCCTCGAATAGGGTGTCAGACAGTTTTGAAGTTTAACATTGTTGTTTGTTTTGCACATTCGACACACCTGAATCCTTCTCAGAGATAAATATTTGCCTTTTTTCAAATTTGCCTTAGGTGTGTTTACTAAAGGAAAACATGGTGGAAAATTTGTTATTAAAAAATGTTGGGAGAAGGGTGACGATGAAATTGCTGTATATTTGGAACAAAAATATTAATTTTCAGGTTTCGACGTGATGACTGGGTTTAGTAAGTTTTCTAATATTTAAAAAAAAAATTGTTTAATACTAATTTTAAAGCGGATTCCTTGGCTCAATTACTGTTGGATAAGTGAGTTGGATTATATAAATTTCTATTTTCGGAAAATCGATCTTTACCCTTCTTTACCGAACGATGCGGCGTCACAACATGGCCTAAGGCAGGTTGCTACAGCAGTTCGATACCCGTTTTGCCGTTGGTTTTCCCTTTTCAGTCGCTTTCATGTTTTTATTGTCTTCCAGGAAAACAATCAAGCAATAATCACATAATATTGCTGTGTAATGTTCATTACTGTGATTCTTTTTGATACAAATATTTGTGAGAATAAAGAACTAAGAAGAAAGTGTCCATGCTCTGCGACTTGGAAGCACGTGAGCATTTCAAATCGGTTTCGAATGAGGTTTTGTTCGTTTTGCTTCGAGGTCGGTCGGATGTCTTCACCTCAACTCATTCTAACGACCCTTTGTCGGCGATGAAAAGACGACCGGATGAAAGGCGAGGAAGTTGCGGAAAGTGCGTCCTCCCTCTGCGGCCGGCTCTAAGGCAAAGACGGAACTGACAGAAGAATTGAGAAAGATACCGCTCAAGTGACGATGTAGCGAAGGAGAATCGTAGGAGGAAAAAAAGACATTCACTGTATTGCCAGAATCTGCTCTTCTATAACGTTGAAGTTCCGCAGAAGAGATCATTGAAGGTGGGCCAGGTGCCATGGAGACCATTTAGTCTTCACCTTGACGGAGGAAGGTTGAAAGAAACCGATGGCCTGTTAGACAAACAATGTAACGCCACATTACCCAACCGGACAGTGGAACCATGCGGTGGGGCCAGAAGGCAAATCTATCCAGTATGTTCTCAAGATTGTAACCCTCTGTATATTCTGATATGTTTTTTTTTTTTGCACCCAATGTCTGCTGGGACATGAAAAGAGGAAGCATTGCTTGGACTTGGTAGGTTACATACCAAATTTTCTTGCCCTAAAACCGAAATTTCGTTTGTCATAAGAAAATTCAGATAAAAAAGGAAGCTATTGCTATGGTTTATATACATGCAAGGTATAATAAGTTGCTGTTGAAGCCCGAAATCAGTCAGATCTATATTTTCTAGGCCCTTAGTCGTATCTAGTTTTAACCCAAGAGTGCTAACATGGTAGCGTGGTCAGCCAATCGGAATATACCAACAAGGTGTATCTTTTACTCAACCTGATAATTATCAGACTGAAGAAACTAATTATAATTAGTTTCATATGGATGGAAAATTAATGAAAAGCAATCTCTGAAATGTTAAAATCATTGGTTCAATAAAACAACAGTAATGGGGAACCATAAAACACTGGTAGCGAAGTATAAATCACTTTTCAATTCGTACCTAATTAGGGTGATGAATAAATCTTCAAAGAAATTGTTTAATTATCATTAATAATCTCCAAACAATACAGTTATACGTCAATTAGTTCTGGGCCAGGAGACATTAGAGTAAATTTGTCTTTATCAAATGAATCCTATTAATAGCATGGAGTATTCCTCAATCCCATTACTTTCGGAAACCAAACGCAGATAGCGCTTTAAATGGGTTGATCCCGCGTCGGGCCACAAATCCAGAATTAATAGCTGGGTTGGCAACGTAGTAGCTGTCAACTAAACACTTGGAATATGTGTTGACTTCGTAGGAGGAGTAAATTCACTCCTTATTGGCATTCTAGGGCTAACTAGGATGGCTGTTCCAAGCAAAACTGGTATATTACTCTCGAACTATGAAATCTTGGGAAGGTTTGAAGTGGAAATCGTCAGTGTGGTCTAAAGGTTCGAGAAAGGCTACCATCAACTTTCGAGATCAGCTGTATATGAACTGCAATGCTCTTTTCGTTTCCATTTCAGGGAGCCAAAACTTTGTCTTGAGATCAGCTGTTTTTGGCCTGAGCCTCTTCTTTCGGGATCCATTTCATAGAGCCAACCATGAACTATTCTTGGGATCAACTGTTTTTGGACTGCGGTTTTCTTTTTATAACAGTATTAAATTGATTTGAGAGAGACTTTCAGGTTTTTACACATTATCCCCACTGCCCTCCAATTATCTACATAAGTGCGTAGGCCAAACTAGATCTGACTAAAGTCCGGCCTCTTGAATATTACCCTCCGACCCTGCATTCTGGCGGAGAGAATATAAAAAATTCTTAACACGAAATTCAACTTTTTTCCTCTTCTTTCTAGTGGCAAAAAATGTTCCCATAATCCTATTCACATATCAAAAAAGTGAAAAATGAGACGTTTGGACCTGGATACCTAACACAGTTCTAATGAAGAACGTGACTGTCGTCAAAACTCCCATTTTTTTCGTCGTAAAAATATTTGACATGATGGACCATCATTGATGGTGTTATAAAACCCATACTCACCTCCCACAGTTGAATTCTATTGTACATGAATACAACATTTGTAGGTAAGTTACACACAAGTCAAGAAAAGAAAGAAAATGAACAAACAGTGGACAAACATTTTATTAGTCCAACACTTACGGGCGAAATTCTAACCTAAATGAATTAATTACTAATATTAATTCTCTCGCGTTCAGAGTCGGCTAAGGTAATTTGTCGACGAATTGCTCGTTATTTCGCACCAACCTTCATATACCTGCATTTGTCGGAGTTGAACTGTTGGATCATTTCTTGTTTTCCACATACTGGAATTTTGCATTGTTCATCACAACAAACGATTCTACTTTTAAAGTTTTCGTAGGTAGATGTAACCACAGTCGATAACTCCGTCATGTCAGAGTTGCACAAATTGTTATCATCAAAATTCACATGTCTTATTTCGTCTAGCAGCATCTGTGAATTCATCAGTAGCAAGAATCCTTTTTGTGCAGTGAATGCAAGCATCTCGAGTGACCTGATGATGTTCGGAATTCACCTTGTCTCTCAGTATTGCCGACTTTTCGGGTTGGTACTTCGCATTCTCGTTTTTCTTCTGCCTCGTGAAATAATCGAATATTCCGAGGGGGCCGGGCTTTAGAAGGTTAGTTAGAACTAGATTTACTAAGTCCAAAATAGCTCTGTACTTGTGCATTTGTCGGAACTAGCTTTGTCTGGTCAAAACTAAGGGCCTTTGTCAAATGCAGTTCAGCTACCTCAGCTCTAAAAATCATCTTTATTTTCAATTGTTTAGAATTTCCTCATTTTAGGTAATAATTTATACTTCTTGGGGTTGAAACGTACTATTTCTTAATGCTCAACATATGAGCGTTGCCACTCAGAAAAACGCTTGTTAGTTTTAGCCATCAATTGTGGGGTGGATATTTTGTACTTCTATGGTTATGAGGTGGCAAAAAGTGGTGTTTTATATTCCTCAGTGAAGGTGCGCATGTGGTCTAGGCACGCTAAAGGAGGTACCTACTGACCATGGAAAATGTTTTCTGAAAATGTGTCAATATTTTTACAGCAGACTCTCAGTGTAGTTAAATCTACACAATAAAATAAAAATAAAATGAAGGATTGGATTAGATTAATACATAAGCGAAGTGCGGGATTCTAGTCCTGGGAGCAAGGAACTTTCGCGCCCTTTATGTGGCTAATAGCTCTGCGAACAAACGCAGTCTCCCTCATCGCTTCCTACCCTCCGGTCGCCCAGATATCCACAATTACACGTCTGCGAGGTCCGTTTAACCGTTTTGCCGAGTTAATTCGCCTGTGGACCGACTTAATTGAAAGCTCCAAGGAATCCAGTTATTTTTCTGTCACACTGCGCGGAAAAATGTCATAATTCCCTTTTTCCTGCGGAGGTCTCTGTTCCCACAGCTCTCCGTAAGGCAGAAAGCTTGGTTATCTTGCAGGTTTTCGCGATTTCATGGTAATTCTGCTCTACTTTCCTTGGAATAGGCAGTCAGACAGGTATAGAAATATTTAGTTCCTGAAAAGACTTCTTGGAAGCAAATGAAATAACGACCTCTGTTCCCTAACAGTGCTTTTTGAACATATATCTGTTCAATCATAATTATTATGAATGCCAACGAGGTGGTGCATGGCATTTTAAGGGTATTTGAAGTGATAAAACCCTTGCTAGGATTAAATGATAGAATGCCGATGGAATTCAACGTTGGACAAAACCCTTTCATCCGAGAAACGAAGGTGATTACTTGAGATTCCAACACTGCGATGGATATGGACTTGGTCACTTTTTACATTTTTCTGATAAATCTCAGAAAGTATATTTCTTTCGAAAAAGTTACTAAGGAAATTGATGAGGATGAGATTTCCTAGATTAACAGCTCCGTTACTAATCCGGGCAATTGCCGGTAAGTGAAAAAACCATCATTTCCCTGGAAATGACCCATTTTTTATTTTCATCAACCGAGTAAATTAATACTGATTATAATAAGTAATAAATGAATAAATAGGAGTATGAGTTCCTGTAGATAGAATTCATTTACCTTGCCCAGTATATCTTTTACCATTACTTACTTTACGAACATGTATTCGGTAACTGGAGAAGTCGCTGCGTGTTCTATTACATTATAATATTAAATCATTGATGTCGAAATTATTCAGATAGACTAAACAATGCACAATGCCTATTGCGAAAATTGATGAAAGGCAGTTGTAAAAATGACAGATAGTGGTCACAACCAAAATGGGACTCGAAAATGCACTTGTCGGACTAAATGGGCACATTTAGGTCACATGTGGGTCGGTGCCCTAAACGTTTCTGAAAATCCTGGGTCCCGATTCAATCGGTGCCAAACACGTGTCTGAGAAACTGACCTTTCGGCCAGCCATATGAGCTCTTGGGTCCATTTCGGTTATACTCAGCTAACCAAAACAAATAACCACCCAGCCTACGTTCCTGGTTGATTACATTGGGAAGAGAATTTGTAAATATGTTGAGGAGTGTCTATCAGACTTGGTGGGAAGTCTTGTTTCGCGATTGTTTCTTGTAGTATTCCATCAACGTGTGGAATGTTGATGAGTTCGTTTTCTAACCGATGAACCAGCAAATCTGTACAGAGGCAACTCTGGCCCTTCACTACAGGCTCTGCCTACAGATGGGTCATATTATCCATATAGCATATTTTCTAACTTGAACTGAGCTTTGTTTTTTCTTGAATATATTTATGACTCTCCTTCCAACTCCGAACTTGAAAGAAACTTATTTTCCTTAACAGGAGGAGCCAAAGAGTGTAATATTTTATAAAACAGTATTATGTTACACATAATATTATTGTATCTAGTAGAATATTAAATTCAGCATATCACAATGTTGTTAGGGGATACGGGTTTGTAAAGCAAGTACCTACTTATGGTAAAAGACATACCAGTCAAGTAAATGAGATCCCTAAAAATATACCCATCTATATGAACTCAAACACCCACTTATTCATTTACTACTTATTTTAATCACGTTTATTAGTTTACAGCCATTAGTACCAAAACACGGGTCCTTTCAGAAATCGTGGTTTCTTCACTATCCTGAAATTTCGCCCGGATCTCGGCACGTTCTGGGCTTGTAGTGATAAACCTAGAAAATTGTATCCTCTTCAATTCAGTAAATAGTAACTTATACATTCGTATTGAGAAAAACCTTCAAAAATAAAGGCAAGAAACTGAAAAATGCCAACATTTAGATTAACATTGCAAAGAAAAAACAACATATTCAGGGCAAAATTTCTTTCAGCAAACCTTACGTTCGTGTTCAGCTACCCTCGAAAGAAAGTGTGAAAAAATGACTATTTGGATCAAAACTTATTAGCTTTATTTCCACTTTTGCTCCCTCTCCCCCACTCAGCTCTCTCTTCCTTCTTCAGATTCAGATTTTTGAAAATTTTTGTGTAATGGATTTGCATAGTTCCCACTTCTCGTATTTAAAGCTGCTAACCCTGAGCAAATATCTGAAACGTTTCAGCTTGTAGGGGAATATTCTGGATTCAGGCTAATTGCCTCAGCCTTCGGAAAGGGTAGTTACACCACTCCTCCACCTTCTTGTTAGAATACTCTGATCCGCGCGACAGGAGTCCCCTCAGAATCTGAGACAACCGATTGTCGGAGCTATTGACAAATCAGTCGCGTGGCTTGTCCTAGTAACCGCATTCAGACGTGTTAGGCCGCCCCTAAACCTCCGTATCGCTGGCGAACAACGTCTGGTCGAGTAGCGTAGTAATCCGATTAGTACCAAAGCAAACAGCTACGGGGCTCCGGAAAAATGGACGGATTCGACACGGAAGAGATCCGGAACCCGGCGCGAGCGTGACTAACCCACCCCTAAACCCCACTGTAACAGTTGGTCCCTGAAATCTGATTTGTCGACCGGCCCAAAAGGGTTGCAGCTGCCCTTATAATGTTTTTCACTCTATTATTCGTCACCCGCAAGGTCCCTGTGTTCACGGGAGAAACGTTGATATCATTACGGCTCGAGGTTTGGTTTTCCCAGATTCAATCGGATTTTGGAATGAATGAATGAACCGGATGAATCACCCTCTGATTTGACGGCACAATATTTCAGGTGACAATCGTCAACTTAATTAAAAATCAAAACTACAAACCAGTGTGCAATCGTACCCGGTCAAAATGTCAAAATCGACATACATTAGCCATTACATCGGTACATGGCTTCCTCTTCTAGTTAACATGTATAGATCTTTTGAAATGTTTTAGATAGTCTGGAAAGATGAAGAATACAGGCTTGTTACATAGATACAGGGGACAGAAATGCTGCGAGAGATGTTCTCGCCGACATCAACGCCTTAAAAAAGTTCCTCAACATGTATTGCAGGTCCGTCGAGTAAATTATACAGCGGGTGGAATGATGATACGATCTTTTCAAAATTATATAAGGTTATTAGACTGATTTTCCCCGGCTTGCTTGAAAAATGTAGAATGATCAAACCACTATAACCTGAGAAAATGATGCTTGGGGAATTTAATGTATGCTCATGTATGCATGAGACTGATGTATTGATTTATGAGCAATGAAACTCATAGGAGCCACATGAAAACGAAAGTTGTTCAAAATGATCTAAGATGCAAAATACGAGTGGAAATTTTAATTTTGGAGAAAAAAATTTTACCGACCGAAAGAGAAAACAAAGCTAGAAAGCATAAATTTGATGTTGATGCAATTTTGTGGAAAAATACGGATTAATTTAGATTCTGAATACGATTATCGAACAACTACATTGATTCGAAAAATGTCTCCAATCATAAATGAATATGAATGACCGTCGCGTTGGAGACCAATACAACCCCAATCATGATGGACAGATTGTAAGTAACGCTGACAGAATTGTAATGACATAACGTCAGGTGCTATGTTTACAATGGAAGTGAGTCGCCAAGATTTTGCTCATCCAGCAAGTAAGCTAAGCAAGCAACTTGAGTTCCAATTTGAACCTTGTAAGTATGTATGATATTTTAATGAATAAATAAAGTAAAGCCTTTTCATCTATCATCTCTGAAATAGGGCTTGAACATTATTTTTCGCGAAAAACTGTACCTAATTAATAAGTACGACCTAAAAAATCAATAAGAATGCAACCAAACGTAAAAACCCGAAGATTCCTATGCACTGTTGAAAACGCTTTTTGCTATGGTTTACAGATTCGGTGGATACAAACAACTCATATTTCCAAATAATTTGACGTAATAAATCATTTTTAAAAAATCATAAAATTCACTCAAATGGTCATGTTGTACGGCTCGAACTTTTGATACGGTTTTCAAGGACATATGAAGGCATTATTCAAAATGTGATCAACATTAAAATGGACGAATTACTCGGTTTAGGGCAATGACCTTAACCAGAACTATGAACGAGTTATTTGAATGTGTAAAGAGTATGAGTGTGTATGGGAATATTCAGGAACTTTTTGGGATGGAAATAAAGCTACATTCCCTAGAACTACATTTAAAGTTTGCTGAACAATGACAGTTAACTACAAAATACTGTATTTTCTATTCGAGAAGTGTGAGCTATCAGTCTATGTTCATAGGCTGACATCACCCTGCTGAGTATGACTCACCTTGTTGTACATTCTGAAGCCAAATTGGAAGGTGAGGTAGTGGACTATCACGCGGTAACGAGGCGTGACATCACTGACGATTGCGGGGCCCCAGTTTGTGGTGGACCAGCACACCGATGGTTCTTGGACACTCCGCGGCCACTTTCAGACAGAACACTGCCACCCCGCACGAAGACAACTGTCTATCTGCTGAACTATTACCTGATGGATGCGGGCCAAGCTCCGAAAACTTCAGTTACGACTTCAATAAACCCATAGTTATGTCAGTAGTATCTCCCCCATATTATGGAGATTACAGGGTCCACGCTCTTTTCGTCAGGTGACGCTTGCACGCCCCTCCCCGTTTTTATGTTTCCTTTCGACTGGAATTGTACCGGTGTATCTGGTAATTATCGGGTCATATTACCCGGACAGTTGGTAGCTAAGTAGAGGTTGCCTCAATATCGTAACCTACGTGACATCTTCCCTTTGAGTCCACCTTTCGCATCTGCAACCTCTTCGACCTTTTCAGTGGAAGAAGTGAATTTGAACTTGGAAGTGAAATCAATAAAATATGATAAAATAAATAGATTCTGCTAAATTCTCGCTTAAAGAAAGGCAGTCACGAGGTATCGAAACATTGTATTCACTTTAAGGAATACCCTTGATTTTGTCCAAAATCCAAACTTCGGTAATCAAATTCTGAAAAGCTGTAATGTTTTCGCAAATTGTTGGAACTTTGCTTAAAAATAACTGTTTCCATCCAATTTTTTATGAAATACCTACTAAGGGAACGTGCATGGTAGGGCGTAAAAAGTTTTCAATAAGTTTCATTACTTACAAATCATCACTCTATTCTGCGCACTAGAGGTAATAGCCGTTGTAGCTTTTCGACTAAAGTATCTACAGTAGTACTTGTACTGTATTCTACGTACTACGTCTGTAGTAGCCTTCTTCAGAAGACATTAGGGAATGCGCATAGAAGACATCGGAAGTCTTTCTGTGGAATTCAAACATGGAGTACAATCTCATCGAGGGCAAACCTCAGATACCTTACTCTCAACTAAGGTTCCAATATAGAATTTAAGGTTGTACACATTGGGAATGTCTTGTTGGCAGCGTTGACATGGTGCACTTCACAAATCAAACTAACACTTCAAGAGTCTTAACTTTCCGAGATAAGTTTTTCTGAAATTTGGTAGCTTCCAGCACGTTTTTTTGGAAATGCAGTTTACGTACTAGTATTTTCAGAATGTTGTTTTAAATCTTCAATGTGATGAACTGTAATTGCGGTCCTAAGGAGTTCGCGGTAGATGATGAATGTGGACTAGGCGTATAGAAAATTTAATGATGAATCCAAAAAGCGATTAAAAGTTGAAAAAATTGATTTGAAGCGGTGGAACGTAGATTTTCATGGCAGAAAACTTGGTTCTGTCAGAAAACCTCGAGTATAAAATCAAATCTCGGGAACGGGTTGAGATAAAAAGGAGGCGGTTGGCGGTACAATGCTAAACTTGAAATGAGCTTTTACTCAATTTTTTTGGTCACATTCGAATCCACCCTGTACTGCAGGTTTGGTGACAAGTCCAGATGAATCTTTCTCTACGAAGCGGTGAAAATCTTCAGAACCCGACTTCGGAACTTAATTTCGTCACATTTCATTTTCAAAATCGTTTCGGACAAAAGGCGATTAACTGGACGGAAACGGACCTCGAAAACGGCATCGTTGACGACGAACGGAGTAAGGAGGACAAAAAAAGAATTAATTCGAGGTCGTAATGTTATGTTGGTGAGATGACGTTTGGTGAGGGGTTATCGCAGTTGGCGGGTAATGACAGCTCTGGTTCTCCCCATCTGCCCCGGGGGCTAACTGGAGGGTTTGAGGACAGCGAGGGCATCCGTAATAATATCAAGATACGAATAATGTCGGTACCTAACATCCCTAAAGGGGCTCCCTAAAGGGTTCGAAACTAGGAGAGTAAAAAGTACAAAACTATGTTAAACTATCAACTACGTTTTTTGACAATTGATTAGCGGTGAACATGACGTCTTAGGCGCTGACGTCTCCCTTTACTTACACCCGTCACATTCTTTTTGCTATTTGTGGTTAGTGGTAATGAGGGAAAAGTTCCAGCTATGCTTCAAATTTTCCTAAATTATTTACGTTACGATTGCGTTTATGTTAAACTGTGTTGACATTTAAGCATTTTGGGGAAAAACTAATGCTAATGCTAAAACTAATACATTTTATAGATAATGAACTTTTTACAAGCAATTTTCTAGCGAACAAATGAATCTGTCGATTTTTACAATTTTATCAAGTGTTTCTATCGAGTTTTAGCTTCATTTAATGAGAATTTAGTTCCTCTTTCAAAACGATTTTATGCATAAGTTTTTAAATGCTCTTATTGATGTTCAATCAACTTCTTTTTCTAGATTTGTCGATTTATAGCGGTGTTTGCCATTCTGAGTGATTTTTTTGTACATTTTTTGAAATTTGATTAATTTAATCTTCTCAAAAAATGCTGTCCACCGAACTCATCCTTTCATTTGAAATGGTTGATTTTTAGCGAAAGAACGAAGTTTCTGTCTCAACAATATCGGGAGTTATTGTCTGGTACGACGCATACGTACCTATACACCTTCTTTTCTCTAGGCACCTGTAAAATTTCAATGTATGCTATAGGGAAGAAAATGGCACCGGCCTACGCAAACCTTCACATGGCTCATTTGGAGATAGAATGTTTGTAGTCAAGAGTGCCAGTGTTGTGGAATAGGTTCACAGATGACATTTTTCTTCTGTGGACCCATGGAGTATGAGCTCTCATACAACTGTTGGATGCAAAAAATTCTCAATTTTCGGTCAAATTTACATGGACATATTCAGTCTCAGTGGCTGCGTGGCCGATTCACCACTTCAGTCCACAGAAGAAGTGGTTTTATCGACACCATGATAGTTGTCATTCCCGGCAAACGTAACGAGCAATACCAAGTGTTGTCAGTTAGAGGTCATAAGATCTGTAGTTACCGCCAAAGCAAAGAAAAATACATGGCAAATCTGTCCGAAAGATGGCTTCCAAGAGGATATCCAAAAAATTGTTGGAAAAGGCAATTATCAATATTAGTTTGAACAGCGTCCAGTGGCAACAACTAACAGTTAACAACTACTTTCTTTTTCGGTATAGAGAAAACTAGTACTGTTTTGAGAGAAATATACCCTCTTCTACCTTCAAATTCGACCACCAAAAGAGTTCCCCCCCAAAGTCGTCTTGATGGTCTATCGGCAAGCGTCCTGCATTGGACATATCATATCGCACAGGCGGTCAACGATACCTGGCCTGCTTCGGGGTCAAGGTGCTCAGAACTTTGAAGCCAGAGGAAGGTAAATCAAAGTTGCTGTTGTCGGAGAAGGCTCACAGTAATGTTCTGTGAGCCTATGAACCACTAGATCTCAACATTAGAAGATGAAAATGTTTCCCCATACACTACACTAATACATTCCCACAACAATGACTCCATAGCTCCACATTTCTTGATATACCGACATTTCTTCATCGTTAGTTCTACATTAAATGTAGATAATCAAATTTAGATGAAGGAAAAATTAGCCGAAATATAAATTTACCCCGTTTCTATTTTCCTTCGCGTTATTAACTGTTTCTCGTATTACGCTCCCCATGAGCCGCATTTCTTGCTCTCGTATAAGCAAGAGTGGCCAGTAGATTACGGTGTTGGTAAACGGCGCAGTCCATTGGGGACCATCTATAGAATAAACCATACAATCCCTGAAAATTTCATAGAAACTAGTCTATTACTCTCAGAGATTCGCCTGTTGGAAGCAATTTTAGTGGAAGTTGGATGAGGTAGACAGAAATTAATGGTAAGCCATAAAAAAGAGGGCAGTTAGACCGGCGACAGAAATTTTATTAATTAACTGAGTCACAATTATGAGTACTACAGCCATTCCAAGCGGTACCGGAGTACAAAGTAAGTCAAAGGAGGACAAAACATGATAAAACTAGAAGTGGGGTATCTTCATTAAAAAGGAAGTGACAAAAAATCATGTATTAACTTATTTGATCCCAAACGAGCAAAGCTGAATATACTGAGGAATATTACATAAATTTGACAGTTCAAAAAAAAAAAAAAAAAAAAAAAAAAATTACATAAAATTGAGAAGTTATTGACAAAGTGGAAAAATATTTTGCCAAATAGTTAATAGTTGGAAGTATTAGAAAGAGATACAGGAAGAAATTGTCATGTTGGTATACTAGTTTAGTTTCGCTGTTGCTGAAATGGATGTTTCGAAGCCATTGTTTGAATGATGAAAAAAGTCTACCTGTAGTTCGATATAACAAGAATAGTTTTAAAGTTGGGCAATCCTCAGTTGGTGACAGAGATAATTTATAGGAAGAAACGGATCATGAAATAAAGGGGCGTGGGGGGAGGGGGGGTTATGTAACAGCATTGAAAGAGGACTGGTAGAAATACCAATACATGAATTTACTTCAAGGAAACGTTAGCCGAACAAGGGAGTTTGCTGAATAGTAGCTAGAGGGGTCGTTAGTAACGGAGAAGGTGACATTAACGATGATCCTTGCAAGATCTTATCTTTCTATGTTTATTGGACATGAAACGGAAGCGCCGAGCGTGTTGATAATCGAGGAACGTGCAAATAAATTCTCGCGATGAGGGCAGGGCAATCAATGTAGCCATTCAGCATTTTGTTCACTAGTGACAACTCTCGCTGCCTTGTTTCCAACGGAAATACGGTAATGCAACCCATCATCAATTGATCGTAATCAATTTAGTGTGCAGTATTTCTGAAATAAAAGGGTGTATTGAAGAAATTGTTGCTGCACGATCGGCAAACAGTAGGCACTTCATTGCTGCCCTAATGGCGACCCCTTTCTTTCTGTTCTATCCTAAAGGCGAATTCTTTCTCCCTATTTCTGTTATTACTTGAAGGGCACGGGGGAAGAACCTTGTTTGTCACCTGGAGGTTGATTTGAGTATTCTTGAATTGAAAGTTCAAAATGTCCAGTTGTTCTCCATTCCAGCAAATCTTTCGGCCTCATTTTTCAATGACAATCCACTTTTTTCCCGCTGTTTGACTGCACTATATGAAACTCCTCCAAATAAACTACACAATTGCACCCATAACTCAGATTTGATAAAAATGTGACAAACCAGGTTCTTCCCCCGTACCCTTGACTTGTTTCCCTGTTATTACTTTATACGAATGAACTAGTCTGTTTCAAGTTTGTCACTATAATATTCTTTATTCAAATGCTATATTTAAAATATTCACTCTAAATGATGAGAGTGAAATCGGTGGAACACATTTTGATGCCGAAATTCATATCAAACATTACAAAATAGGTATATTTTTTTAAATAGGACTCGATTACGTCGGACGTTTGTCCTAATGAAGGAAGACACAGTTGATTGCGTCCTGCGGTCTCCCCTCAAGGGAAGGGAGGTGTATTGATAGAAAACCGATGTAATGGGTGAGGTAGACCGAGTGCAGAGGGGATGAGATAGACCGGGTGTAGAGGAGGTAGGGATATAGACCGGGTGCACCGGCGGACCAGGTGAGGAGCGGACGGCTGCGGCCCGCGTATAAAATGGAGGCGGACCGCTCCGAGGTGGGGGAGAACCGTTGCCATGACGACGCAGGACGCACATCCCTCCGCGAGGCTCGTAGTAGGGGTCAGGCGGGAGGTTCCCGCTGGTGGAAGGGGGAGAGCGACCTCCTATGAAATAGAAAACCGGCCACTCGACTAGGTTTGTCAACTGTTTCTGCTCAGATTTAAAACCATTGGTTCATTATTTCCAATTATAGATATATCACCAAGTTGGGTACCTAAAATCCAATCTTTTAAGTCACCTACCTTGAAGCAGCAGCCAAGTCCTAAAATGAAACTTCACCCTAGATTTTACTTCATAATAGAGTAAAACGCAGCTAACTTCATATTTGGATCTCTAGTAAGCGAGTGCTCTCAAGATATGCTTTTAACAAAATTCTTTTCAGGTCAGCAGTGTTTTGGTTTGTAGGTTTCAATAATAGACGTTTATAATCGAAAAAAACCAAAACATTTGCACTTCCTCAAAAATTGTTGGTTTACGTTTGGAGGCATGTATACGGGGTGTCCTGCACTTGATGTAGAAACATTTTTTGAGTAAAACTAGATGATAAAAATGTGTAGTAAGCTAGGTAGTCTGTTTCAAGTTTGTCAATGGAGCACGTGAATCTGTTCTCGACCAAAATACTATTTGGAATCAGGTTGATCATATTTGTTCTTTGATCCTGTGAAACACGCACACTCCAAAGCTTACAAAATTCAAATTGAACGCAAGCCAACCCCAGTGTGTTTTGGTTTGTAGCCACAGGTAGGTTTCAATAATAGACGTTTATAATCGAAATTCAGTATAAAACCTCCTGAAATAGAAAAAAAAAGTTTTCCAAAACATTTGCACTTCCTCAAAAATTGTTGCAAAGAAACAATAATTGCAGCATAGACTTCATGGTTTACGATTTTGGAAGACTAGTTTTGGTTTTCAGTTTCAATAATAGTACTTTTCCACGGATGTATCGTACTTGACGGACGGAAAATTTTTATTGCAGATTCGGATTCCACACCCTTTGAAACGTAAACCATGAAATTTTCAGGGGGGGGGGGGGGGGGGTTAGAATTTTTTTTTGAGTACAATGGTTTATTAGATAAAAAATGGAGCAAAACGTAGCCAACCTCACTTTTCTATATCAACTCCTTCCCAAAATACGATTTTTCAAGATTTCTCAAAATCATACGATTTGAAAACTAACTGAATTTGCAAGTTTTCCACAAATTTGACAGCTTTTATCACGTTTTGGTGGAAATGGAGTACAGTTTTAGTATTTTCAGAAACTTGATTTTTTTAATGTTGAACTTTTGATCTGCGTGTCCTTAAAAGTTTTTTTTTTAAACAAAAATTCACCAAGCAGCTAGAAATTTTCAAAAATGTGGTCAAAAGTTTAAAAAAGTCGGTTTGCAGTGGAGAAACATGGGTTTTTATGGGTCAAAACGTGGTTTTTGTTTTAGGCCATGAAAAAATCATAGTTTGGGAACAGGTTGGGGTAGAAAAGTCCGATCGTCGGAGTTTAGCTCCATTTTCGACCTAGATTTACCAAAAAAAAGTACTACTTACTTAAAGTCCCTTGTATATACATATTTACACATATCTACATGTCAAAAACCAAAGAGGTAAAATCCGTTTGTTCGCCGTAACAACCAGTTGTTACAGATCCAGATCCTGGTTTAGGAAATTTGGTTTAAAACCCCTCAAATTTTATGCTAATCAGAAAACCGAAGAATGGCTGTACTACAAACGCCGTTGTGTTAAGAACCATAAGCTGTTGCTATAGTTTTAATTTGTAGAGGTACCAGGTTGAGTACTACGTTTATGGTGAGGTGGATAGTTTCCAATATTGTTCGACCTTTCACCTCCACGACCAATAGAATTGCATGTCCTTTCACTTTCGCAGAAACCACAGGATTGGATGTTCCCCACACCTCTTGACCAATGGGAGGACCTCCCTTTCATCTGTCGGTATATAACCACTATTTTCTTGAATGTAGGTACACGGGTTTCCACAATTTCGTTTGGAATGAATTAGGGGGCGTTCGAATAAGCTTTATCATTAAAATACGATCTAATATTTTAAAATATTATTGTTTAGCAGTCGCATTATATTAAAACTTTCATAAACTTTAACAAAATATTTGTTATGGTTACTTTTGGGATATCAAATGGGAGCTGAAAGAAAAAATCTTTGTGTAATAATTTGCCGCGTGTTTCACGTTTCCCACTAAACGGGCGGACGGTGGGGGCGGCGATAAAAAAGGCATCAGAGCTCCACCCACGCAATTTGGTCATTAGCCATTAGTTCGGAATTCAGCCACGCCATCTCGTGATGGCGCTCGGTTCGCTCGATTTGATGAAAATGTGTTTTTCTTGTAGAAACTTTCATTCCGAGCTTCTAAAGCTGCGGCTCATGATCTTCCAGATCGATGGAGATGGCGAACCTGGGAGGGCACTACGACGATTTTTCAGGTAATAAATGAAAACGGCAATCCAAGGCCTTCATGATCACAAGGCGGGGGAGGAGCCCAAGGAAATTAAAGATTGTATCAGATCTCGGCTCCGTATTATCATATTGGCGAGCTTACTGCTTCATTTCAGACCGTTTATCAAGCTTTTGTGGATGAAAAAGTCAATTTAACGAATTTTTGTAAAGAATAAGCTAGTTGCCATAGCACCAAAAGATTTCAAGCATTAGAATTATGTAAAGAAAAAGTTTTTTTTTTTTTGCATACGGACTCCACTGAGGATCTAGTTGGCTCTAACGTATAGCCAGGCCAAAAGCATCGCAAACATAGATGTCACGTGCTGACAGCATTTTTGCTGAAATAGCCCAGTGTTGCGTCATTTTCCTGAAAATTTTCGACCTAGATTCGACTAGGATAGGGATTCAGATCCGTACATTTTCACTTTTACAAAATTTGTGAAGACTATGAGATTATTATTTAATGATCTCAATTTCTGAACCTAAAAGTGATCTCCTTAAACCAACCAAAAACGCAGCAAATTATCACACTGTTATTATTTCTGTAATAGAGAACTATGCGGATCGCTGGACTAGCATAACTGGACTCTACATCCAGAGAAGTGCACACGGTAATGTACTTCGAAATCTAAGATAAAATGGAAATCTATGTAAATCACCGATAGATGCGTAGATCTACGTATATTAGACCTGGTACAGTATCCAAATTCAGACCTCGTGCCTCAATATCTTGCAATTGCATTCAAGATAGAAATACTTTGCATACTAAAAATACAGGATAAAAATGCTAGCCTCAAAATTTAGCTCGGACTGCCCGTTGGAAGGCTCTGCAGTCCGACCGCCTAGCGGTTTTTCAAATGACGATAGACCAGATGATAGTACATTAACCCTAATGATCTCATTAGATTCACGGAACTAATTCCTATCCGCTTGTGTTGTAACTTGCAGCGTTTGTTGGATAAAATTTGGCAATGAAGCTTTGAATTTCGAATAATTCCTAACTTTAGATTAATTCCCTTATAGGTAGCTTCGCAAAGCAAGGCCGGGCCCTGAGGGAAGGGAGTAAGTGAATCAATCCGTTGAAATCACTAAGCGCTAACACGTGTGATGGGGGGTAATTACGCTACTTCACCGGTCTCGTCCTAATACGGAAAAAAAACCTAACGAACCATAAGTATATATTCGAGACTATTAAAAAAAAACTTGTCCCGCTTTGTGACTTGACCGTGTTCCGAGCGGACATGCAATGGTCATAGTACTGTATGAACACAGGTATTAAGTAAATGTGACCAAATTACTCCTAGGAATCGGTTGACACGGGATCGCGTGTAGATGAGGTTGGATAATTCTGCTAATTTCACTGTGTACCTCGTATTGTTCCTGGGACCGGCTAACCGTTGGTTACAGGACGCATGACCTGGAAACAAAAAGTTAATTCCGCGAGAAGGCTGAAATTTGAAACGGGCGGTGGGGGATTTATAATTTGTGGGAAGCTGAGTGGTTAGTACGAACAGTCGGGCGAACTTGTGGACAAACGCAGAATCTGAAGGCCACGCATCAAGTACTTACCAACCTAACTTGCGAACTCCCAGATTTATTTGTTTTATAATATTTATCTCCATAGTAGGATTACATGGGCGCAAGAATACAAAAGTGGTGGCACCAACCAAGTGATGGCATTCTTACACTAAGAGCAGGTGTATATACTGGAAAAATTACTCACTCGGAAAGGTGAAACCGAGCACAGGGAGAGGAGTTACTTAATACCAAATGAGTTACACGTCCTTTTATGTGAATCGCTGATCTAAGTGTATTAGTCGAGAGATAGATAGATAGATGCTTTATCGTGATAAAGTCGCAAGAGTTTTTTATACATGGCAATAAACTAATATAATAATAATAATAAGTTAGAATGAAATACAACTTTCTTTATATTAAAATAAAATACATTCAAAAAGACGAAAGAGATTTCGAGTGGAACAATGAGAATTTAGCCTAACAGCCAGCGGTGTAAGGTGCAAAGAAAGAATTTAGTGGAAAAAGAGTAGAACCCCCATTACATCAAAATCAACCCAGACGAAAAAAAACCTTCGTTTACAGTGAATGCCCGTTGACTTAAAACAGTCTGCAAAAATCCTACTAATTTTCCCTCATCCTTCTTATCGTTGCATGTTAGAATAGAGAGAGACTCGGTTTCATTATTAGTCGTAGTTAGTGTTACAATTCCGATCTAAACTCGGCACCACGCATATCCAAATTTTGTAATTGAATCGCTGATTGCAGGAAGGCCATGAGTCACAATTTTTAAACCTTTCAGGAGACCAAAAAAACTTCTCTAATTTCACATTTCTAGTATATCAATTTTATTTATAGGTTTTCTGTTCGTTATTTTGACCTTCAATGTTATTCTACAAGAACCAACCAAAATTGATGTTTGGTATAGAAATAATTTGAATATCAAATTTCTTGATTCATGCCATTTTCACAATACAGGAAAATGGTACTGTGGAAGCTGATTAAGTCGAAATAAAGAGAGAGAAATCTCTATTTCTCTATAGTGAATTAATAATAACGCAATGCTTAAAAAGAACGTGCATACGATTAACAACTAAAATTAATTAGAAAACAATCATAAAAATGATGATTTCTCCTTCGGTCCTAACATTGTTGCCTGCTGGCTGTGTGGTGGGGCATTCTAGATCCTTGTAATAAAACTTCCGTTTTCATATGCTTTTGCTGCAGGCAATCTGAATACCTTGGCAATTCTGGTATCTTGGCAATTTGAATGATTCATTAGTCAAACCATTAATGAACTTTTGTACTTCAAAAACTCAAGAATTATCAGTTGCCTGGTAAATTGAAGTTTGGACGGTGATTTTTTAATCATTTGGTACTTTTCCATAGGAGTCTGTAGAAAGGCAAGTTTTCTTATAGCAATTTGCCCACCTTGTTTCAAAGCCAGGAGCACTGCGAGTTTCCAAATTTTGAACTTCAAATTTAAGATACGAGAACGAGAAGTGTTATTTTTGTCCTTTGAACGCAAAACGAGTTTAGGTAAATTAACCAAAAGAGCGAAAAAGAAGCGCGGAGAAGCTAATAGTAGTTAGTTGTAGAAAGACCACAAGTCGTTTGAATGAAGCCATTTCTGCACTAATCGCGATCATCCTAGTTGTGATTCTCTGAGTTACTGCCAACTGACTCATGACTTTTCTTCACAAACCATGTATCGACCCAAGAAAAATACATTGCCGTGAAAAAAAAGAAAATAATTCTGCAAATTGATGATTTATGTCCTTTTTGCAATCATCGATTCAATTGCATTCAAGGTGAGAATACATAGGATATCTCTTATCTGACTGTGGCTCAAGGAAAAGCTGAGCTATTATCAAGCGTCACTTCACTATTCTTGTTTTACTTATTTATGATTGAGATGGCCAAATAAAACCTCAACGCGATCGTGAGTGACATCTACCATTTGAAATATGAATTGAGAATCCACGAGACATCCATTCCATGATTCTTTCCCCATGTCTTCATTCTCAACAACAAACTGAGAATTGCAATTCAACGTTCAAACCAAATTAATGATATTTTTGCCTATGCAAGAAATGTTGAAGATCTCATACAAGGAAATGGAATTTGACGGAACGGAAGGTTGTGTGCAGAAGGATCTACATAAATACAATTTTCTTACTGGTACTAGTATTTTGAGGATTGTCATTTACCATGTAATGCGATCATCACTGGAATCTCCAATTTAATTACCTTAAGAGGTACCCACTGTATTTCTAAATTAGATAGCCCTTCTACATTGAGTACTTGTCAGTGTCCAATGCTTGCGCTAAGTTTGTACAATTTACCCACACTACGGGTAACCTACTAATGAATAACTATCAATCTAGAGTCAGAGTCCGATAATATCGTTATTTACGAAACGCTGTAATATTACAATCCAAGGCGAAGGACTGCACGCAGACGATTTGTTATTAATGAGTTTCATCAATTTTCGGAAATACGTTATTAACCAGCGGATGTTATAAAAAACTAACTCAAACAACGCTAACTGAGCGGACACGAACGACCCTCTAGCACAAACATCTAGGAAATTCGAATATCAACAGCGGCGTAGCTCCTCTCTTAATATTTCAGTGAAATCGGTGTAAATCATTCATAAGATGAGTAAATAGCTAGGTACCTAGGAGATTTCACTATCGGTATAAACAATGACTAATAGGAGTAGGTCCGACTAAGATGAATCAATTGTTACGAACAGATCAGGTGATATAATATCAATGGAGTTTTGGTTTTTAAGAGATCATTTTTAATTCCCGTTGTTGACAATTTGATAATTTACTAGATCCAAGCAGGTTCTCATTCACACGTTTACGTTCTTTTTTTCGTCAAAGTTTTAGCCCTTAGGGAGAGTGGGATGAACATTTCGAGTGAGCCCATTCGATTCATAGAATGAGTGTCTATCAATAACGTAAGTAAAAATTATTGTTTTATCAACTATTTTCACTATTCTGGTTTTTGAATATTTCAGTAGGTAATTTGTTTTCACTCTTTAATATTGACAGAAATGCCTTGGATTCAGTCCCAACTAGACCTCATTTTTTATTTTTGATCCAAGTCCGGTACAAAAGTGAGACGCTGGACGACGGATTTTATTTTATTCGATTATGGATTTTTTTCCTTTATTGGCTTTGAAATGCATTTATTCAACCGAACATGAAATAACATGTATATTAGAAGTACGGTAGTATCTTGGAATGTACCTACTATTCAAAACAACAAATCACTTCACATATAAAGTGATAAATAAGTATGTAAATCTCAACATCATTTTCCGCAAGTAGTGTGTTGAGGTTGAATAGTTGTGTCACTGAGTTTTGAATCGCGTTCAGGGGGAGTTCACTCGAGAAGCTAGAAGCCAGGGACATTCTAGAATGATGTGTCCTAGGGTTTATTCAGTTCAGGAATAGTTGCGGCACAATGGTGATTGATTTCGTTTATTTTATGAAGGAACTGGTTTCATTTTGCAGTGTCCAGTGCAAAATCGGGATATTGTTGTGAAAAAGTCCTCAGGTTCTGTACATGTTAAAATATCAAAACATGGTCTCTTTTTAGGGATTGGGAAGAGGACTTTACACCGGTTGCCAGAGGAGTACGAATGAAATTCTTGTTCCCAATGCCTCTGTAATAATCGATTAGCTGATCCTCTGAGGTCGGAGACAGGGAATAACCTAGAAGGCCATTGTTCAGTCAGAACAGCTGCTATTATGGATTCTATACTTCTTGAATCGAGAAACAAACATTTTTGAATTGTCGCTAAAGTAACATAGGTTCATCATTGGAAATAGTAAACCAAAATAATGCTTCCATCTTCATAGGTGATCCCAAAATCAATGATTTCCATTACCATGTTGAAATACTTCGAGGGCACCAGGTAACGTTAGTGCCACTTGAAGCCTGATTGGTCTAGAGCAAGTATTTACGTGTATCTCTTGCGTTGAACCACAGTGGCGCGAACTTTTTCCAATCTAAGTGGGTATCATTTTGTGAATAAGCCAGTACAGCTCTAAACGACAGGTAAGTCTCTAACTCAAGCCACACACATGAACACATACAAAATTCAGTGAATTGCGAAGTTCGCTACCGGATTACGAACGATAGGCAAATATCAGTGGGTAAACTGAGTTGAATGATTCATTGTCAGGTCGGAGCGGGTCTTCTTCATTATCAGCACTCGCAAGTAACTAAAGTCTGGGTGAATTATAAATTAGAAACTAATCCGTTGCCATTATACCAACTTGGCAACTGGGTGAGGCCTCCATCATGCGTCATTTGCATACGTGATGGTCAGGTAAGTTTGTTTAACCGCATCGCGTGGATCTGAATATCGCGCATGAAATAAAAGTAGCGTGAGAGTTAGCTCAATAAGTTCGGCAAACATTCGAATTGTCAGAGTTCAACATATTTCGACTGCTAGATATTCGTTGGATCGAATAATTGTCCCTCATAGTTTTGCTGCCGAGTCGTCCAAAATGGCGGACTTTTCAAGAGGAAGTCTCAACGCGGAGACTTTTCTCGTAGACTTTTTACATACTGATGAATAGTAGGGAATTATTACACAAAATCCACTCCCATTCCTAGCTTTTAAAACAACATGTTTAGACATAAAACTGGGGTAATTTTATTCGATTCATTGATCTAATTTTTGTCTGAATCAAACAAAACAACTACCCTCTTACATCGAAAGTTTTTGAGGGCACACTTTCTTAATATCTTAATATTCCAAAGCTTAAATATTAACACATAAGGTCGGTCTAGAGTGGTGCCGATGTAAAAAGATCGTCGTAGGACCATATGTGATTTGGTACAATTTTTTCGAATTTGGTCCAGTAGTTTCGAGGAAAAGGTGTGACGATTTTCAATGTTAGATGGAAAATAGGTGAAATTTGTCACTTTGTGGGGAGTTTATCAATTGATGAGGGACTCCCGATCCTGAATAGGCTAATTCCACTCCTTAGAACAAGGACCTGACGGTGATCGGCAGTGTCTATCGGTGGCCCGGCCTCCTCATGAATAAATTTGTTGGTACACTCAAGATGAAAAAGTGTACCTATAAGTAGCGGAAGGTTTGTTTGTGATTGGACATATTATTTCGTCAGCTTCCTTCCTGTGAGCTATTATAACTTCACTAGAGAAAGCAAGTCAATGAAATAATAGGTACAATCAGAAACTAGGCTTCCCGTGTTGAGCTAATATTTCAATAGAGTTGACGCAGAGTGTAGTAAATCGAGCCATGGCAAAGATCACAATGTGGGTGGAAGTTCATATCCCGTTATAAGCAGCAGAAAAAACAAAAAGTGGCAAATCACCTGCATCATCCCAGTGCAAATCGTGATACCTAGCAGTAAAATACCTAGGAGTCATGTTGGACAACAAAATTGCATTATGGGGCAGATTAAAAATGTTGTCCACATTAAGTAAAAAATGGCACCTCATTTTTTCTAGAACACTATGAACCCAAAAAACGACGTTTTCGGTATGTTTTTGCTGAGCTTTTGGCCTTTGGCATCTATGCGTGTTAGGCGATCAGGCTGACTAGGTTAGTATTAACTAGACCCGGACTAGAGAACGGATTTTTTCCAATTCTAAGGCTGTTTATGGTCGGTGCTTTGCATTGCGGATGGACATTGCTGATTTGCAGATTTTGAATCTACGCACCTGGAAACGTAAAGCGACCAAGTTTGAGGACAGAAAATGGGGCAAGACAGTACTAGCGCCGCCTCATGGTGCCTTCCGTACAATCAATTCGATTGCGAAGGACAGCAAGTTTGTAAAGAAGAAGGATGTTTTAGAGGTCCTATAGCAGCCAATGGTATACAGGAATTGGCTGATTTTTTAAGACCTCTCCTGTCAAAATCGTTCCAGCAGTTAAGCCGTCTATTGGGAACATAGATACGTGCAAACATCATTGCAAATAAATCCTGAGTATCATATACTGTGCTGACCATACACATTCTGCCAGTTCTTTGTACAAACTAATGATGTTTTCCTTGAAGCGACAGAAGCGCCAGCCTACACGTTTTTATCAAGAGTTTTGATGGGCTCATAGTTCTGATCAGCCGATGTTCAATGTTAGATATGGTAAAAGTTCGCCAACTCGAGAATCGATCGACTACATTACATCAGACATGTTTATTGAAGCAGGCTACCAAGCTTTAACATTTTCATGATATCAGAAGCAGTGTTCACTTATGACAGCTACTCCTACTTATAGGTCACTTAGGTAGGTGCTGAACATCTTGACTTCAAATAAAATGTGGGACTGTAAATAAAATGAGTAAAGAAATGTTGTAGGTTGATATACCTTCTTTCAAGAAAGTTGGCGCTTATGAACATTTTTACAAAGAGATTGGCGAGAGATTTGAGAAAGATATTATTGGAAAATGTGAGTTAGTTAAATTTGTGTGCTTCATTCTCGTAATCGAAAAGAAAGCGTCCGCTAGCTCTCGGTAGGATCTCTAATATCCATTTTGTTTACTCATCAAGTTATTTGCATAACAGTGGGCACAAACGCACGTTAAATATTTACAAAAAGGGATTTAATGATACGAAGGATCTTTCTTACCTTTCCCTCTTCGCAACTTCTGCTTATACAAACTCATAATAGGTTTTTTTCGTGCGGTTTTCATGTCCCCATCACTTTTGCTGCTTCACCCGGTAGTGTCGATGTCGTCCCATTTAGCAACACTTAGCCCCTAAATCTTCCTTTTATGTCAAGAAACCTCGGGTCGCCCCCCTTGGATGTCACAAGGCTCATCTGTTTCCACTGAAAACGGAAAGAATGACTCGAATGTCATCCCCTTCTGGTCTGAAGGGAGGGACATATGTTTAGCTCTATTGTCAAGGGTCGGGAAAAAATGTTTAACAGTCCGTTCACGCTGTTAAGAGGGCATAATAGGGCGCAGAAGGGGAAAAAAACGTAGCCCTCGTTGTTGGGATTTCATTCACCGGGATTTCGCGATGATTCATGAAGTGGCGTTTTAAAAGGATCATCTCAAAACAGGAGTTTTCGGTGTTGTTTGGGATTCATTTTCTGACTGAGGAGAGGATCTCGACAGGGGTGTTTTACGGTCGGTATCAAACCCCCGGGGAGACCGCTCCTGAAGCTGGCTTGTGCCAAGATGGATCGGGGTTGACCCTGGTAGGTTCGGGTCAGGACCGGCGTGCGGGTGACAATGGAGATGAAAAGGTTGGTCGGGAGCTACCGCAGGGATCTGTTAGTTGGGCCGATGTTTTAACTGAACAATGTAATGACGACAATGGGCAGAAAATATCCCCCCCCCCCGCTCCCCGTAATCTTTTGTCCTCCGTGTGTGGATAGGGCTTGGCACCTCAAACATAATGCAGGACTCCAGGACATCCTTCTGTGCTTGCTGTGTTATTGACTTCAACCATTGGGTCGACCAACACCTATTTTTCGCTGCAAGATATTAGTTTTTTCTCAATTCTCCAGATTCATTATACCCATTGTCAGATTCGCTTCTCA
This sequence comes from Creontiades dilutus, assembly GCA_031894815.1. Lineage (NCBI taxonomy): Eukaryota > Metazoa > Arthropoda > Insecta > Hemiptera > Miridae > Creontiades > Creontiades dilutus. Next base: position 3,270,613 of record JAVIWC010002084.1, read on the forward strand.
ATAACTCTGGAATAACAAATAATCTTTTTTTTTCTCGTCGATACACCTTTTCATTGATGGCCCAAGATAAACTATTAGAACTCTTCTATTAGAACTATTAGAAACTATTAGAGCGTGGAAAACTTTTGTGTACTACCCCTACTGCACAAAACTTAAATGGCATACGCTTCATATCAGAGAAAACTAATTTATTTCCATCTATATTAGCGCATATATAGCTTTTCCAAGTCAGATTCAGAAATTTCAGAATTTTCCATTTCAATTTCAGAATTTTCCATTTCAATTGCAGAATGTGATCAATATCCGGGTGGGAGCGGTTTCTGAAATTGAAATGGAAATTTCTATGTCTGAAACTTGGAAAAGCTATATACAGTATTCCCGCAAAAAGTAAGTTTCCCCTCTATGTCAAACATTGAAAAACTCTCTTGGAAATTGAAAAAAGTAGTACTCAAATGTAGTTATGTACGAAGTAACTACTTAACTACAAAATCGCAATGTTTCTGTAGAAATTTCTGGTTGTAATTGAAATGTTGACGTAGAAAATTTTGCAATTCTGTATTTGTGCATTTCTGTAGAAATACAAAAAGTATTTACACTGATTAACTACTTCACTGCACAATCGTACCCCCCCCCCCCCCCCGATTTAAAAGTAGTGAGATTTCTCCATGAAGTCGATCCCAAAGATCAGAGAAAAAAACCATAGAAAAATCAGGTCTTGGGAAGAGGTTGAGGAACAGCGGATGAAGATGTTCTGCTCCAATCCAGAAATAATTTCAGAATACCTCAAAAGGATTTCCACGAAAACGATTTTCAAAGAAACTTTTCTAATACGCAACTCAGATTTCCGCCTAATTTTGGGGTCGCATGCGGCCGTTTCAGCACTCCTAGCATCATTTATACGTGGAATACCAAAAGGAGGTGCTAATTTCTCTAATCGAAATCGTGGTTATGTATTAAGCTAAGCTTTGGGTCGCTTTCACCAACACTACGTTCGGAGTTCGAATCGGCCATTATCTTGGACAGTGATTTTCGAATCCATCATCCAAGACAATATAGAGAACTACAACAAAACGATCGAGCAACGTTCACTGCAGTAAATCTAAAACACTAACCACTTTACATATCCTCCTTTATTCAGTAAACATTTTTGGTACCTCGTGATTAAGCTCTTTAGGCCATCGTAGTAGAAATCTGAGCTTCTCCCATTCAAAAAATTCTCAATTACGGATTGCAACTCATTAAAACTTACAGCGCGGTTCCTTAGGACAAATTTCTTGAGGCTTCGGAAAAGGTGGTAGTCCGTCGGAGATAAATCCGGACTGTAGGGTGGGTGATTGAGTTGGCACAGTCCTAATTCGTTCAATATAGACGCCACGGTCTTCGATTTGTGGGCTGAACAATTATCGTGGAGGAGTAAATTTTTCTGTTGGGCTTCTGATCTTGTACGTTTAACAGCTTCGATCATTTCTCGAATCGAGTGGGCATAATCGAACTGATTGATTGATCTACGGTGGTGGAAATATTGGGTGGAGAGGACTCCTTCGCAGTCCCAAAACGTGGACATTAGAAAAAACGATGGAACGTTCCTCCTCCTGTAATGCAAAAGAGGACTTATATTACCAGAGTGCATTTGATATCTAGCTGTTAATCAATTGCAGTTATCACTATATGGACTATTGGAAGACCAACAAGTTGTATGCAGGTAGACTCTCCATGCAAAATGGCGAAAATATTCGACAAACTACATTTTAAAACTTTTAAAAACTTATTCCCTGATTTTTTGTGTTACTGCACTCCTTCATTTGTTATCCACTGCTTTATCCATGGCGTGAAGGGGGGTTAGCCGTACGGAACCGTAAAAACTACTAGATTCAAATTTCTTCCCCTGAACGGTAACGCATGTCTGTCCTTAGAACCCATCCCTTACCTAAAAAAACATAACACCTGGTGCAAATTGCCAAGCCAGAAGAAGGGCGGTTCATGTTTTGCAGGTTGCCATTCTTTCACGTTGCCGAGGCTAACATAGCAAGGTATTAGGCACAGCAGTGTCAAAATATGTGCGTAGAAACGTAGATGGCCTAACTGTGATGAACCGCATTTCAACTCTCGACTAATGGGATCGTCCTTCTTATATCTGTAAGGTGCAGGCTCTGCTGTGATGGCTGGCAGAAGTGGCTTAGGGATAAGGAAGGAGGAAAGGAATATTCCAACAAAAGAAGGCAAAATATTGAGGCCAAAATGTGTTGGAGGTAGCTGCTCTAACTCGACAGGCGGCTGAAATCCCAGCCTTCCTGACTTGGCGTGTAATCTTGGCAGAAATATCAGCCGTTGCTCCCAGAACTGCTGGCAGTACCCGAATCGGTGTTTGCATGGGCTGCTTGAGTTGTGCTGCTTGGTCCGGAGCTCATTCATCAGGAGTCTGAATCAATAATGGCAAACTACTTTTCACCGAAGGAATGAAGATGATGATGATGAGTAGTCAAGATCAAGGAATGTTGATCCGATATCAGAGAGGGGGATGGTTGCTACAATTGTTGAAGATACCATCATTCAATTATGTAAAACGATTCAGCAAGGATTAGGTATATATTTATGGCCAGAGTAGAAATTTGGACCAGTAGACAAGTCAACAGACCATTCATTTCTATTATTGATTGAAGTAACCATGTGCCTACATCTTTATAATTTAACGAAAAATTCCGATAGATCATGTCAGTGCCTAACTTCTCTAATTGCATGAGAAACGGTTCATCAACGAATAACCGCATGGCAACCTACCCAAGTATCTTAAGAGGATCACTCCTTCACCATTTATTAATCAAACGACTGAACCTATTTGTAAAATTACTATCTAAGAAAACTAGTATATTAGATACTATTTACTGGGCAGCTGTTATAGCTTCTATAGTAGGTAAGTAATTCCACGTATTCTCCCACCTTAGGTTCACCAACTACGGTAGACCGTTTTTGTCGCTGTTACTTACGAACAACAATTTGATCCGCTGCAGTGTATCAAGATTTCATCGCCGGTTATAATTCTTCGAATAACCGCGTCCTCTTTCCCAGCGCACATTTCTAAAAAACCTCTTGAAGCTTCCAGTCGACGTATTCTGTCAACTTCAGCCAACCTTTTCACACCGTACACCAACGATTTCATGTGGCAGAAGCAGCGAATCAGAATCTGATGGGAAATCCAGAAACCTTTCTCATCAAGGTTCAATAACCGAAAAACGTCCGAACCCCTGTAAACTGCACTATCTATATCGGATACGTTACCTACAAAAACAGCAGTTTTGGAACGTAAACTTATTATAAAGACCCATTTACTGAATGAGGTACCTATTCAGATAATCCGTAAGAAAAACTCGCCCTCTATGCCAAATATAGTATTCCAATGTTCATAGTAACTACAAAGATTACTGTTTTTGAAATACCATAGTTTGCGAAGAATTCGTTGTGTCCACTGAACACAGCAAACTCCGTCAAAATTTGACGCTCTTTCAAGTTATTTGGCACGGGACTAGTGACGACGACATCAATTCCCTCTGGCAGTAGATATTTGAACCAAACAGCGTAGATGCTAGAGCTAATCTCAGTGACTCTGACGATCTTCGAGTTGAGAGAATTAAAGGGCAAACTAACACAGAAATAAATTGATCTTCGTGTAGCAATTTGCAGCAAATTTCATTCGATTTTTGGAGTCAACAAATTTTGGAAGGTGAACCAACAACTTCTGAGGGGGTTAAATAACACAGCTCTACAAGACATAAGTTCTTTATGATTGATTTAAAAAACAGGGCGATACTGAACGGATTTTTCGAGCTAATTTTAAATACGTTTACAGATATTTACTATCACGTCTAGTTTCCGCAAGCCACTGATTTAAAATGACTGTGTTGGTTCGAAATATCATAAGGTAACACTTATTTTCTGAACAAAGATGACAGGATAATAAAACAACTATGCCAAATGTAAACTGCTTTTCTGATGGTTTATACTCAATCCCATCAAACGTTTTCTTACACAGTTTATGCAGTATACCAATCTTTTTGCTAGATGTAGGGTATTAGGTCTTCTTGACGATGATTGTTCCGTGAAAATACGACACCAGGTACAATAAAATTTGTCGGCGTTATCCCGAAACCAATTACTTTTGCTGCATCTTGTGGTAAGTTGAATAGTCAATACCTCATAATTGAATTGAGTTCTTTAAGTGTGAACAGCGTTGGTGAGGAATCTTTAGAGCGGAGGATCAGATGCTCCGTCGGTGAAGCAAGCCGGTGGATTGAGAACTAGAAGGTCATCTCCAAAAAGAACTTGCCTAATTGCTTAAAGCGAATCAGAATAGATGATAGCGCGTTATTCTTAGATGTAAAACGGCTTATTTTTGTTATGAAAAAGTAGCAATACCTTATATGGTTTCTAAGTCCCTTCACACCATGGGTATTTACCATGGTATGTATTTACCATGGTAAAAGCCATTTACCTGTATTTGTATTTGTCCACAAACCCAGGAGTTCAGGTTTTACCTTGATTTCCTAGGCTCATACTAAACTATGCGGAGTAAGCATGGCAGTTTCTCACAAATGCTGTAATGTCATGCCGCTCTTTTGATGCAAGAAACCTTCCACAAATATCACGAAAAAAATCAGGAAGATTTTTGCAATCATTTTGACATAACTAGCGCTGGTGCCTGGCTCAATGTGTGCTCAACGCGGGCTTCCACGTTTTACAGCTCGCTGGCTGAGACAGCCCTTTCAACTGCATGTGACAAAATTTTTCCTTTCATCAAACTTGACAGCTTCCCTTCATAGTCCCATTCAGTGTTTCAGTCAACTCGTGGTGACGAACGGGTCTTGTTCCATCTGTGATATTCTTTCCTTGCTGTGATAATATAGCTGTGATCGTGTGTTCTTTTCATGTTGATTGTTCGTGATGTTTTGACCAACTACAGTTCTGTAGTAGTTGGTGAAGAGGCGTGTGTGAACCTTTTGACTGAACATGGTTCACCGGAAAATCCTATCGGCGAGTATGGGGAATATGGAACAATTATGGAAGGAAGAAGAAGAAGAAAGAAATATCGGCTTGGTGGGTTGGTTCCTCCATTAACTTGCCCACAAGGAGGTTGTCAGACATATAAAACAGTGAAGAACAGAAACAAATTTTTTTGCTTCACGGATGCAAACGGTCACACATCGACCAGTCTTCAGGACCTCATGCTCAGGCTGTCGAGCGATCTTGGCTAGATGCAAAAATTAAATTTTGAAGAAAAATGCGAGGGGTTCCAATTAACCATTTTCAGTTCCAACTGGACGAATACTGTTGGAGGCTGTACGGAAAGAAAAACCCGACCCGTTCCTAGCTTTTCTGGAGGAAAAACAGCACGTATTGTATTTATAATGAGGCAATTTTCATGTGAAGGTGATAGAGCGCACACTAAACTAGATGGAGACTAGTAGAGCACATACTGAATCGGCACCCAAACGCTGAAGAGGACACCGGAACCCGTAATACCTGCGATGATTATGATTTACAAAAGTCAGATGCGTGATTCACGCACCCAAAACTTGTGGTAGGCACAGACATTTCGCTCAACTTACAGGGTGCCAACTCACACAGAACCGATTTTTCCAGTTTAAACATACAGTCCTGAATGTCGAAATGCAAGAATTCTAGTCATGTGATTAACAAAAAGTTCCAAAGGATGTCATCTATGGAAGAAAACGCAAACGACATTCATTTTAGTATTCAAACATCAAAGATCGTGGAAAGTTGTGTAATTGTTCATCTTGTTCGAATTCCGTACAAAGATTCATAACCGAAAACAGGAAACCAAAATGAAAATTTTCTCCGTTTTACAATCCCGGATCCCAGCTAGTTTCTCAACAGCTCAGCGAAAGGAAATAACGAGTATCAAACGCTTAGCGTCATTGCGCTTAGCTTTATTCAGCCTTTCTAACCACGAATCTGATAAACAAACAGTTACTTTTGATACCTCATCGTTTGATGTTTCTAACCACTTAAATATACGAAGCAAAGAAACTCGCCAGAACCCAAGCAGTTTCAGTACAGTAATTCCAGTCCTCCCCGATACAGACGAACCGTTCAAGATGATCGCGGACCTTCATAACTGATATTAGCCAGCCCGCCATAAAGATATTTTATCTCTATTGCTAACCCCGGACTCGGGACAGCACCATTTCCCGAAACTACTGTTTTTATCATTTTCCGTACGGCCGTTTGAAAAGGGGATTCGCGCTCGAACTTGTATTGAGAGTAGATAAAAAGCGAACCATGTTTTATTTCTTGAGCTTTCTTCATTTTCAAGAAATTACACGGCTTTTGCGAGAAAGGGAGGCTGAGAGATAAACATTGTTCTACCCAATCTACTCCTGCTCGGAGGAAATGAAAGTAGTGCAGAAGTGCAGAAGTTTTGTGTTGTAGTGGGCGAATTGAACTATAAGCAAAATATGAAAATTTAAGCATTAAATTAGTGTTCACATTGTGGTATGTAGACCAGCTAAACAAACCAGCTAATAGCAATCCAGACCAAGTTGAAGAAATTTGCAAAACAGTCTTATCATTCGATCAAACACGGCAGGATAGGTTTTTATTACCTTAAGATGGGAGAATTCGTCTAGACTCATCTCTAAGTGTCATCAACATTCCGGCACATTTAAATAAGGTAGTGAACATTCTATTTCGGGTTCATCTTGTACAGACCACCATTTGGATTCTTAGAACGTAAAGGTGCAAAACCCCAAAACTTTTTCTGCTGATCTTCCAGTTGGCGGCTGAATGAGGGGGTTTTATAATATAAATATTTTCATTTATGAATTTTAATTTATAAAATATGAAAGTTAGTGTCACTGCGCATGGTTGCACGCTTGCGCTGGGTGCGCAAATATGATATTTGAGATCCCTGCAAGAAAATTTGAAGATTAAAAAAACTTTTTTTGTTTACTCCCATTTGGACTATTTCAGGAAAGGGGGGGGGGGGGGGGGGACTCGTGGGACACCCTGTATATTTAAAAAAGCGTCTACGAAATTCTGTAACCGTATACCGTAATAAATGATAAGCCATTTCGAGAGAGACAGGAAAATGAAGGGAGGAATATCGATTGTGGAAATCGTATGTGTATATTTATTAATTTTGTATTAATACTTCCAAACCAAACTTGAAATTCATCGTGGGATCTTCTAAAACTTCAAACGACCTAACAAGTGCCTTTAAACGAGTTCACATACAAGAACATTAAGGCACATCATTTAATTGCACATTCGGCTCCGAGTTGGACAAATTAAATTTTGTGAATATAACAAGATGACAAGAAAAAAAATAGACCATGAATAATAGCCACCAGGATAATTGAACGATTTTTTTTATTGGCTTCTTAAAAAAGACAGCAGTTACAAGTATAGGCAATTCAATTCACTTAGAAAGTGTAATATACAGAGCACAAAATAAACAAATTACAAACTTGTGTCACAAATCAACATTAATAGCTTTTAGAAAGTCAAATATTAGTTAATACACTTCGATGTTTAAAGTTGCCAATATAGTGTCGAGGTTGAAAGGGTTTTCACCTCTTTTCGAGAATTCTCGTAGGAATCCGGTTCTAGCAGATGAGTGGTGGTTTCATTCCAGGGGTATACGCTGCTCGGTTTCCAGTTCTGTTCCACGAAATTTACATTGTGGCGATCGGACCACAATTATTCTGATGATAAGCCTATAAAATGTTCTATGTTTCCAGTAGTTGGAATTCTCAAACCATATCTTAATGTTAGTCATTGAGAACATTGACTTATACCTGTTCCCAGAATGGTAATCCATGAATTCACCTCGTCATTTAATGGAGGTACCTTTTGCCAGTTAATTGAACGAATTATCAACTTGAAAATTTGGTGTCATAGGTACTTTTCAATACATGAGTAGGTAGGTACTTGCATTACAAATATCGTTGAGCTTCCAGCTCTAAATTAAGTCAAAAAATGATACCTAACTGAGGAAAACAAAACAAAATTTCAAAAAAATCCGGGCCCCCTTACGAAGGCTTGGGAGCATCGGGTTCAGTGCCCCCCCCCCCCTCGAAGGGGCTGCTTTTGGGACAAAAAGAAATTTTTCTTCAAAATGGAAGTTTCCACTCTCACTTCAAGCTTTAGAGCATTCTGAACAACTTTAGTTTCAAGTGTGGGTTTATGCGTCCATTACAGGTTCTGAAATCGTAACAATTAATTTTGACAGTTTTCAACAAATTTAGATGAAAATTTGCATATTCACAAAACAGATTAATGGTAAAAATTGTACGCCAAGGTTGTTGATCAGGTTAACTGGCCTAAAACTAGGCTTCTTATAGCAATCAAGACTGGTTTTGAAATGATTAAATAAAAAAAACGACATCATCTGCAGAAAGCTGAGTCGTATCAAACCTTAATCAAATGAACCTCACGGGCCAATGGTTGTTCATTCACTATTCAATTATTTCAGAAAAGAGGTGTAAAGATATATACGAGCCATTACACTTAACCAAAGACGCCCCATTTCTGCGTGTACATAAATCGCTAACTGTCAAGAGCAGGCAGCGCTTAAGAAGAATAAATTGTTCTTTGCCAACGAAAAGGGTTAAGGATCTCAAAAATACAGAAAGGGGTTGGGAAACCCAACGGTTCGCTCTCGCCTCTAAAGAAAGTCCAAAAGAAGGGGGGTAGTTCTGAAAAGGAATTTTTGTTCTAATTATGAATTTATGAGGTGTCATGGAAGACTTAGAAAAAGAGGAAGTCTTTTGGAAGTGAGGTGGGCGTGGTTTTTCGTGCTGCTTTTGAAATAAGAAGGGGTTAATACCTATTTGAAGATTTCTAAAGCGGGAGGGTATTTCAAGAAGAATCCAGAAGAAGGGATTCGGGAAAGAGGACTGCAAAAGTTGAGAGTTGACGAACAAAAAAGCTTGCTCAGTATTTTAGTGGTGGAGGGTCGCAAGGGTGAAATCGTGGACAATAGAACTGGCAGAAAGTGCACCCTTGTGGTACCCCGCAGTGGTATTTACCACCTCGACTGCCCCCCTGCGAATTGTTTACAGACGAAATAAATCGGCCGTGAAAAGGTTGCCCCTTTTAAGAAGACAATATCGAATAAAAAAAAGAAAAAAGTTCATTCACGACGATTAATTTGATATAAAAGACATTGTGGCTTTCATCGTGGCGAGGAGGCGGTCGGTGTCAATCATTTTCGTCATACGAGCGGAAAAGGGTTTTGAAGAGTTTGTCAAAAGACGGAGGCAATCGAATGGGTGGGGATGGACGTATTATGATTCGCGGATTCCCCGTTGGGATTGCGGGCCGTTTGGGATTGAGGCCGAGCTCGTGCTGGCATGGGACATTGTGAACATCGAGGCGGCTGGCTGAGATGTGACGCCCATCGGGGCACGCGTCTTTCTTCGGGTGTTCGAACCAGGCTGACACCTGAGAGGCTTTTATTTGAATCTCCGTCGTCACTGTTCGGTGTGGACATCGAAGAATAGCGAGAAATACCGAATACGTAACGGAAACATAAAAATACTGGACAGTTGTAGGATCAAGAAGAATTATACGTTCAAGATCAACACCACTACTGATGGATTAAGAGCGCGTAACAAGTAATGCGAAAGCAATAAACAAACAACAAACCCACGTGGTGCATTTGCTTCCATCTAATGTTTTGCTAGTTTCTTAACTTACTGACCGATGTTACTTCTATAGCAGAATAGGAAGTCATGTCCAAGTTTATTTTCCCAAGAAAGTTTAAAGTAATGTCATATTTAATTTTTTAACGAAGTGGAAAGTGTTGTTCAATTACAGGCGATCTCAGGTGAATATTGAGACTGATTAAGGACGTAGCGTCTTCAATACTACTTTCAATTACCTAAACATGTTTTTTAACCACTTAGGCGATCTTACTTTCCCATCATAATCGAAAGTAAAGCCGAATTAGAGAACAGCAAATTTTGTTGGCTTTGTTTTTCGGTGGGGGTTACTCTACGAAATTCGTTACGTAATATCAAAACGTAACGTGATACCAATAAACAAACAACATGGTACAGTTGCTTCCTACTAATGCCTTGCTAGGTCGTAGATAAATTCATGCCTTAATTTGTTTGCTATGTGAGTTGTATGTTTCTCATCTACTCTTTTAATTACCATAGACTATCCTTCTTACAATTTCCAGAGTGGAACTGCTGATTTTTTGTTTCTTTCGTGCTCTCTGATTGGTCAATTGCTTATTCCCGTATCCGGGCGAACTTAAAATGCCCCGAAATTCCGTAGTATTCCTCGTATTCTAGTAGGCAGCCTACCTGGCAGCAAGTGCTCATATTTTTCTGATTTGAAGGTCTTTTTCGCGCGTTGGTTCGAATAGGACGAACAGTCTTGTTTTACTAGCTTCCACGGATGGATTTTAAGAATCTTTTTGGTTCATAGGTTTCGGGGTGGCACATGCTGATATGGTCCTATCAGCAGCTATCCCTGGTTATGATATTACCAAAACAATTTGGCAGGTGACAACATAATGATGACCACAATCAGCACAATATAATGGTTTAGCAACCATTTATAACATCGCATTTTCACATTTATATCTTAATATAAAGCTGCGACGTAAAAATAGGAGATAATTTCGGACATTTCAAAATAATAGTGAACGATTCCTTTGCTTTGAACACTGCGGAAGTTCCGTTTCATCACCAATGGCTTGGTTGTACGTCGTATGTGACGGCTTTGCGTTACATAAAAACGTGACAATTTTGGTCAGGTCGCGGCTAAGACACGTTCCATGTGAATTTGAAATTTCCCGCGAAGATTCCACTGGAGGGCTATTGCCTGGTAGCCTCGGAAGCCAAACCACATGGCAACGATGATGACACTGACCCCATGAACGTGGAGAAGTCCCGACTGACCACAGTTCTTCACAGAAGAAAAGGATTCCTGGAGAAACTTTTTGTTATAAATTGAAAATCAATCGTTCAACATTGATCGAGCAGATGTGTTGTACTCCGTAGATAGCTTGGAAATAACGGCGGCTTCAATCGCTTACAGAGCCACTCCACAATCAACGAGAAAATCCCAATACTCGGGAAATTCGTTAGATTCTTTCCGGGGCTAAGTGTGTGTACAGAAGCCACAAAGAAGAGAAAGTCACCAGACAACAATCGTTGAGCGTAACATACAATAATTGTAATTAGAGAGTATCCACTACCGCGCAGTGCAGAGCATATGCCGCTACAACGCGCCAGTAGCCTTCTTTCATGTCAGACAAACAATAAGTTCTCATCTGTCTCCGAGCCCGACATATGGATGGAATGAAAAGGAAGGGCGGGAAATCATCCAGAAGGAATGAGGAGAGGAGCGGCGAGGAAGGGAGACGAGCCCACCATCATTTGGCTAATTGTCAGGAGGACCGGTTTCGTTATAAAACGTCTTAAGAAAAGGGTTTTTAACTATGGAAAAAGGGGAGTTACCATGAATTTTTACCTTAAGTTAATGAGCGGAAGCTTTGCGGTAACGAAACTAACCATTATAATGCGATATACGGTACAAAACAGACCATTCCGTGAAACAAAGTGGTTGCAGCAAGAAAGTTTACGTAGAAAAACACGAATTATCAGAGACAGTTAGAAGACGAGTGAAAAAAAAAGATCGTTAAGGAAGAGGAACGGGAGATATGTTGGAGGTGTTTAAAAGCGTCTCATCAAGTGAACAATGGTCGAATTAATGGGTTCGGTGACAAGATTAGGAGCTGGGGAGTTGATGAGGGCAAAAAATGTTCCAGGAGGCATTTAGTAATGGAATTGGACTGCCGCTGGGTACAATTGATGGAGCGTCAAATGTTAAAATCGGCCAATTAGGCGATGAGAAAACGGTGTTCGAGTGATGTTATGTTTTTGAGTGCGGAAACGATGTCTGCGGGTCGAGAGAGGTGAAGTTCATAGGGGATCATCTTGAGCCTAAAGCAAAATCCTTTTCCTTATTTTAATTACAATCAAGTCAGTTTCATCAACTTATTAGTATCCTATTTGTAGTATCATAATGTAATATGCAGTCCTCTTGTACGTAACAGGAGTTTCTTTTGTTCTGATAGTTGTTAGTTCGGACTTCACTCGCGATAAGTTACTTTATACTTCAAGTGTCAGTTCGAACGGTTTTTTCATCTTTAGTCGTCGAAAAAGGTTGTCAACGTCATTGTGACAGCTACGCTTTAGATCTTCAAAACATTATGAAGGTTGTCGTTCCGAATGTACCAAGGTGTATCGACAATGTTCCTCAATACTTGGTTCTGGAATGTTTGTACAATCTTGATGTTGCTATTAGCAGTGCAGCCCCACAACTGCAAACCATAGGTCCACAGAGCTGCTTGTATAACATAAGCTTATTTGACGTTGACAGCTGAGAATGTCTGCCCATAAGCCAGTACATTTTTCGATACCTAATATCAAGCTCCTTTCGCTTTTTCTTGACATGCTCCTTCCATTTCAATTTGGCATCAAGCGACATCCCAAGGTTCTTTGCTTGGTTAGAGTAAGGGCCGGACTTTCCGTCCAATATGGTAGGTACGTATTTAACCTTTTTATAGGTAAAGTCTACATGTATTGACTTTGCCTCGTTCAGTTTAATTTTCCACTTCCTTGTCCATCTGTGAATTTTCACTAAAGATTTGTTGAGCTTAGAAACTGATTCAACAGTATCTTCTGCAACTGCCAACACTGCGTCATCAGCAAATGTAGAAGGTATAATACTGGTCCTAGCACACTGCCTTGAGGAACTCCAGCTTTAATCTCTTGCAAATCAGAGTAGGCATCCTCTTGTCTAATACGGAAGTATCGATCAGTTAAGTAAGAAGCTAAAATAAGTGAATAACATGATGGCAACCATTTTCTTAATTTGAATTTATGTCCTTCGTGGCATACTTTATCGAGTGCTTGAGACACCTCTAAAAATATGGCAGAACAAACTTTTTTCTGTTCTAGTGCTGCTTCTATTACATGTGTGATTGCTGTTTTTATTGCTCATTACACTCTGTATATTTCCCACTCTTGAAAGCTACTTCATTGGGCGAATAAAGTAAAACGAAAGTAGAAAGAGTGTTTAGTATTTCTCGTACGGGAGTTCGGGTCGTTAGGAGGAAAAGCGACTTGCTGACTCGGATAAACATAAAATAGAAAAAAAAATCTCTTCTGTATGTAAAAGGGGTCGTGACGTTGTGGACTCCGCCTTTGTCCTGTCGTCTAAGTGGCGGTGGTGCGCCCTCCAGTCCACACGGTCCACCCTCCCGTCCATACGGTCCACCTCCTCCCGTCCAAACGGTCTACCTCCTCCCGTCCGTCGTCGGTTGAAAAGGGGGCGGCGTAGGGCGGTTTTGCATTTCAAATTGCGCCTTCAAAGTCCTCGGAATTACCCCCTCCCCCCCACGCCAGTCGACGCTCTCGCTCCTTCCCTCAACGCGACGACCGACGGTGTCCCCTCCCTTCCCCTTCGTTCCGTTTCTCTCTCTCAATTTAAATTCAGGCGCGCCCGTGCCCTTCAATTGCCCCCTGCTCAGTCTTCTGATTGTAATTGCCCTTGACTGATCAAACGTGATGATGATGAAGACTCCCCCCCCCCCCCACTCTCACGACCACCGTCTCCTTGGTTACCGTCCCCATTCACGAAATTACTCGACCGAGTTTGCTTTGATTGTCCCCCCCCCCCCTACCCCCTTAACACCCCTTTAACCCCCTCATTCCGGAATTAGTTAACACCTTATTGTCGTCGTCGACGCCGTTTCACTTCTCCCTAATAAGACGTCTCCCTTCCGATTCGGACGACGTCAAAGGCCTTCGTCCTCACTTCACTGAGCTTAAGACTTTAAAACTCATCAAGTTATTCTGAATTAGGTAATTCGAACGAGCTCACTGAAACTTCATATCGGAAGTAAAATTACATATTTTATTCAACATTTGTAGAATTTGGCCAATTTGCTGTCCTCAAAATGTGCAGACCACCACACTCATCCTTTCCTTTAGAAAATGCTTCATTTTTTGGATTCTTAACTTTACAGAAGTAAATTTCCTTGAGTGATCCATTTTTCACCAATCTTATCTTTTTATCAATTGAATGCATTTTCACGTTTTGTGTATTTTGACTTTTCACTCTGTGATTAAGTCAAATAGATGTAAAAAATATATTAAAGGACCTAAAAATGAAAATTTTCTTGAGAAATCCAGTATTTTTCATGTAAGATATGTGATTTTCCATCGAAATTGATATGAAGTAATATGATTAAATCAAGTATGAAACGACCATGGAAATATTTCTTGATATGAATAATACAATTTCGCGATAAGACCATTCAAGGTCTTATAAATTGTAACACCCCTGCAATCCCCTCATCCGGAATTAGTTAACGTCTTATTGTCGACGTCGCGACGTCAAAGAAAATTTTATTAAAAGCATCGGTTACAAATCACACTATACAGCCAACACAAAGTAAGTGTTATAAAACATATGCAGTGCGTAGAGCTACAGTAGTACGTGAAACTTGAACATTTGTTTATATTTCAGTTTATTCCGTTTGATATTATCCATTTATTATTTGAAATGTTAGTAAAAATTTATGTCAGATTTGACAACGTTTGTCGACAGAAGTTGACAGTTGTCCCAATGCCTTTTGAATCGCTGTTGAGCTCTGTCTAACAGCGTACCGGCAGACCCGGAACGCCAAGCTGTCAACAAACTATTATCGCGTCGCTTCACGTGACTCTAATTAACCTGATTACTCGATTGTCTCAATGTTAACAAAATCACCTGTAATTTAATTTCGAAAAAGCTGAATTTTAAATTGTAATTTGACACCAATGAATTCCTTTTCACTACATTTTTTAAAAGCTGTTGTTGTTTTCCGCTAACAAATACACCGATGATCCATGGCCATCGTCCAAAAGGATTGATTCCAGGAGTTGATCCGTCGTTCGAGGTTCACTTGAAACGTCGCTAAAGCAATCCAAAACGAACAAGTTCATATTCATATTTAAATATGTTACATTATTTAAAACAAAAATAAGTTGAGGGTGTCTAGGGGAATAGCGAGGGGACGCGAGAATCGTTAGAGCGGATGAGTGGAGAACTTGACACGTCGAGCACCAAAATAATGTGATAAGGTTATGAGAGAGGTTTTAACTGGGTAGGGTTATCAAGTTCGACAACTCGCGAACTGTCGTATCTGTCCGCCTGCAGTTGAACTGCTGTCAACCGACACATCAACCTGGAACAGCCGGCTAAGGCGGCTGTTCGCCGGCCGAACGACCTGGAACAGTCTGAACTGCGCATGTATCTGACGACTTCTGTTAACAATCCGTCAAACCTGGAACAAACGTATCTTTACTTTATTTTTGGGTAAACTGTCTCTCAACACATATTTCGCTTAGAATTCGTATCACACCTTCATACCGCACGCCTGTAGGAAGTAGAAGTGAGACATGTATACTGGTGGTGGTTGGGAGCGTAGTGCGGCGTCGAGATTATGTCTTAATCGTTCTTTGTTCCACTTGTGGAACAACTTGGCTCTTTGGTTGGGTGTCGTGGCCCACTTTATAATCAAGTGCTCTGCAGTTTCTTCTGTTCGGCAGGGATATAAGCCACTCCTGACCAATATACTGCAGCAAATATTTGGAGACGGCCACCCAGCTTCTCAGTCGTGTTATCGCCTTAGAAAACTGATTTAGGTAGGCCAGCGAAGGATGGAAGGTGCCAGGCAGTTGGTATGTTGCAGGGAACAGGGTAGTGTTGCATAAGCCAGAAGATGCATAGGAGACATTGAGCTTTAAACATGTGATGTAGAACGGAAGGTGGTTATATGGTCCAATTGTCTGGTGAATTCGGTTGGGTTGTTGCAGTTTTTGCAGCCCTGTCTGCTTTCTCGTTGCCTACCAGACTGTTGTGTGCTTTCCCACAGGATAGTGTGCTCATTCCAGCCAGTCGCAGGTGCCATGTGCCAAAATATTGCCTTCAATACCGTTGATATTGTAAGGTGGGTACTAAAACACTAAAGTAAAGTAAACAAGGAATTTCACCTTGGATTTTCGTCCGACTACCCGGAGGTGTCGCGGACGTCGCCAGCCGTCCTCCAGAGAGGATTGGAACTAGGTCTGACGATTTCGCTCGTGGCTTACCATTGCCTACCAAAACACTATACCACAGGTAAAGTTACATATTTTATTCAGCATATTTGTCAAATTTGACCAATACAGTATTCTCAAATCTTACCTCTTTCTTACCAATCTTATCATTTCATCCATTGAATGCATTTTCAAGTTTTTTGAGTTTTGACTCTTTACTCTGTTTTTAAGCCAAATGCATTTGAAAAAGATATTGAGGGGACCTCAAAATGCTAATTTTCTTAAGAAATCCATTGTTTCTATGTACGAGAATATGTGATTTCCCACGAGGGATTGTTACTTTTGAGACGTCCCGCGTAAATTACTATAAAATCATAATTAATAATTCTCTCTGACCTCAAAGTGCTTTAATCTTATCACAATCTAACGTAAATCGTATACAATAATTCATTCTGGGACACCCTGCGAAAATAAAAAGATTGAAAAAATGTTGAACCCTTCCGTTAAACATACGCTAATTAATAAATCCACCATAAAAATTCGGCAATTTTCGCCAGAGCAGAAACGACTGCTCTGTTTCTGCTGTCTTTTGTCCTTTACATTACCGGCTTATTAATAATCTCTTTGGCGCAAATGACGACAGTCACGAAAAGCTATCTGTTTACTCCGAAACTTTCTCCGGATTTACCTTCGCGTTCATTTCCAAGGGTCAAACGCGATTTCTCGGTCTTAGCTCCCTTTACGCACCCGTGGAGCCCTTTTCAGAATTCATCGGTTCTTGAATTATTCCCATAGCATAATCACGGGTGGCGTAACGGTAGTTTATCTTGTCAACTTTTAATTGTCACTTGACTGCTCGCGGGGGCCCCCGTTTTGGGATAATTGCTCCAGTCGCTTCTCATTTGTTTATTGAGCGGTCGGTTTCGAATAAAAACCGACGGCAAAACCCAGTGATTATGGGCGATCCCGTACAGATCTATTTATTCAGGGGAAAAAAGTCGAGAAGGGGAGGGGGAAAATATCGGTTTTTACCCGAGTTTAACCTCGACTTAAGTGTCCCCTTCCAGCCGGGTTATTTCGCTCGGGTAACAATTACTGGTGGAGGGAGGGTTATTTTTTTTTTAAATGGGGAGGACGCGACATCAACTATATCGGTGGTTCAGTCGGGGTGTGTCATTAAACATAGAAAAGGGTTATCGGTGTAATTCGATTTTATTGAGTCTTTGCGGGAGATGTTAACGATTGCAGACAAGCGTAAAGAAGATCGTAATTCGAGCCACAGTAGAGCCACATTCCAAAATTCAGCACTTCCAGAAAGATCAAAATCAGTAACACAAACCGATTGAACAGGGAATTTCTAAAGTTCCTGTTGGGAAAATTTCTTTTCCCCAATAAATGTTTCAAGGAGAGGATTCTCTGACTATATTGTTGTAGAGATGTATTGGATTCGATTCAATTTGAGACAGGAAGATATGCAGAGGTAAGGGTATAGTAGATGGCATCTAGGTGTGAATAATGATTCTCTTGCATTTTACCTTAATGCAGGCCAAGGAACATATGAGGAGGGAAAGGGAACCCGGTAGGTTCTGCTGGGGGGGATTCTCAAACTACGGGCGATTTTCAGGTCCTGACATTTTAAAAAGTTAAGTCTTTCTTTTGCTAGGTTTTTGGATGTTTATCGCTTAATTGGCCTCCCTGGATGTCTTTATGATGCCCAGACATTCAAGACGTCCCATAATTCTCCGCGAAATTTTAATTTGGTGGAAGCCATAACAATGGCGTGACGGTTTCGGTCACAGCAATGACAATTTTGGTATGTTTTCAACTACATGACAATGACAATTCGGACTTTCAACAGAGATTCTTCCAACACTACTGGAATTTTTGTGGATTTTAAAAATGCAACGTGATATGGCCTTCCAAGAGAATAAGTGGGTAGAAAGAAAATTTTGGGATCAAACATAATAGGTGAGCAACTGGGACCATTAAAATGACATTGTATAAACACACTAACCTATTTAGGGCGACTCAAAGGTGTGCTTGCTTGCCACTGCTACCACCAAAACAAGAACTTTTCCGAAAATGTTTTGTTCCCTCAGGGACACATTCTTTTTGGGCCATGACCCTAGACTAAAGTGACCTAAATAAAGTGCAGTTTTAGGACATAGAAAAGTTGAAGCAGGGGTTGGAATCCTTCGACATTTGCTCTTCAGAAGTGACTAAAGACGAGAGAATTTTCATTTTAAATCTCAGGTAGAATATTCGAAGAACCAACGTGGGAACCTCGAAGACAAATCAGGGTTTCTCAACCCTAAAAAACATGGAAATTATATTAGCTTCCGAGGGTTTCCTATTGGTCAATGCAGAACTCAATAAACGTATGTAGATCAGGGGAAAAAGTTGAAAGTCAGACGGCAGCGTAGTTTGAGAATCACTCCTGGCACTCTTTGGAATAGTTTGAGTGACAGTTCCCCTACCCAATGTATCAGTCAAAAACGGCTACAACAATTAACTATTGGTGTAATTCGATTTTCTTGGGCCTTTTTAGGAGATGTTAACGGACGGAGCTCCGACAGGCGTAAAGAAAATCGGAAAATCGTAATATGATACATAGTATTACTTATATTATACACTCGTACATAAAAATCAATGGATTTCTCAAGACAATTTGCATTCGTCGGCAACGCCAATATCTTTCTTACATGGATTATCTTTAGTTACAGAGTGAAGAGTGAGGAACTGATAAAAACTTGAAAACGAGCCCTATTGATAAAACGGTAGGATAAGAGATGATCCATTACACTCATGATCATGCTGCATACTGGGAATCCCAATTCTTATTCCACCCTCAGATTAAACGTTCCCTTTTATGAAAATTTGACCCCTCAGGTGATTTTTTTCGGCCTCGCGCAACCCGTTCAGTGAGCGTGCAAAGTTGCCAAGTCGTCATTGGGTCTTTCCACCTAAGCTTGATATCCAATGTCATCCCTACGTATTTGGCAGAATTCCCTTACGGGTCGTTGTTCCTACCCAATATATGAAGGGGCCTGGGAAAGAAACATCTAAGTCACATTTACCAAAAACTAAGGAAACTTAAGTTTAAAGTTCGAAACTTATTGCGTTTGGCTAGATTCGAATAAAAAGTTGAGTCATGACTTACTACGCAATAAAATATCTATGAAAGAGGTCCAGAAGATTTTAACGTTGTTATGAAATGCTTTAGTGTTCAAAAATTCAAAAACCGAGGAAACCCCCCAAAAACCAAGAAAATCAACTAAGTCAAATTTTTTCTGAGACTTGAAAAACACGTCTATTTTGTTTAGAATCACTCTGCACATGATTCAATCCCATAAAACATAAATTTTGAATTGAATGAAATTGTCATTGACCAATGTAGGATCGAGTAATATATATACAATATCATATTATGATATCGTTACAATCCTTTTGTTGTTGAAATTGATAGGAGTGGATTTGGTTTCATTGAGTCGTCTTTAGTCGTCACTTTCTATCACATTCATTAACTGAAGTTTTTGCTTCCTGTAGCTTCTTTTTTCAGTCTTCTACCGAGTCTGCAACAGCTAAGACTGCTCAGGCTTCTTCGGTTGATTGCTGCAGAAGTGGAAAAGTGGTTCATGCGAGATGAAGGGAGAACGGAACTTCCAAATTGAAGAATTTTTGAATAAACTTTACGAACTGGCAGATTCATCAAGGTTGCTCGAGAGCTATGTTCGGTAGCTTGTCACCTCGACCGTACTGCGTTTACTTAGCGTCGGCTCACCCTTCAAACAGCCGAGTAAATCACACAGAGGGTGTATTAGGCATCAATAGGAGGCGCCGATGACACACACACGTGTCCCACTCCCCCGGTCTTGCCATCCGCACGTGGCGGACACGTGGACTCGTTACTAGCCTATATATATTGATTAATTACCTTCTTCTCCGGGAAAAAGGGAGCAGCGTCCACTGACCTGGACCCCTCCAACAACGTGACTTTGTTCTGATTCAAAACTCAACCCCCCGCATCAGCTCTTAGCCTTGGTGTTTGGGAAAGTTGGTGGTCATGAATGTTACCCTAAGGTTCAGATTTAGGTAATGTTACAGTTATGATGCGTGATATTATGAGCGAACTTTAGTCATTGGAAACATAAAAATTGATAGTTTTTCCCAATCACTAATTGATCTCTTTCAGATGAATAGAATGAATCCACCAGAATTTGGTTTATCCGTTGGCGGAAACAAATAACAAGGGATTGAGATTCTTGAAGTAGGGTCAATAAAAGGAAATACCTTCCTTAGGCCAACGTTTCATTGAATTCATTGAACATCATCAGGGGTTTAACAACACATGTATTGCAATGGCCCAACAGGTATTTTCTTAAGTCAAGGACCCACCTTTGAAACCTCCAACTCAATCACTAAGAAGTGCTCTAGAACTGTACATTTTGATAAAATAAATTCAAAACAGGTGTGAAGACTTTAAAAATCGTCTTATAACGGCAACTAAAACATCTTCTCAAGAAATCGAGTTTATTAAACGTTTGTTAAATATTTACGGAACAGTGAAGCATAGGTTGGTGACTAAATCATTCAAATTGAATGTTTTATTTACCTCATTAGTTTTCAATTGATATATTCCAGGGAATCTATCGTACGACTCTATTTATATTCCTACATTATAATTCTAATTTATTTTCTAGTTGACCAACAAAAATTGATGAGTAAATGCTCAAATTTGGAATGATGATCCTATGGGACATTTAGAATACACTTTGAAGATAAGTAGATGCCTTTACCTATGAGGAACCCTTTTCACTAAATTATAATCGACTCAGCGAGCTGAAATTTAAATTGGTACTGTTTTGGGAAATTGAAAGTTCGATTTTAAATTATGGGAAAGCATTAATCGAATGATTTTCCATGATTAGGTTTATTTCTGTCTTGATCAAATTGCTGAGCAGGAATTTCAAGATTTCATGCTCCTTCGGACATTTGGAATACAATCACAGGGTGCCGCAAGGTGCAGAGTTACCACATAGACCGTATGTAACAATTTTGAAAAAATGGCTAAAATCAAAAAATCCACTCGCATTTTGTGTTGTAGACCATGCTGAACAAGTTTTGTTGCGTGTCTGACTGTTTGTGTGTCTCTGCATGATTCAGTGGATGGTAAAGAACTTCGGCATGCTGTGAATCCCCCATTTTCTTCCAATGGGTGGAGTGAGCATCAGAGGGCATTGGGGCCCGCTACTACCGACAGCAAACTGAAGGTAGCCGCATTCTCCGTCATGATGCGATTGCCAAGCAGATAGCAGGTACATTGCCATCCAAGTTGAGAGTACTATATGCCGAGTGACCAGGGCAAGAAGCCAGATATCGTTGCCATTTAACCCAATGTCTACCATAATCCTGGAAGTTCTGGATGTCAGTTGTAGCGTTGACGTGGAGCAAATCTGGAGGGCTAGGAAAAGTAAAAATGATAGGACCCACCTGCGGCTAAATGGAGTGGAATAACACAAAGTTTATAGCTGTAACCGTCTCATGGCGTGGAGTGTGGTTCTGGTTATCTCGTCAGAGGTAGTTCGTGGTACCACCACCCTCGCCTTTTACTTGAACTGGGGCTCATTCTACAGGAGCACTCACTTCCGTCCCTCTCTAATTCCTCCATCTTCCTCAGTTTCCATATCCCTAAGGTTGACGTTGGGTAAGCCTGGGCATCCTTCCCACTTTTATTTTGTTCAATTTTTTTCCTTTCTTTACTTAATGGTGTGCCCCCTCCGCCTTTGATGGACGATTTTTTTTTTAATACCGTGTCTGTCTGTCTGTAATTGTGCCTGACGATAAATTTAAAACCTACAGTTTTTATCAGATTCTGACATTTTTTTTAATGTTCGGATTTTACTGCAGATGGTCCCTTATGAGTAATATTGGAAGAAATATTAATACATCAAACCAAACATGCTCAAAAGGAAAGTCTCGTCGTTTTCTCGGTTTCTAGAGGTGTATGGTGCTCAAAGTTTCAGGGCAGTCGTCAGAAAACAATAAGGTAATCTAATATCCATTTCACGTGATAGTATCATTAATAAAGATTAATTCCTGCCGTTTTCACCCTAATTTGAAGATATTCTCAGGGCTGTAGATCGCCTTTTTTGAGTTTCGTGGTTGTAACGAGCTCTTATGCTACATCTTTCGAGATTATCTTGAATATTTCTGTACGTTCAAGTTACCTAGACAAGGAAGCTGTGTCCCACACCCAACTTGGCGAGCTTTTTTGTGTTCCCCAGTGATATCTATTGACTAGGATCTGCTTTAAAGGGCTATTTGATGCAAATAAAATGAATCTTTTTGTATCTTGTACGATATTTCATGGATACGAACTTTCATCTCAAAGTTCGTCCACTCTAATGGACTCTAAACAACACGGGCCAAGCCTATCAATGAGGAAGTAACCTAAAGCGAGTAGCTGATGTTCAAAATTGTATCATCCACATGTATGTATTTGTTTCAACTTTATTTACTGACTGAATAAATCATCTATCTATATAATGTTCTTGGTATATGGTGGTGGTCTCCTAGGAGACGACATAAAAACTATTTTCGGACTTTAAAATCCTTCTGACGTCGCAAAAAACTTGATTAACGCGTCACAAACGGAGGCAAAAGAAAGGTTTCCAAAAAAGAAGAACACTCAAAGCTAAAATAAAAATAGTAAAGTTGACATTTTCCTCCCTAAAAAACAATCCGCTTAAATGATTATTGATGAAAGCATTTCGTGATACTTCTCTTTCAAATTTAAACATCTCAAATCGTCCTGCTCAACCCGAGAGTCAACGTAACTTGACTTTAACGATGGTGATGAGCAGTCAGTTAGTTAATCACTTGGATGTTTGGGTTGTGAGCGACGACGCAGGAAATGAGGTGAAACACATGCGGCGACCAGAAAAAACTCCGAGTAGAATTGGGTGTTTGATAAATCGTACAATTTTTTCTCGCGGTTGAGTAAAACGGGAAAGATCGATCTCTCTTTAGGAACTGAACGTCGAGCTGTCTTCGTCGCTAGAATTACTGAGTCTGTATTTGCTTTCTGGGCGCACCGTGGATCGTTTGTGTGTAACATGAGCCAAGGTGTGGGAGCTGAATATTTCAATGTGGGTTTATGAACTGCAGGGGTTCATACACACAATTTGAATATTAGATTTAAATCAGCTGGTTTTCATAACAAACGCTTCAAATGAATGATTTTAATTTCGGTTTCGATTGTTGACTAAAAGCAGTGGTGAATTCAATAATCCTTATATTTAATTTACCCTTGGTCTCCTCTTCTAGAAATCACATACCGCACGGGATGCTTATGTAGTCGGTAGCAATGAATATCGACGAAGGGGATTGGGGAGAAACATTATGGCGAAAACGATGAATGACTCATAATTACTCTGATTATAGAAACATTGCTAGCGGGACCTCTGACGCGATCTGCTGACGCTGCTGGTGTCAGCGGGAGGGAGGAGAAAGAGATTTGTGGTCCCGCCGAGGAAACAAACACGGCAATATCTCTCGGAGAAGGAGCCCCCCGGGGAGAGGTGATGGTTATGACCCTATTAATCCCCCACCTAACTCCGATCCGATTTGTATCGAAAGCTCTGGCGGAGGAAAAACATTCAGTTTAAGGGTTCCAGACGAAGCCTTCTGCAAAATAAGGCCTGGAGAGTATCTCACTTAGGGCCACATTCACCCAATATAAACCCTCAGTTGAGCTGGAAGAGATGAAAAAACGCTGCAAAATTTCACGTTTATAATTCAATTGGCTTACGTTCATGATTTGAATTTCTACTAAGCTTTGTTGTGTGCGTGTTTCACAGGATAGAGCGATTATTGAATTTCAGGAGATTTGCATGGAGCACGTAAATCTGTTCTCAACCAAAATACCTATGTGGATTGATCAGTTGATCATATTTGTGTGCCTCCTGAAATTCAATAATCGCTCTACCCTGTGAAACACGCACACTCCAAAGCTTAGTAGAAATTCAAATCATGAACGCAAGCCAATTGAATAATAAACCCCAGTGGAAGAATTTGCAGCGTTTTTTTATTATTGACCCTCAATACCCCCCCCCCCCCCATTTTACACACACACAATAAAAACATCTATAATTTATCAAGTCCTTTGGCACTCGTATTGCGTTAAAACTTCCCCAAATCAAAATTTAAAGATGTGGCCAAAGGTAGACTGATGAAGAGGAGGGATTATTGAACACAAATATCATCAACTGATCAATCCAAATAGGTGTTTTGGTTGAGAACCGATTTACGTGGTCTATGCATATCTCCTGAAATTCAATAATCGCTTTATCACCTGTAAACACGCACACTCCAAAGCTTAGTAGGAATTCAAATCATGAATGCAACTCAAATTAATAAAATTGAATAAACCCCACTGAAAGAATTTGCAGTGTGCGTGTTTCACAGGTGATAGAGCGATAATTGAATTTCAGCAGGCACACACATATGGTCAACTGATCAATCCAAATAGATATTTTGGTCGAGAACAGATTTACATGCTCTATGCAAATTTACCGAAAAATTTCTCCATTCTATAATCGCTCTATTTCACCTGTGAAAGATTGCACAACACGGAATCTGTTCTTCCAAAGTACTATGTGGATTTCAAATTTGTCGTCATGAAACGCAAGCTTAGTACAATTTGAATAATAAACCCCAGAGAAAGAATACTTATTTATTTACCCCATTAATAATATTGAATAATATTTACCTATATATTATCAGCGATTCATGCATATCAGAATGCTTCAACCTGTGTATCGGCTATAAACTACAAGTGTAAACATCGGCTATCACTCCAGTATCCACATTCACTACAACTTGACGCTATCGGCATCACTAGGTTACAAACAAACAATAATAAACCAAAAAACGCAAATGTTGGCACCATAAATCCTGTGAAACACGCACACTCCAAAGCTTAGTAGAAATTCAAATCATGAACGCAAGCCAATTGAATAATAAACCCCAGTGAAAGAATACTTATTTACCCCAGTAATAATATTGAATAATAAACCCCAGTAATAATATTGAATAATATTTACCTATATATTATCAGCGTTTCATGCAGAATGCTTCAACCCGTGTATCGGCTACTGACTACACTACAAATATTCACATCGGCTATCACTCCAGTATCTACATTCACTACAACTCGACGCTATCGGCCGGACATCACTAGGTTACAAACAAACAATAATAAACCAAAAAACGCAAATGTTGGCACCATAAATCGGGCCATACATCGGGAATGGTTTGACCTACGGACCTGGGGAGGGGCTCATTCGATTCCTCATGGTATGTTCTCCAAATAGGTAAATATTTAGGCCGATTCGACTTGTTTTGAGGTTTTTAGGGATTTTACACAACTTTGACAGCCCTTAAAGGACACTTTAAATTGAGTGAGGGAGCTGGCTCAAGAATTAGGGCGTCGTCGGACCAAGATGGATTTTTCCTGAAAATTTCAGCTCTTTTGCTCCAGCCGTTTGGGAGAAATCGAGCGTACGGCGTACGGCGGACGGACGGAAAATTGTGTATTGCAGATTCGGATTCTACCCCCTTTGAAACGTAAACCATGAAATTTTCAGGGGCGGTTAGAATTTTTTTTCCAGAGCCATTACAATGGTTTATTATTGAATAATAAACCAAAAATGACGAAGATTTCCGAAATTTGTCCTTCACTAGATTGTTCTTCGAGTTTGAACTCCTATCGAGACGTTTGGGGTTTAAACGGCACGAACCCCGCTAAACATTTTTCTAATCTCAGATGTTTGTGGTTTCGAAAAGCCCACGTCGCTTTCCTTGGTTTTGTAGTGAACAGTGAATATTGAAACAGGATTTGTTTTAGTTGTTATTCGCTTTAGTTTTTTTATCGTCCAAAAAGAATGAGAGAGAAAAGGAAAAAATAGAGTTTGGAACAACGATGTCCAGGGGAATTGTATATGCTGACTCTCAAAACCGAAGGTTTTACAATTCTTCGTGTCGTTCATACTCGTCTGTTTTTCTCGTCAGACATATAATAAACGGCTTTTAGAATACATGTGTGTATACGAACCCAGTATACAAATACAGTGATAACAAAAGAATTAACCAGAAATTCTTACAGGAAATACCGAATAATTCATTATTAATGCACATTAATATAGGTGTAGTCCGTGTTGGGGTACGTGAAGTTGCTCAGCGTGCAATTCTAAACCGATTTTAATGATTCGTTTTCATTCGATCAAATTTTACTCAAGTTTAAGAAAAATCCCGAAATTTCGGATTTCACGAAGGAAAAGATTATCCTCACTTTAAACATCCTCCCATGTGTCATGTTCAACTAGCACGGCGGAACTATCCGAGAAAAAGTACATTTTGGTGTTTGGTAACTCTAGAAAGGTCGCTTCGTTTGATATGAACAAGAAACCAATGTACTTCTTTGACCCACACTAATTCACACCTTGTGCCTTCGATTTCACTAGTAGCTCTTAAACGATTCTATCTAGGGTCTATGATGTCTAATTTTGTGCAGTATTTGCAGTTTCAAACCCTTAGAAGTTATTAGGAGGCTAGAATCTGACAAGCGCTCTCCTCGCTCCCATTTCCAAGAAGTTGGGCATTATTGTTTCTGGGCCCTTGTTTCTGACAATTTATTAAAACCTCCTTGTATTCTCATTTTCAAACCCTTAGAAAATAATAGGAGGCTAGAATCTGACAACAGCTCTCCTGGCCCTCATTTAAAAGGAAGTTGTGCTGTATTCGCAGTATCAAATCCTAAGAAGGTATTGGGGGGCTAGAATCTGACAAGAAAGGATCATTTCCTCTCTTCGGAGAATTATTTCCGAAGAAGTTGGGCAGTATTTTCAGTTTTAAACCCTTACAAGGTATTAGGAGGCTAGAATCTGACAAGAGCTCGCCTCGCCCTCATTTTTGAGGAATTTGGGCAGTATTTTCTGTGTCAGACGCTTAGAAGGTATTAGGAGGCTAGAATATGACAAGAGCTCACTTCGCCCTTATTTCTGAGGAATTTGGATAGTATTTTCAGTTTCAAATGCATAGGAGATGTTAACCAGAATCTTGTCAGAATCTAGCATCCTAGTACCTTCTAAGGGTTTGAAACTGAGAATGCCCAACTTCTTGGGAATGAGGGCGAGGAGAAATCTTGTCAGATTTTAGCCTCGTTAAACGGGAGAATGGAGGGTATAATAGTAATAAACCTTTGTCTTCGCAATTTCTCTCTTGTGTAATGAACCCCAGATATGTCGAATTTTATGTCTTGTTTGGGGAGGGGAGGGGTGAATAGCACATTCCCTCTAACATCGACTGAACGGTAGGAAGATAATCCACAGCATCAATATCGTTAGATGAAAATCCCATTGGCGAAGTGGAAATCTTTGTGAATTTTGCCGAAGTTGACGGCGACTGCCCAGCCTGCGTTTTTCTCAAGGACTGCTGCCAACCTCGTCTTTACCGCCTCTCCGATCTTTCCCGTCCGCTCGGAACTATTCTTCTGGAACTTTTGCACTGCACTTACTGAGTCCTGGAGTTCCATCCCTCGCGTTTCCCGAGGGAAGCGACTCATATCGTAATCTGATCATATTTGGAAAATATGCTCGTAGTATGCACATATAAAAAAATGCAGATTTCCCGAAAAATTCCAAAATACGCAAGAATATGCAAATGTTAATCGGAAATTATGAACCAGATTTGGGGGGAAATCGTATAGAACGTCGAATCCCAACTGTATATCTATTCAAAAACACGAACCTATGCAAATATGCAAAATTCCAGGCTCTTCCCTTATTATATATGCTCAGTGTCTCAAATTGATGTTGGAGGTTGGATAAGTCGGTGAGTCATGTAATCTATTCAGTCAATTCATCGGTTTGATTCCCATACTTGCTACCCTTTGTATATGTCATTTACAAATATGATAGCAGACAAACTTTCCTTATTACAACTACATCATCACCGTATGTGGTCTATAACTATTGATTGACATGTTGCACTACCGTATTGTTAGTTTCCACTTTATTATTGTATATTCTGTTTTGTGAATTGGAATGTTTTTGAAAATTTCTCTCTACTTCCCACATTCCAGCCTTCTAGTGACGAAGGCCTCGGTCCGCGCCCCTCGCTGAGAAGCCGCTGCCCGACCCCTCCGGAGGTCGCTGCCGGATAAAGTTTGAAGTGGAGCTCGTGTCAGGGAGGAGCTCAAGTCCTAATGAAATCAACCGATTCCCATTAGCCGAGTGGTGATTGTGGTGAGTTGGCGACACCGAGGGGGGTCCCCCGCTGGTGCATCGCTAACTGGATTACATTACTTCCAAATGGGTTTTATGAGCCGTCGTGTCTCTTTAGCCACGTCCTAAACAACTTTACAATTAGAATAGATCGAAATCAGTATTCCGTTCTACGCTGAGTGATTCTGGTTTATTATTTTCGATGATGAACCTTTGCAATCGACCTAGGAAAAACGCTGCTAATTCTATCATAGAGGTTTATCGTTTTCAGATATCCACTTTACACAGATCACTGGCCTGTAGATAAATATTAAACAGAGTGCTTGGTCATTATCCGAATGTAGCATAATTGGTTCCAATATTCAAAAGAACGGGTACAAGTGTTGCATGTACCAACAACAAATGAAAATCTCCATAAATCAGTGATCTATATAGATCATAGGATAGTGGCACACAATCTAGACTCGACCTCGATCCTCTACATTTTCTTGTCCACTCTAGATGCCATAAAGAAGCCCCATTTATATTTCAGCACGTTAAATCGATTAAGAACGAAATTAGCCACAAAAGGCCCTCAGCTGATCACTGAATTCCATTCCTTGTAATTGACCTGTAGAAGTCCTAAGACAGTTCGATGACTTAGGTCTCTATGTATCTAACAATAAAAATTATGAAATGAATGATACCAAGCGTTATAACAAATCATCAGTAGATAAGTATGTGCCCCTGGTGAGGCCCACTTGTGGTCAAACGTGCCATGAAGAGAAATAATAACAACAGAAAAATATAGAACATAAAACGCTCCAAATTATTACACCGAGGTTTATTATTTCTGTATTAGATTACATTAGAGGTAAAAATACTTGGGATGACCCCAGCCACGCGCTGTATCTCACACATCTTGTTGGACGGGCTCTCCAGAACGACCGCATACCTAACCGATTTTTCAAATGGCGTTCATTAATTCGATTCACGGAAACAATTTCTATCTGAATCCAACAAAAACCACCCTCCTACTCAGGAAGTTTTTGAGACTTCGAGTTATTGGTAGGTCAATAATTAAATGTAGTCTCTTTGCGCGTTAATGGTCAAAATGCCAAGATGACTGGTAAATCTTGGATCAATTTTGGATTTTTGAGCCAAATTTTGTAAACTTTGATCCAGTAGTTTCGGGGAAAACCTTCGGACGACGTACTATGAATGGAGGGCTGACCCATTTATTTATTGTTTTATTTGAATTTTATAAATTTAAGTATCTTGAAAAGTGGACCAACATTTTTTGAGGGTGGTTAGAATTTGTTTTTCTAGTTCAATAACAAAGGTTCATTTTTGAAAATATTAAACCAAAACAATGAGGACCATACTTTCACCCCCATACTTACAATTCAAACTTTTGAGACAAGGCCAACCATGAATATTTATATTTTGGTTATAATTTGTTGATGTCTGTCATCGGCAAGTCCAAAGCTTTAACACCTCTTTCGATGATGAACTCCCAATGTTTATTAACCGCTCATACAATAAACTTCTGATAGGTCATGTTGTATCCCGTCGGATCTTGTTGCTGTATCTGACTTCACAATTCTACCTCCATCCGAAAAGATATGTTGGATATGGCGAGCGGAACTTTTATATATTCAAACTAGGCGGTTAGTTGGGCGCGGGAAACCAAGCGGCTAACGGAGCAGGTAGTTGAGCTCACCTGCCCACAGATGGCAGTTCTAGTCGCTTTCCCAGAGTCGCCTGAACAATTCGGTCCTTCGGGCCTCCTACATCCAAACCGCCGGGAGTCAACTGTTGGAGCCACAGGAAAATGCGGGGAGGACTCCAATTGTCATTTATTAGTAGGCAGTGTTTGACATTAGTTAACTATTTTATTAGCTGGTTAATTTTACAGCCCTTAAATTTATCACTTAGAAGCTACTGACAAATTAGCGGTTATCTATTGAGTGACATCTAATTGTCAAGTCGTATCAGTTTTTCGATGGAAGGTACCTACTGCTGGTGCTATTAGCTGTCAGGATTAACTTAGAGCTAACATATTTAGCTGTATTTTTCAACTGAAAGCTAACAGCTAACTTGACAAAAAAATTATTCCAATCCCCAACTTAGATCCACCTCCCCTCATGTAAATTGGTACCGCCTGGATCCATGTTCTGTGGCTGTTTGGCTAGTTTTCACTGTCGAAGTGACAAAACGTTTTCAAGATGACATTTTGTGGATCACACAAGAAAAAGAACGTGCCCTCGGCAGTGATTTTTAATTTATTTGATTTTACTTTATTATTATTATTTTTTTTTGTGGTTCTTGGATTGGTTGGTCGGTATATATTTTAGTACATACTTATCTAAGTACTACTGTATGAGGTACACATACAGTGCATGTACTGTATTGTAATCCTTACTGTGTTGGATCGTTTCCAGAGTGATGGCGAAGGGGTGATAATTTGCCCTAGGAAATTCCTGGAGTTTCAAATTTTTCCGTTTTTGTACTTTATATACTGATTTTCTATACTTTCAAGAATGGAGTTGTAGAATACTTTGGTACCAGTAGGTTCTGTTCTTAGTGTCTTAAGAGAATAAGAACAGAACCTGCTGGTTGGATTGAAATGATTTCGTTTTAAGTGTTTTCTTTGTGAAGTTAATTTAGAATTTTGAAATTTATTAATGGTAAAAGTTGATTCCTGATTTTGTGATTTTGCGAGATTTTAAGGCTGATTTACAGGGTTGTACCGGATAAGGAATTTTCTCCCGAGTAGACCTAAATACCTATACATTTACTAGGATGCCCCGCCTACTTATCTGTCATTGTCAAACTGTGATTTTTATTTTTATTTTTTGTGTATGCCTACGTATAAGGTGAAGGGTTGCCTTTCTATTGCCCACAAAATGTTCATGAACTGGCGAATATAAATAAAACAGTATAATTTTTGGGAACTTATTGTCAATATAATTTCTTCCTCTTTGCCATTGGTCCAACCCACTCCCTCTAGCTCAACAACACTGTCTACAGACTTGGTTTAAAGGATAATACGCTATTAGCTAAGAAGCTATCGTCAATTCAATTAACGACATGTTGAAAAGTCATATGGGTTTCTGATTACCGTGGGAAGGTTGTGATTACCGTGGAGTCCAAAATCTTAATTTTAAAATTTTCTGGGTGGATTGTGGAGTTTGATCTCAACTGAGCATTTTAAAATCATCCCCTGCTGTTTGACAATAGCCCTGATTTTTTTCAAAATTTTCTTCCAACTTTTTGTTTTGGTTATTTTCTAAAACAAAAATTTGCCCTTTTAGTGAGAATCACCCCTCCTCAAAACAAAAATGTAAAACAATATTCGAGCACTGTCATTGTCATTTAAACATTTTCAGATAGAAAAATAAACCATATTCAAAGTAATTAATAGTTTCATTATTTTATAAGTTCTATCTAGTGATGTAATATATTTTTGATGTTGCCAATTTAAAAACTGTTTCATTCAACTTTAACCCCAAAAATTTTTTTGGAACCCCCCCCCCCCCCCCCCCCCCAATTTCAATGACCCAGTCTGCGTCATAGTCCTCCTGTCGGCACCCCTGCTATAGGCAGCGGTTTTTCACTTTCTTGAG
Source organism: Creontiades dilutus (assembly GCA_031894815.1). Classification (NCBI taxonomy): domain Eukaryota; kingdom Metazoa; phylum Arthropoda; class Insecta; order Hemiptera; family Miridae; genus Creontiades; species Creontiades dilutus. Next base: position 3,302,626 of record JAVIWC010002084.1, read on the forward strand.
TTACACCATTTTCGTTCACCAAAATCAAAATTTCTATTAATATTTCGGGCTTTCAACCAGTCTGACCAACTTTCGTCCTTGTCTGTCTATCCGTGTGTTGCGAATTTTCCACAGGTAGCTTTGGCTATAGCTTTCAACTTACAGCTAATTTACCATAAATTGTAGGAAATCCTTGAATGTTACCTACCTGGAGCTCGACGCCTACCAGAGGCTAACACGTTTATCAGGAGAAACAAGGTCCATTGTTTATCACGTCAAATGGAAAAATCCCAACCGAATTGGCTATAGGTTTTGGGCATATGCTGTCAACATGAATGTATTTTAGAGCGACGTTTTTTATAATGCTCAAAAGGCCACTCCTCACTATAAGTATTCAAAAAAAAAAAAAAACTCGACGCTAGAAAAAAAACAAAAATAATAAACGAAAAAACGCAAAACCATAAATCGGACCTGAACATCGAATAGAACTAAAAACAATCAGTAAAATGGAATTATAAACATTGACAGCATTGAAGTGGATTGCTGAGATTCGAATACCAGAACTTTTTTCCAACAGAAAAATCAAAATTTCCGAGGTTTTTGGACAACTAGACTAGAACAGGGTCCATAAAAATGTTTTTCAAATAAAATCAGATGGAAATATAGTGGAGAAATGACAATTTATGAATATTATCCATTCACCTCCCTTTATTGTGAAAGTTGAATGAGTTGAATTATTTAACTGATATGTGATATTACTGGGTGTAACAAAATAAGTGGCCCAAAATCCAGGGATCGATTCTAGAGGTGATTTCCAACAATAAATGAAACCAAAAGACAATTTTAATTTTTTTAAATTTATTTATTTTTTGTAGTTAGTAGATTCCGGTAGAAAACTTCGATTTCAGCCGATGAACCCACGCTTTTCCGAATCCTTTTCTTCAAACAATTGTATGTGAATTGATTTTACCGTTAGAAATGTTAGGGAAGCTTTTCCGAGGAAGTTTGAGAACTATTTCCTGGGAAAGTGTTCTCCCGAGGAGGTATTGAATTTGAATCTCTTTCCAACGGTGTCCTCTAAATTGATTTTAAGATGTAGATTAAGGGAGTTATAGTCAGTATAGTGACGTACGGTTTGAAAAGGAAAAATCTCAAAAGTGAAATAACTCGGAAACGAAGCCCCTAGCTAACAATTCTAACACATGGGTTAATTATTTCTCTAATAGTGCGTGACTGTTCGTGAGGTCTTAAGGGACACTTTTAGGTTTAGAACTTGCCATTATTGATGCGCGGATCTCCAAGAGTTTTTTTGAAATTTTTTACTGCCAGTCGATTTTTGTCCGTTTTAGCCTAGAAAATAATGCCGTACCACTTGCCTGCCAGTCGGAAAAAAAAAAAAAAAAAGTTTTTCAGCGATTACAATGGTTTATTATTGAATAATAAACCAAAAGTATTTGACCAGCTTTTAGCCAAAAAAATTGTGGGGCGATCAGCCCGGCCAGAAGGTAAGGTCTGGACATTGTGCGAGACGGATTTTCACATAAATTCTGTGCCCTAGTATTTAAGAGGACGGACATGGCAGACTTTGGATCTACTCACCTCAAAGCGAAATATCAAAAGCATTTTTTGTTGAAAATAAGTTCTAGAATCGACCCTCAAAGTTTGATGATCCCTGTCTGAAGCAAATTGAAGAAGAAGATACTCATATCTTGTTCGTAACACCGATTGATCCGTCAGTAAGAGTAGTAGCCAAAAGTTGCGACATGAATGGTTTGCTACAACGAGTACCAACCATTGATGGAAACACAATGAGGTTTCGTCCCAAAAATGACCACAGTACTGTTCAACCCCGTTTCATAAATGTTTTTTGTTCTTTTAAAAAAATGAACTCCTTGGATTCTATAAGGGACATGCATGCCCCGTCTTGCGGTCCACCCTTCCACCCTATTCATGAAGACGTTACACGTTGAGATGAGAACATTTTCTCCTTCAAAAGCAGCATTTGGTCTTTTGTTGAACCCCCTCAACCCGCCTTCCCTTCATCAGAAGACTCATAACACTTGTAATTGCGACCTCAAATTAAAAACCCATCCTTTCATTTTGTGCCGTTTGTTCATTCACCTGCTGCCATATGCCGGGCGCTTTTCCTGCCGCCGCCAAACGTGGTCTTATTGAAAAATATCTCCCTCTCTCCCCGCTCTCGTTTTTTCCCATTTTTTATCTGTTGTTATTTCACGCACAAACGAGCTTATCCGAGGCCGATTTATTCCCATTGTGTGGGACCAGAGGGCAACACGCAAACCCACCGCTGCCCCGCCGCTTTTGTTTCTACCCTTCGAGTGCTGGTCGGAGCTTTCGGAATCAACTTGAGTTTTTCTCATAGAACACGTTTCTTTGCTGTTGTGCTTTTGCTTCCTCATCACCTACGGTAGAGATGAAATGAACTTATTTGTGCAGGACGTCGAATAAAAATACTTTTCCCACTAGTTTGGTGATTCACAGCTTTTTGAACAATTTTGATTCCATGTTCGCCTGTTTTCAATACTTACTGGCAAGATGAGATGGTTTGAACAAATTCAAACTAGAGAAAATGCGCTAAAAATGATTATTTTATAATAGTAAAAGGTTTATTGTTTCTGTGTTAAATACCCATCATGAGTGGATATCAGCGGACTACCTGAACTGGGCTATAAACTAAAGCCAGAGATAAAGCTCACACGGTATACTCAGAAATGAAACCCACACAGAAATCCAACTAGATAAAATATGAAACCTGCAAAAAGAAAATTCGCTTGTTTCCCTCGGCCTGCTATTGAAGTGAGATGAAGCTTGGGAGACAGCGTAATGGCCTAGTATATTCATGCAGTATCCACCATGCTCAGGGGCAGGCGCCAGCCATGCTTTCTGGAATTCATTCTCAGTCCTGACGATAAACACAACCCTCCCGATTGGTCAAAAGTTGAGCTGTGCTGATTCTACATCAGACCCAAGAAGTTTCATTCGATTCACGGAAGTAATTTCAATCTGAATCAACACGAAGAACGCTGCAAATGATTACAACAGTTTGAATTATTGCTGTATTAGAACACCTCTTCTAGGTAAATCCTGGTCGACGGATATCAGAAAATGTCTGTGACACACTATCTAAGCTCGGTTTTTCAATCCTTCATATCTTATAATTGAATTCTAGGAGCTTTCAAAAGAAACCCATCAATATTTCAGCACGGTAAATCGATTATGAACGGAATTAGCCAGAAGGATCCTTCGGTTGATCACTGTGTCGCCATACCCAGTAATTGACTTCTAGATATCCTAGAGACAGTTGGATGACTCTGTCTCAAATAAAACTATTTGAAATTGTACCTCAGAAGAAACAAAAGCTGATATCAAAATATCTTTATGGTTGCAATATGAGACGTAGAAATCCACGATTAAAACAGCTGAAATTTAAGGAGATAAAACAAAACACCTACCTACGCTTCACGTGCCAGCCACGAGAGGGTTGCAACTGATCAGTGTCTCCACACCTTGTAATTGACTTCCAGATGGCCTAAATACAAATGGATGGGGAAGGATGATGTTAGACATAACTCGTGAAAACCCTTTGTAGCAAACTAGAAAGGTGATATCAAAATGCCTTCAATGGCGCTTCACACTTTATAAGGCACGTATGGAACAAAAGCAATCTTGCGAGATAAAACAATACACCTACCTAAGCTCACTTGTCCGCGAATATAAAACATAAGACTTGAAAATCTTCATTTCAAAAGGCTATTAAAACAAAAATCCATTGTAATTAGATTAGCTGATTCTATCCTCCATGATACTAGTCGATTTTTACTATGTCCTAGATCGTTCCTATTCACATTTGCGTTGAAGTTTTTATTTTTCTTTCTTCTTTTATTTTTCTAAGTTATCTTTCCTTAGGTAGAGGGAATGGAAGACCACTTACGTTCGGGAGGGCACATTCTATTCATTGACGTCCATCAATAACAATAAAAAAACATTAGTGTTTTCGGTACTGAGATTTTTTAACACTTCAGCCTTTTGATTCCGCCCTTTGAGAGGGCTGAGCCACGCCAGGGACTCAGTTCCAACTAGACCCTAGTAGGTTCGGTCCTGTACTTTTAGAGGAAAGCCCCGAAATATCTAATTTCATTTTCAGATTCTGCACATCTTGAAATGTAATACGACCAAATTGCGGGGAGGGGGGATTTGTTTGATCGATTAGAAATGCTCATCATTAAAAACAACCATCTTACATAAAATGTGTTTAGGTTTCGACTTTTTAATGTTTCAACCCTTAAATTTTGGTTGGTCGAGGTTGATTCCGCTGAAGGGGAATCATCGTCGGCCCTTATGTGATTTTTGATACAAGTTTCATAATGTTTGATCTTGTAGCTTCGGAAAAAAACTCTGAACGGCACACGTTGGAAGGATTTTTTATTTGATTTCCGATTCTTCGCATCTTGAAACCTGAACCAACAAGTGTCGAGAGGGGCTTAGGTTTTTTCTTCCGTCCCTCTGAAGGAATGCTTTGTCAACAGAGGGAGCCCTATTAGAATTGATTCAGGGAGGTGTTGGACAACACAAATTTGAGAAAAAAAAATAACTGCATACGAATCCGTTTAAGACCATTCTGAGTCCGAATCCGCTTACAAACCATGAGGTGTATATCTGTGTGTCTGACAAATCATGTCGAAGCTGCCCAGCCTGCAGTACTTAATAATTTTCTTGGTTGTTTTCGGTCGCTTCCCAATTTTAGTCCAGCTGTGAACCAAACGTCAGAAATTTTGAAATTTCAGTCGGGTTTTGATCGGTTTCCAACTGATCCAGGTCGTTCAAGTTTGTCCAATTAAGATTGCGGTATCGTATTTTAACATATTTTAGAAATTGGTTCCCAACCTGTTTTAGACAATCGTATCTTTCTGTAGTTGGAGTAACACTTACCCCCTTATTATTTCTATTATATGAATAAAATAGGTGTGAATAAGGGTCCAACTCATTCTGCTTGACATTGATTTTCGCTTCACAGTCGTATTTTAGATCTAAAAACTCCTTCTCAAACAGTTGTCAAGCGTATGAACAGCTTCACCTGCAAAGTACGCAATTTCAATTTACGTTGCTCTAAATTTTCGCTTAAAACGAGCATAAGGGCCAAGAAACTCTGTCAGTGTTTGCAAATAACTCGCAAACAGTTTCCTTGTGGGAGGCACCACACGGCTGCGTGGTGTAGTATTTATAGTAGAGTTTTCTCTGCAAAGCTAACGGAAGAGACATCGACATGTTCCTTATACTATGTCCTCTATAGCACATAGTATTATATATTGTAATTATCCCAATTTACTCGGTCCCTCATTCGGCCCGCACTTATCTATTACCCCCGTGGCAATTGAAATCGTCCACTCCTGGGAACCACTGTTCTAGAACAATCACTTTTCATTACGCTAAGTGGCGAATAGAGGCTGTAATAGTGATAAATCGCCATTTCTTCATTATTTTCTTCTATCTGCATTATTATATGATTTTATTGATTTTTTGGAAATTTAGTTGTTTGTCCTTAATTGTGCTCTAGTCGTGCAACAAACCTTGGGAATTTTGAATTTTCAGTTGGGACAGAGTGGAGGGGTAACAGCTCCTTTCAAGCGCTGTTCATACAGCTTGCACTGTCAATTTCCTGGCTTCTTTTTTTTTTTGTTTGACTAGAAATTTTGGTCTTGTTTGGAAAACATTTTCAGATTTTAATTAATTCTATTTAAATAAGGAAGAGAATTGAGGGGGTTAATAGTGACACATTTTCATATCTTCATCATCTTTGTCATGTGTTTTTTGAACCCAATTTTTATCTAACAAACATCTTTCTGCATAGACCACAGTACTTATGAATTTGTTATCGGGAAGGAGGACAGAGGGGATAATGGCCGATTCATTCATACCTACTAGGATTCTCAGTTGCTACCTTTTCAGGGCGTGGACCAGTACCTTTGGAAAAACAAATGACTAAAAAACTAAACTACGGTTTGACCGTATTTGCTCTTGGAGGTGTTCACTACTCCCTACTGATGAAACCGATCAGAAAGTCATGATGCATGATATACTCTTCAGTTGTAGAAGCTACGAGAATGTCGTTGATGAAGGTGAAACAAAAAGCAAGACCTTGAGATGAGAGCATGAATAAAACGCTGGAAACAAAGAGGAGTATTTCTACGATGAAATGTCTGGGAATTCAAATAATCCGAAAGGTGATGACTATGCTCGGAGTGTCAGAAAAATACATCAACCACCAAAAGAGTGTGTTCCTGTGTCTGAGGAAACTCGCAACAAGCTTTATTTTTGAAAATTTCATCCCATTATGATGACAATTTCAGGGAATATTGGGGTTTGACTGAACATGGTCCCCTACAAATTTCGTTGCGCACAGATCAATCCATCAGTCTGCGCATGCACAAACGTAAAATTTCACGAAGCATCATTTTCTCAAGTTCTACTCCTAGAGGTTCGATGTTCTTGTTAAAATTGGCTGGGTAGGAGGATGAAGCTGATTAAATCATTTCATACCAATCTATCGCATCATTCTTTCATCTGCTATTGAATTAGAGAACATGTCCCGTGGCATCTGGTCCCATCAATCGTCGTGCATCACTACGAGCGTGTAACAAAATTTTCACGATTACTAAAAATATTTCAGTGATCAATACATGCATGTTACCTAGACGAGAAACGTATGTGATACACCCAACTTGGCCAACATATTGCTTCCGAGTCTACCAAGGTAGCGGAAGCATTGTTTTCACTTTCGGAATGTGAAAATTTTTTTGTCTCCAAAATCAAAAATTCCACACGCATTTTGCGTTTTAGACCTTTCTGAACAATTTTGGTTCCGTGTCTGTCTGTCTGTGTGTCAGCAAATCCTTGTTACGGGCAAAACTACACGAAGTTATAGTCCGATTTTGATGAAATTTTCAGGGATTTTGCGGGTTGACGTGTAGATGGTCCCCTATAGGTTTCATGACCCCCGGATCAATAGTAGCCTCTGCGCATGCGCAAACGTGAAATCCTTGTTACGCGCATAACTCCGGGAGTTCTTGACCAATTTCGATGAAATTTTCAGGGATTGTTCGGACTGATGTGAAGATGGTCCTCGTGAGTAATAAAGAGAAAATAAAGTTTTAGCCTCGAGCTTGGATCGAACCATATTGAACCATCATTGAACGATGCATATATTTTATTTTTCGAAATGCTATAATGTCAATTTATCAATCCATTCAGCGTCAATGTCTGCTGTCAATTTACATATTTTAGCTTCGATGGCCCGTTTCATTTAAATCAAACTCAGCTTATGGGTATATTCACATCTCTATAATTAGAATTGATATCTGTTATATCGCCTGTTCTATTCGACGTTATTATGAGATTAAATAAAAGCATTCTCCGATTCTCTGCAGGGAGTAAAGCACAATGATTAAATGTTTAAGTCTTAGCCTAGAATGTTCTTTTCTTTTATATCAAAAGTCATGTTATGGATACGAGGAAGCTATGTGCCATACCCACTTGGCAGACGTTTTTCATTTTGTTCTGACCAATATATTAGCTAAAACAGTGTGGGAGGAGCAACCTGTCCTCGGCCGACTGTGACTTTTCATGTTTCTGAATAAAATAGTATGGCGTACTTACCTGAACTACCTGTACTCATACTGCGACCCTATTCAGCATTCAGTTGTCTTGGAAGCTTTTTCGAAACTACGTGGTATGATAGTTCGACTGTTCTATTTAAACCTAGTATTGCCTCGACATGGTTTTTTATTTTCTTGTACGAGGAAGATTTAGTTGCAGTTGATGTTTGTGCTGTTAACTATTCCTGTTTATTGTTCAAACTATAGCTCATATTACTCCCAAAGAAGATGAGCGTTTTGTAGCGAAAGGACAACTTCATTGACAACTTTGAAGGATGGCCTTAATGAGGCATCGTTACCTTGACTATATTCTCATCTACCACTACTTACCAAGACATTACAATTTGGCTTACATTCAATTCCCAAGTACGACGACAAAAATTCATTCGGCACACATTTGTGGAGTATGAGTTAGTTTTTGTTTAACAGCCGCGCTTAGGATAAAAGTTTAGAAGTTGAGGAGGTACATACAAGTTAAGGTTGAAATTATTACATTAAAAGCAGTACCCAAGATCGACTACTAATTTTTGTATTTGCCCATGTGATTGAATCAGTGGTTCAGAAGAGAGTTTAACTGGTTTCTGATATACTTTTGTGTTTACAGTTTGATAACTGCAGTATCACCTTGATAATGTCTATCGGTCTTCTCCATCAAAATTAGTCGAGATTTTTGTAGCTCTAGTAACCTTGTAATTTTCAGCTGCAAGGAGATGTGTTTGGTATTACTTGCAGCACATACCTTTTTGCCCCTTTGATAATAATCTATTGTCTCGATATGGGATTGAAGAGATGCTCATTTTCAATTGCCAAAGAACATTACGTTGAGAATGTTAGAGTAATTTTATATGGATGAAGTCAAATTCTGTACGGTTAAGAGTCAGTGGCTGGATTCATTTTTATAGGTTATCTCACCTATCAATAAAAGAACCTACACCTAAGCTCATTCTTGAAATTGGCTGTTGCAGCTCATGACACTAGTTAGAGAATTACTAGGCTCCTCCTGAGAAGAATCTGTTGCAGAGCTTGTCTCATTAATAAAGAATTGTGAACATTGTGTGAAGTGAACCAACTATGAGAAATCAAAAGCCACTAACTTACTTTTTTGTTGGTCTTAATAATATTTGATGCCTGCTAAACAGCAAGATCTAACTCATGATACCAGGTCACCTTTTTGTGTAACTGGGGTCTTCGCCTTATCAGAAAAGTGCGTTTTCGGTTAATTGTATAGGTGTTATTCCGATTTCGTCACGCCTCAGCTAGCATCACAGTGAAGCTAATCCACATGAAACTGACATGAGTGTCTGCTATGAAACCCTAATTGCAACCTATTCTTCTTCTTAAATTACATATTGAATGTTGTCTTCAAAAATACTTTAGGAAGTAATAGAAAGTCCCAACTAGTATTGCAGTAGTAAGTTAATACATAATATCTAAATCGTCGCATGACATCGCACGCCTGCCTTCACGATTGAAAAATTATAAAAATGAAGAAAACTATCACTTCACAGACTTGTTCATCGTCCGCATGCAATGCCATCACTCAAGTAGGCAAGCATTAAATAAACAATGAGCCTGTTAGCCATCTTATTCGAAATGTTATAATCAAACTATATATCAAATTTTTACTTGAGCATATTTTTAAATTGTTATTTTGTTTATATGTTGAACAAATTAAACTCCAATTGTGCAACAAATCTCGGAACTTTCAAGAGTGAGCCTAACCACTAACCGAATGTTGGAAGGGTGAAAAGCTAAATTTGATCTGAAAAATATAATCATGGAAATTCATTCCGATAATTGGATTTATCGTATTATAATTAGAGAAAGTACTCTTGTACGTAGAACTTACTTTTAAAAGAACACATCAATATACCAATATACGCACTAAATCACTCACAACGGTGATTTCTACTCACGTAGACACGGAAGCAGTATTTATTACAATAAGTTACTGTAATAATTCACTTCAGAACTCTACTTCGAGACGAAAATTATAGTGGAGTCAAGAAAAACACGAAGTACGCAAAAGAAAGTAGTAGGAGTCAAGGAAACGAGTACTAAGGGAATACTCCGTTTCCCCTATCACTATACAGGGTATCCCACGAGTCCCCCCCCCCCACCCTCTTAAAATCGTCCAAATGGGAGTAAACAATTTTTTTTTTAGTTTTCATATTTGCAGGGATCTCCAATATGCAGTTCATTCGAAAAATTTCGGTCATTATCCCGCATAAAATGAGTCGAATCAAGAAACGGATAACATTACGTGAATCAGCGTTAAAAAACAACGAAAATTCATGTGCCACACTTCAGAGTTCACTATCATCCACTATTTGACAATGTTGGGGTTGCGCAACTTTGCGTGCTCGCTGAATCGGTTGCGCTCAATAAAAACAATTGGTTGAGGGATCCAATTTTCATGAACTTTTGGGTAGAATCCGAATCTGCAATAAAAAATTGGGTTCCCATTTAAAATAAGAAAGTTAGTGTCACTTGCACATGGTCGCGGTTGCGCGGGATGCGCAAATATGATATTTGAGATCCTTGCAAAGAAATATGAAGATTCAAAACAATTTTTTTTGTTTACTCCCATTTGGACGATTTTAGGAGGGGGGGGGGGGAACAACTCGTGGGACACCCTGTTGAACCACCGTTTTCTCGATTATATATTCGGATATTATGGTACTGATGATGGCCTAACCGTCGAAATGGATTTAACGTTGTATCTATTTTAATTTGAGTGGAACTAGACAACGTTTCTTCTAAGAACCCAGTGTTCTTCTTGACACCAATATCCAGTCTTCTCGAAATTGAGTTCTGAAGTTTATTCTGTCAATCGTTACTACACTGTCATATTGTAATAAATATTGCTTCCGAGTCTATCTACAGGTTGCAAAAGCTTTTATTTCACTTTCGGTGTACTAAAAAATGGTTTTAAAACAATGAAAATTTCCTCTTGCGTTTTAACTTTTAGACTATTCTGAACCACTTTCGTTTCATGTTTGCAGGTCCCTGTCTCTCACTTTATTTTGACAGTTTTCATCCGATTTTGACAAAATTTTCAGGGAATGTGAGGTTCAGACGTAGATGGCCCCCAATCTTTCAAAAAAACAATTCCTCACTCCGAGGATGCTCGAACGAGAAACCGAACGTCATTTTCTTAGATTCTAGTGCTCAAATTCGGAGGGTAGTCAGAGAAGAACAATGTAATACTCGAATAAAAATTTCAAGGTCGTATCGTTTTTTTTTGCCGCGCAAGAAGGGATGTAGCAATCCTAAAAAGCAATGTAGTAGAATTCCTAAATACTACGATTTCCATCCAATTTTGTAGAGGCTGTAGAGGCTCCTATGCGCAATTCATCCCGTCAAAACCAACATTCAACTTTTCTCATGCGTTAAATCCACCATGCATATTTATCACAAGTCCAAATGGTTAGGCTAATTTCGAGGGTACTAACGGAAGAAAAGTTCAATAATATCATATCAATTTCATCACGATTGAAACATTATTGTATCCGCAGTAGAGTTAGCACGACAAACCTGCAATGCATGTCAACTCACTGATTTGAGAAGGCGTTGTCTGCGGGAACATGTTCCGTGGCATCTGTCTCGTGAATCGTACCAAGCTTAGCGTGCATTCTATGTTTTCCCAGATTTAAAATCTTCAATATTATTTACAAAGTTTTAATGATCTACGCATTCATTCATGATATTGATAATGGGAAGCTATAAGCTCAGCCAACTCAGCAGACATTTTTCAATTTTGCACAAATCTCTCCATTTTAAATTTAATGTGCACCAATCCAGAAATCTCAAAATCTGGTATCTAGAAAACGCTTGTAGAACACCTGTGTAGTTAGTTCGTGAATGAAGTTCATAACATTTGAACCAGTCACGCCACTGCACTAGAAACATTTCCCCTCAAAAGAGTAAGGATTGAATAAAACACTTAGAAATAAAGTGAAAACATATTTTATTTTTTTATATTCTTTTTTACACTACAATATTTCTGTACGAAGGAGTGGGGGTAAAGGATAGGCTAGGAAAATCTGTGAATGACTAGCATTTTGCCCCCCCTTTTTCTTTTAAAGTTGTATTCATGATATGTTTGATTTGTGTTGTGTCATAATCACGGTGTGTTTACAATCATCAGTTTTCCATTACATCGATAAAAATGTTTGCGTTTTAATCACGTTGAAAATGAGAAAGGAAAAAAACCTCCTACGACATGACAGAAATAAAAATCGAAATTTGACCTCACAGAGCTATTTTGCATAAAATCATTACCCTAGACGCCCCACGAAAATACGTGACGAATTGAGAGAATCTTCAACCCGATTCCTCATTCCTTTTTTTATATTAATGTTATTTGAACAACAATAATAAGATTTTTTTTGCTATTTACAAAGGTTACATTTATTTGTTCACAAAACTACCCGATTAGTGTGGGCACAGCATTTTCTCGTTTTAAAATATTTACAGGTATATATATATTTAAATAAATATATATATAGGTTTATTTATAATTTAGTTCTTATTGAATAGTTTTTCTTTTTTTTTTTAAAACAAAAATTGAGATTTATCCGCTATAATAAAAATACATCAAGCAACTGGACTTTTACAAACGCTTTGAATATACCTACTTTTTCTCTTTTTTTATTTATTTTCTTACTTTTTTTGTAATTTCAATTTTTTTTCATATAATATAATATTTTCAAATCACTTCTCAAAAGTAAAAATTATATTTATAAATTTCATAACATATTTACAGTTCAACGAGAAAAAAAAATGAAAAATAATAATTCCAGAGTATGTTGCCATATCCAGGGCCCTTCTAGTCTCTTCTTCAAAAAAATATGCTAAGGCACTCGCAAAATTGGGCAAATTTTGGCGACGAGAGTACGTTAAATATTTATCAATTTTATTCTTTTTCATATATATAAATATATGTAAAATTTTCAACAACAAACAGATAAAAACATTGATCAAAAAGGGGACAAAGAAAAACAAGAGAGAAAAAGGGCCCTGTTGTCACACACTGCAAAACTGAACGTAAAAACGGAAAATTTAACAAAATCCGCCCACCTGTTTTATATATATATATTTTTTTTATATTATGATTGTTGTGTTGATATCAAACCTACTTGTACATAATTAACGAAGATTTTTTAGGTTTTCAATATTTTTCACGCATCGATCTGTTTAGCGTTTACGATTATGAGGTCAATGCCGTTATCGGAACAGTTTGTCGCGTTCTTGTTTTTCGGAAATGTACCTTTTCCAGCGTTTTATAATTTTATTTTTCTTGAAATTAATCGGTTTTGTTGTTTTTTCATCTAGAAAGAGTTTAAAAACGGAATTATACTTTTTTTTAACGCTTAGCAACGGTTGGCCTAAATAAGCAATTAGTATGTTTCCATACTCGAGTTAGTGCTTTCGAAGAGATGTATCCATTTGAGAAAAAAAAGGAACAAATAATACAGTTATATAATTATAATATTATTATGATTAAATTGGTGAGAGGAGGTATAAAAAAAACTGTTCCTGATTCGTGCTAGTTACTGCTACTTGACATAACAAAAATTAAAAAAAAAAAGAAAACGAAAAAGTGCATTTATAGTAAGGGTTCGGTGGGTGATTGTGTACAGAAAGGGTTGGAAATTAAGAACAGCTTTCCAAAAAAGAAAATAATTAAAATAAAATTAAAAAATTAATTAAAAAAGGAGTATTTGTGGAAATTACAGCAAAAAAAAAATTTATGGACAAAAATTAAAATTAAAATAATGCAAGAACAGAACATCGTTTAGGAGAACAAGACGGGTTGTAAGGACAGTTTGCAATGTGTCACAATTAACAGTGGCCCTGGGTGATTTACGTGATTCCTCATGGCGGCGGTAGAGACAGAAGGAGCCCTTTCAAGTCTGACACGGCTCCCGGCAGAGTTTTCTGGAAAAGGTCACCACTAGAAATTAAACACAAGATATTGAGGTCCTGTTGCGGAAGGGGAGTTAACGGCTGGACGGCGGGTTTGAGTGCATTTCTGGCGAACGGGGGATAGAAAAATGCGGTGTGGGGTTTTCTTGAGTGAAATCGTGAGTTTGCCATCCTTGAAAGAACATGACGAGGGTTGTGCGATATTAAAACGTATTTTAATTATTCGCGTGTATTGCACGAAGGAAATTATAAAGGTTTTTGAAGTGAAAGGCAGAGTTGGTGTCTCCATGATTGGATGCAATTAACCTACTTAAAACTTCTTGTTGTTACACAGCTAAATTCATAGACTCAGATACATTAGGAGGTCCAAACGTAGCTAATAAAAAAGTACATTCAAGACTAGATCGAGAGACTTATTCATCCTAAAAGTAGCTTTTAGAACTGGAGACTGGAAACACTGATTGGAATTTCAGGTTTGAGGTTATATTATAGACACTTTACAGACTACATTCTATAGGTTATCCATATTGAAACAGACGGGACTCGAAATGGCGGCTTCATTTTATTCAAAGATGTCTAATGTGTGTAACGTGGAGATGATAGAATCGTATAGTTTCCCCCTCTAAAGACTGAAGACTTAAATACCTGAAACACTCAGACGTCACTATTGACGCTAGAAGTCAAATTTATGCTCAGGGGTGGCAGATTCAAGAATTGCGAAGGGGGAACTATCCATATCCATCATACTCCCGGGGGGTTTGTAGAACCAAGGTGGAGGCTGAGTGAGGGGAGCAGGGCAGGAGTAAATTGTAATATTCAACGTCCATTTGAGCGTTTGGGTCGATGGTAGCAGTACTGGGGAAAGAGGGAATCACTACAGTCAATATGAGAGAGTGTGGATTGTAACTGTGCGTTGTCGCCATGTATATTTGCAAATATACCAAACCAAATGGTATATTTGCCCCTTCCAAGGCTGAGCAGATCAACCCTGCAACACCCAGATGATATCCCTGACGCCCTGAGCCATCATGTTTAGATTCAAGAACTGGGAAGGGGCAACGATCGCTATCCATCACAGATGACATGTTTCAATTTGTTTCGTTTTTTCTCTCTAAAAATTTCCAGACCGCAGGAGTTTCTATGGGCAACAAAGTTGAACAAGACGATTCGATTCCAAAAACTTCAAATTATGTTTTACAATTAGAATGTGACAAATAATTGAAAAATTGAGTCCTCTCCTCCGCCCTTCATAACCAACTCTTTTCAAAATTTGTCCGATTGATGCTTAAATACTTTCCAAAATACAGGTCTCATCTTTTCCTACTGATTAACAGCAAAAACGCCGTTTTTATAAGTTTTTTACGAAAAAAATTACGAAACTTCAATCGGAAAGGATCTGAGCAGAAACATACAAATTTATATCGATACAAACCGTAGAATCTAATTAACCCAGACTCGAACGAAGTTTGGCAGAGTTTAATCAGACCAATATTAAGGCGTTGATTTCGAAGGTTTGGAGTCTAGACTATTGTTAAAAAATGTTTATGATTTAAATTTTAGGAGATAATTTTTATGTATTGGGGTCGAAACCATTACGTTTTCATTCTCTTCAACTTCAAAGCCTCTGACAATTTGTATAGGACGCACTATTTCGGAGTTATTGAGAAAAACTTGGGAAAGCGCGTTTTCAGCCATCTTTGTTAGGCCGAGATTTCTTATTCTATCAGTTTTGGGATAGTCGTAGTAGTTCACACCAAAATGTAAATATAACTTTGAACCTGGTTTACCAATCAGTCGATATTTTCTAGAGGGCCCTCAATGTTTTGCAGTTGGCTAATTTGCAATGTGCAATTTGCTTTGTGCGATTCACTGTGATAATTAAAACGTGTTTTATACCGTAAAACAACCCTCATTATACAAGGTTATCATATACAGTCTTCAATAACTCTTCCAAGGTCAATGACCAACATGATAAACGTAACGCGGTGAATATATAGTTAATTCAGTCATTATTCTGACTAGTTACCTCTTTATTCTGCTGTTTTTACTGTTTCAAATTTATTTTTACGACCCTACGTTAACGAAGTATATTGTTTTAAAATACGATTTTCGGAATCAATTCCTATCTGAAATTAATCAGCATTCTTCAAATCGGAAATATAATCATAATGGGTGAATAATTTAACTTAAACAAAATTGAATTAACAATAAACTGTAGTTTATTGTTTTTCGATGAAACCAGACATATTTTTCAGTATTGTTGACTAACATGGGTTCAACACAGTGTTATTTCGAGGATGGCAACATTAAATAAAAACGTCCAATAACTGGCTGCCTGCACGCGTCACCCTGAGAAAATGAGGTAAACAGTTGCTGTTACTTATCTATGAGTAATGAGGTATTTGGTTTAGTTGAGCAATGCGTGAAGGCAGTGGAAATGGTTCATTGAAATGTCCAAGTATAGAATCTCAAACCGATCACAGCTGCCAGACCATTATAATATTGGTTTTGTAAGTTGTATTTAGTTATTTCGGTTTTATCACTTTTTGAAACATGTATCTTACTGGCAAAAAACATAAACTGTATCATTTGTTTACTTCAAATGCTGCTGCTTATCGGACAACTGTGATAGGATCTGTGGGTAGATAGTGGACATTGTCCAGGAAAGTGTGATCGATTTATTGGTGCGGTGTTACCGTCTTCCAGCCATTAACTATAAGTGGTGTGTGGGGTGGACGGTGTCAGGCTCTCAGACCATCTCTTTTCTAGTGAAGGAATAGCCTAAATTCAGGCGAATGTAAAATGTCGATGTTTCAAAGTTAGAATTTAGTTGAGAGAGGATTTGTTGAAGACGAGTCGAAGCCCAGAAGAAATAGAGCAATTTAATAACGTTCTAGCGCATATTGACAGAGAGGTGAAAATAATGGGTTTAAATGTTGGTTACAATCCAGTATACAATCAGGAACACAGTGAAATACGAGATATTCATTTCAATTATCTGGACCATTTCAACATGGAGAAAAAAGCTGAATTTTACTAGATGACTTGTGTTTTAGTGGTAATTTGAGTTGAAGCAAGACTTCTTGAACTTGATTAGAGAAGTACGTCAGCAGTTAGTAATGGGATTTGCTTGGCTAAGTTAAGAAGATTCACTGAGATTTTCGTAAAATTCTGATTGCCCATTTCTCATCTTCGACAAATCCTTTAACCTTTGATTTCTGATTGCGACCCCTGAATTAGTTACTGCTATCCTGCTTAACTGAACCCCTCCCCAACCCCATGACCAGCCATGAATATAGGTTGTACCCTACAAGATGACCGACTCGAAGATATCTCATAGGAAATCCTATACCGACCACAAAAGATATACCATGTACCAGTTGTTTCTCTGTAGAATCTAAGTCAACAACTAATCTCCATCAAATATGAATCTGTTTGCGCACACAAAAAGGTTGAGTATTGTTACTTGGTAATGAATAATGCCAGAACGAGATTAGAGTGAGCTTGGGTACTTGAAATCAATGCGAGCATACAGAGCATGCATCCAGCTCACATAATTCATTGAATCAAATTCAATGATTACAATTCAATCAATCAATTCAATATTATTCAATGATTATTATTATTCAGATGTCGAATTCAAATTTTCTATGGCAAGTTCATGCGCTAGTGAGGAAGGTATTGAAATACCTCAAAAGTTAGAAATAGGGACATGGGTGGCATATTCTTTTGTGATCAGTACCAAAATCGCTATGGATCTCAGTGAGTTATCAGTACCTTGGGAACTCCCCACATCAACATTACAAGTGGTCAACACACCGACAGCCCATAGACTGAGTGAGCTTGTTAGCCCATCAGATGGCAGGGAAGGAAGCCCACAGCTCTGACGTCTTTCAGACGAGACCACCCTTCATGGGCGGAGCCCCCAGCGGGTTCGTGGGCTCAGCTGGAGGCGGCGTCCCAGTGAGGGAGGTCTCTTCAGAGTCAGAACAGCTCCCTTCCGAGCTACCCTTTTTACTCCCGTTCCCGTTGTGAGTTTTTACATGTTTGGCCAAGTGGTCTGAGCGCATGAACCGCTTGTTACAGACGGGGCATGCGAACCTTTTTTCTCCAGTGTGGGTTCTGAGGTGTCGCTGGAGCTCGTCGGAACGTGTGAACCGCTTGCCGCAGAAGAGCCAATTGCAGACGAATGGCCGTTCGCCGGTGTGCCATCTCAGGTGGGCCTTAAGGTGGCTCGTTTTCCCGTAGACTTTGCCACAGCCAGGGATGTGACAACTGTGGATGTTCTTCTTTCTCAGGTGGACACCTGCGGGGCCTAACCGCTCAGCTTCCTGGCAGTTGGGGCAGTCACATGTCGCCCTACCAGTGTAGCGGCGTTGTGATCGAGGGGATGGGGCTTGAGGGGCCGGTGCCGGCGCTGCGGCGGCAGTGTGATGGAGCCCAAATGTGCTCCCTTGTCCTGGCAACATTTTGTAGTCTTGCAGCAGATGCTGTCCCCCACCGAGTAGATGTGCTGTATTTGATGCAGCTAGCGTATGGCTCAACGTGTAGTCTGGGCTGTAGTTCATCTGTGTGTGACCTGACATGTCCAACCAGCCAGGCGCTGCTGCCGAGTGAACATCCCACCAGCCTGTATTGACCGTCTCAGGCTTCACATGGTGGGCTCCTGGCATAGCATTGAAGGGCCAGGTTTCGTAGGGGTGACGTGAATACACGGCTTCCACCTTAAGCTGATTCTCGGGGGTGGTGCTGCTTGGAGCTGACGTGTTCCACAGCTCCGAGGACGTAGCAGCAGTGTAGCTGCAGGAGCTGACTGTAGGTCGTGAGTAGGGCGAGCTGCTTGGGTTAGTCACGACGCTCGACTCACTCCTTCCACCACCCATACTTCCACCCTGTGGGCTCTTCTTCCAAGGGTGGAAACCTTTGCCTACCGCTGCATCTGCCAGTGGGGGAGGTGATTTGCTGCTAAGTTTGTTACATTGAGCTGCCAACATTGCCAACGGCGTCCCTCGTAGCCCTGGATGCTCCTGCAACAAATCAAAACAAAAACCCATTAGATCAGAAACTTGGAAACTCTCATGACAACTAACATGAAATTATATTCTCTCAAATTTCACTCTACTTTATTTGTGAAAATAAATTATAATTTATAATAATAAGTATTGTGGCTATTTCATGTCATCTTCTTGAGCTCGATATTCAATGATAAAATTCCAATTCCAAGTGTTGGTTTGATAAGTTCTCTACTCGAGTTTGTCTTTTTACGCTTCTGAAACTTCCAGTGTTTCTACGCACAGTTTTAGTAAACCTGAAAACTGGATAAATGTGTACAATTAAAAAAAAGGACTAAACGTCTAAATAATTTCAGAACCTTTTGTATCATTACAGGTATATAAATAACAAGATTTTATTGAGGGTTCTTTCTTCACATAATCTGGCACAATTCCGTTTGAAATGGCCGCCAAACCCTTTATGGATTAAATTACAAGTAAATTAATTCCAGCTTATAGTTCAACCACGCTCAGTCTACTATATAGAAAATTTTAGAGCGGGTGCTATGAACTTGTAACGGAGCAATATACGATCTTATCAGTGATTGCATTTCTCGGTTTGAAGAAGTTGGAATACCCAACAACCGCAAATCAAAATATCGGAATGAACCTACATCACTGGAGGTTGGCGCACACTACCGGTTGATATAGGACTCGTCAAAAACCATTGGAGTTTTGAGTTGAAAGTTTGCAGCCGACCTTTTGAAGGGTGGTGATACCGATCCTTAGGTCGAAAATGAGAACTCAAGCTAAATATTAAGCCATTCATAAAAACATGAAAGTTCAACTGATGGCAAAATCTGGTTTGAAATGGACATGTCTTGTGGTCGGAGAAAAAATTCGTTACGAATTAAACCTTGTTACGAAACAACTGATTCAAGTATAAGTTCGGTTCATCCCAACCTATGCGGAAGATTCAAATGCTTCATCAAGAGTTTCTATGTCCCACAATTTTATTTTTTCCTGAAGAAAGCATCGTCACTGGAAGATAATTTGACGGTAAACAAGTGTAATAAATGAGAAAATCTCACTGTTAATTCGTTTTTACCTAATGTTTTCCTTCAGGGATGTGTGGTAAGAAATATCCGATTTAGCAAATTTTTGTACTTATTGGAAGAAGCTATCACGATGGACATTTTAAACTTGGGAGTGCTCCCACAGAGTCGGAGTGAGTCCATGGTTAAAATCAACGCGTTGATAGTTTTTGATGATTTGCAGGAGCCTGCTGCGAGTATATGTCCTGAATCTTAACAGGGAATATTAGATGGGATCTGTTGAAAGCGATTTCCATGTTTGTATAATTTTCGTGAAACAACATCTTGGAGACCATATTGTCCGTCGTTAAGTATCTTTTATGATTTGGAGATTGGTGATAGGTGATTTTCTAATTTGTTTTTGATTGGGCTTCACTATACATTCATTATTCTTGTGACACTCGTATATCGCGGTAAGGGCACATTGATATTCAACGACACTAAATTGATTTCGAACGACTCCGATCGAAAGGGATTCGTGTGGGGTCCGGCCGCGGGACGTGAGGAAGGCGCTCGCCACGTAGCCCGTCTGATTGCCTCTCGAGGGACCTCATCATCTTTCAAAAACAATAGAAACACGTCTTCCCTCCATCTCCGGCACCGATTCGAGTCCTCCATGATCCAACTCGGACGGTGTGAACGCGTTGTAAACCAGGGGTCCGCCTGGTTCAAACACAAGTTATGTCACAAAGTTTGTAACGACAAGGACAAAACTCAAACATTTCTAATTGATATTTTGGTTTAGTGGATTTAAAAATGCCTTATTTCATCTTTTAATTCTCCTTAAGGGCTTGCAATTTGACAGGAACAAATAATGTAAACACAAAAGTGACGGGGAAGAAATGTGATCATAGTGAATCAGCTGTTATGATAGCAAAGGTTCTTTTCGCAAAAATCGAGGTTATTGAGACACATCTTTGAGATATATTGCGGATTTTCTTTGTCTTTTGGGAAATATTTACGGACTAGTGAGGCGGTGGATCGTGTATTCAGAGTCTGGTGAATTGGCTGTTGTTCAATGTTTAGAAAGTGTAATGGGAACTGATATACAACGTTCCTCTAGACTAATATTGGGCTGTTTACTTCTAAGAGTTTTGTAATTGTAAAAATCGTATTTCAAGTTATTCCTTATAATAATTTTTTTATAATAATTCAACAAGATACATTGTTTTTAGCCCATCGAAACAATCCCACAAAAACTTTCTGAGATCAGTCATAGCGATGGTGTTTTCGAGTTTTCTTACGTCCAATTAGAGTTGATTAAAACGATCCATCAATTCAATTACCAGTTAGTAGACCAACAAAGACGTTCATGATTAAAAAAATAGGAGTTTTAGTTTTGGCTGCAACTCTCTCTCCCTTTTTTATTTTTTATTTTCTTTTTCACTAATTAACGCAATTATTGACAACAACAATAGTAAAATTTTTTTAACCATGACTAGTTTTTATATTAGAAGGATGAGGGAGCAACTAAAAAACTTCAATTGTCCATACTACAAATAATGAAACAAAGTGAAGGGATGTGTAGTGGCACCACCATGTCTGAGCCGGAATTCTGCATGTATTGATGACATAATAAGACTGATGAAGTCCTCGGTGAAGGGTGAAACGTATCCGCCAAAAAACAAAAACTCAGAAATAAGGGATTCAGAAATTATATTCGCAATGCGGTTTCACCACCAGAATCCTGTCCTTCTAGGCTGGTGATTATTGTTTAGATGACATATCTGCTATTTCAACATCTCGGAAAACCTCCCCAACCAACTTCCTTCTGATCAGGAAGAGGATTGAGGTTCAGCACACATATTGATGAAAGCCGCTCTGTCACACTACTTGGATTTCGATTGGAACAACGACTTTAATGGATTGTTCATGTGATCAAATTGACCCTCTCAGGAAGGTGCAATACCAATTGAAGAGCATATCTCATGCTACGTTCAATAAAGTCAGTCTCGAAAATGGGTATTACGGTCTATTTGAGTCGAAAATGAATTACGAGGGGTGGGGGTGGGGGGGTCGTAGCAGTGTCCAATCTTTCTACAGACTTCAGAGCGGCTGTCAGAATACTGTGCAGATCCTCTACGAGAGCACTTCTACTCCGGAGGCTGCGCACCATGCCTCTTGCAGCTCTCTTTACTCTGGCCATAGTGATCACCACGAATATGACACAAGAAACACGAATACATTCAGTTCAGCGTCATAGTCTCATGTAGATGCGGCAGGGAGTCCTGATTTCATGGTCGTCAAAACCTTTAATGGACTCCACAGAACATCTCATGGGACTTCAAAAATCTTTAAATTAAAAATCTGGAAATCATTGATCATCATCGCATCTTACGATGTAGAGCTGTCGACAGAAGTGCAGTATGCTGGTTTTACTCAATAACTTATTAAAACCTGGATTTTTAGTTTTCAGTTGGTATTTTATTCACGATTTACGACGTTCCTTATGAACATCATTGTCCTTCAACAATTAAAAAAACTATTGACTATTGGAATATATTTTGGTAGATTAAAATAGGAGAATCTGAACGCAGGGAGGTGCAAACCCCCAAGCAATGCTTCCATCACAGATTCCGATTTAGGAATTTGCTCAACCGATTTTGATTGATTACTTTCAATAATAAGCCTTTGCAAATCATATAGTCAAAAGCTTATTTTTCGATATTGGAACTGACGGAGACAAGTGGGGTATTGTTTACAAGTACTTTTGGACTCCGAATCGATTGAATTGTTTCCTAGACCAGTCCGAGCTCATGTGACTATGGAAATCTCATTTTAAGGGTGAAATTAGGTTCGGACAGGGAGGTTATGAGGAGGTGTCAAAAACAATAAACTTTTGTGAAATAATTTGTAGCATTTCTATATTCTGATACTCACATTAATTTGTACTGCATGTAGCATATGGTAAATCATCAAATTTTATTGTCTGGTAAGAGACTAGCTTAATTAACAAGCCCTTTATTTAGTTAGTCAGTAAACATATTTATCTTAATAAAAGTTAGATTGGTTGATGGATCGAGTGAGTTAGTTATTTGTAAGGGGCTAATGGAAGGGGGAAAACCTCTTGAAAATTCACTCGAAGGGCTCAAATTGAATTCGGAGAATCACCAAAGTGAATAAAGATTGAGGTTTCAAAACGGCCGGAAAAAAAGAGAGAGGGGGTTACGGAAAAGTCGGGAAGGGGAGAAATAACCCTCGACAACCCCATGAAATAAAATGCATTATGACGGTGCCGAGGGGTGGGATGTGAGTAGAATGTTAACCCTAGTGGGTTTCCAGAGCCCTAAATCAGGGGCCACGCCTCCGAGTCAAATGTTGCCAAGCCTTCCCTTTCCTTTCTGTCTCTCCCCTCTACGCCGGATGCGAAAAGGGGTTGTAAGCTGGATGGGGAGGGTGGAAGGTTTATTTACATAAATTCAATCAATGGGGGAAATAGGGGAAGGGGAGGTTCCGGTGGTCGGGGCGGGAATCGAACCCGGGACCGCGCCACCTATGTCTTCCCCATAACCATCGCCGACCTCTCGTGCTTCGGCTTTCTCACGCCATCGTCGAGTCGGTAATAAATTCGTGGGGAGCACGCGGATCCGTCGTTCGTTCTCGGGCTCGGAGTTAAGGGCGTCTAAGGAGACTACATAAGACTGAAAACACTGGAAATTATTTCACATAGGTTTATCATTCCGATGTGGCTACATGCAGGTGCAGTAACGTATGAGTAAAAGGCTACATACATTTACTGAACGTATTAGGTACTGAACCATTAGATACCTACTCGCAGAAATTAGTTAGAAATTAATGAGTATAAGAACGAATGAGACACTGTTTTTGAATCTCTTTTTCATCGATGATGGCCAAGCTGTTGTTAGTTGACCTCTGTTCTGTTGCTTGACAGTTTTTAGGAAGTCCCTCTGAAGCAAGGGTAGGTCAATACAAGGGACGCATAATAGAATTGATCCATGGGAACAACCCAAACACGAGAAAAAATAACTGCTTACAAATCCGTATCAGACCACTCCAAGACCGAATTCTTGGAAAAAAAAAAAAAAAAAAAAAAATGGTTGTATGACTCTGTCTGTTTGAGTGTGAGAATTTTGTCGACGTTACCCAGCCTGCAATTCCCAACCGATTTTCATGATTCTTGTTTGGTTCGATCTCATTTTTACTGTAGTTCAGCAAAAACCTAAGAAATTGGTGAGGGTAGTACTGAAAAAAACTTCATTTTTCTCGACAAATTTTGCGTTTGTGATTTGTCGAAACAAATCAATCCTACAATTTTCTCAACAGATTTTCGACATTTTCATTTTGATCGTCCCAATTCAAGTCTAGTTGTGCCGGAAATTTTGGATTTGCTCACAGGGGGGGGGGGGGGGGGGGAGGAGTATTAGCCAATCCTCCCATCCGCTAACATTCTTGACCGATTCATATCATTCTTATTTTGTTCAATTACTTACGATTTATTTGATATTCTAAAATATTTCAGATCATTCAACTTTCATTTAAAAAGGGTGGGGAATGGAGGACGTAATAGTGATAAATCGTACTTCAATACATTCTTCCGATTTTATTGGTTTAGTCGATTTAATTTTTTGTTCGATCCCCATTTTAGTCTAGTTGTACAACAAACCCCTCCTATGTCAGGAAGGATAAAGAGGTAGGGAGGCAATAGGAAACCCATCCATACTGCAAATTTCCTCGATCCTTTCTAGTTTGATTAAGAATTTTTTGTAGCTTTGAAACTTATTTCAGACCTTTCATGATAAGTTCATGGATCACTGATCTTCTCAGACCAATCTCTTTATAAAAAACCAGTACGTTTTAGGTACATACCTGCTTAATTAACTAACATAGAGATAACGCCATTTTAGAGTCGTGCTTCACATTTAATTAATGTTGTCAGCGCACGTCAGCACGGACAGTTCTAACGAGAAAACGAAACACTACAAAGAACCAAACCTATTCCTGGTGCTGAAATTAGCTTTGCGATTGACAGTCGTATATTATTCAGAAACGAACTACGCTTTCAGTAAAATTTGGTAGAGGTAATAATATTCCTAAAAGCCAACCCTTAAATTCACCTCTTGAGGGGAAAAAAATTGACGCCAAAATTGGGGAAGTTACAGGAAGAGATGTATAGACTGATTTGACCTTTCGGGTAAAAACAGATAGATTAGAAAGGAAGGAAGCTGTATTTGTTGAGGTAAGTAGGTAAGCCTTTTGAGCGATTCCGTAATTATTGAAGTATGCTGTAAAATATCTTCTAAATTAACATTTCATCATTCTCAACAATTGGCTGGAAAGTTATTGGAGGGTTTGATTGGTACTTCTTTATACTTTTTGTGAGTTTAGGATGTTACCTAACTTCTTTACCAACATTTGTTTTTATTAGGCACCCTTTTTTCCTCAGTAAACTTGAAAATAATAAAGCGATCACCGTAGGTAGATTTCAATAATTGATAGAAGTGAGCATATCAAGTGTCTGGGCCGGATCATTCATCTCTTATCTATCATCAACTGAAATTGTGGATTCAATACTTATTCAAGCTTATAATTGAATTGAGACGTTAAAATGAAGGGCCCCTGCAAATTCCATCAAAGAAAATTGACTTACAGAATCAGAAGGTAGATGTGCCAAACGAACGCTTACCTGAAACAAAATATAGAACTTATAAGTGCGAAATCTGGAGTGTAATATGCAATACTGCACAAAGCAAACACAGCCACAACAAGAATTTTGTTGTGGACAAAACATAAGATATCAGATTGATGTATACATTTGAAAGCATTGTGGAGCTCCAGGATGTTGGGAAGGTTCAGATCGTTTACTACATACTCACGCTTGATCTCTAATAACAAAATCCCGGTCAGAACTAAGATGGAGAATACAACAGCATTCTTAGCTATGATTAAACAAAAATTCTTACTTGGATGACAAAGTACAGTAGGAGTTATTTTTGTTGTTCATGTTTTTTTCTTTCTATTTATGTTCAACAGCTGTTTTTGGACAGTGCTGAGGAAGTTTGTTTTGATTCATCCACCCAGCGATAAACTTTCTTATAAGGATTTACGACATGAGACCGCCACCATTGTGACTAATACTCTAATGAAATCCCCACTGTCTTCCTTGTTCGTACTAATGGGACCCGGAATCCCCTTAATGTCGGTTTTTGCTTACCATTCTGAGAGGGGGAGAGAAAATAATTTATCGCTGCGGGAAGCCTCCCCTCCCTCTACCAACTTTGTTCCTAAATTCAGCTTCAATAAACGGTTCGAGTACCATCGTTTTTTATTAAGATAATTGTAAATTTGAAAGTATAAATTCGAACACTACATGTTCACATTCCTTCTTGCAATA
This sequence comes from Creontiades dilutus, assembly GCA_031894815.1. Taxonomy (NCBI): domain Eukaryota; kingdom Metazoa; phylum Arthropoda; class Insecta; order Hemiptera; family Miridae; genus Creontiades; species Creontiades dilutus. The sequence goes on from JAVIWC010002084.1 coordinate 3,328,646, forward strand.
ATTTTTACTGATAATGAAAGTGTAGTGGCAGTCACCTAACTTCATAATTTAGTGAAATTTTGTAGAATCATCTCTTACAGAATTTCATTCCCTGAATATCTGTCTTAGGTCTTAAATCCGAATCTAAGTAGGTAGCAGAAGTATTCTTGTCACTTAGCTGAGTCAATTGAAACTAATTGTTTGCCGAAACCAGAATTTCCAATCTCAATTTTTGTTTTACACCATTCTGAACCAGGTTCGTGCCTGTATGTACCAGACGTCTGTCAGCAAATCATTTTAAACACAAGCATCAGGGGTACAAGGTTAATTTTTACCGTGTTCACCGGGTTTTGATCAATTTCATTTTGAAAATTGATTGAAACTGAAAATAGAAGGAAACAAGAGAGTTAGTTTGTACTCTCTCACAAATCTATCAGGAATTATTTTCTCCCGGCCTTGCCGTACGAGTGTAGTCAGAACAGACAATTCAACGAGCGCATATCCATTTCTCAATGAGTATATCTCTAATACAGTTAGTACGAAGGTTAGTTGGCTACAGAGTTGTACTTTACCGACTTGGTGACAATTCGTAGTACAGGACCCCTGACCACACAATAGTACCTATAAACATGAATATAGTGTACTGTAATTTTTAATATGCTCATGAACAGGTGATTACGTGGTGAAATGTTCTGATTTCAGCACCAAGGTTCGAATGTGTCGCTTCCATTTCACATTTTGATGCAGTGTTGATTCTAATTATCTCATAGATTCAACTGTAATTAGTTTTTATCTGAAATCGCTCAGGATCCATGATATGTCTCTTTTATTGCATATCACATCCAAGTATATCGCCCCAACAAAATACTATTCACTTCAAATCCATTGTATGGAATTTGAAACATTGAATTGTAAATTAACATTTATATGTAAGACAATAGATCTCGTTCTATGGAAAAAAAGTTAGCTTGAATCATTGTAGTCTATCTTTGATTCTAGCAATTATCCGCACTATGCAACATTTACTTATTGAAAATATCATATAGTTTGTTCTTAGATTTTAATTGTTGAACTGATCTTTTTAAAAACCATTTGACGCCTTATCCTCGATTTTGAAACGTTAAAACCATCCAGGCTTTATCCTTTATAACATTGCCACACCAATCACAAAATCCCATCATCAAGGTGTCCCATAAAATTAACCATTTATTAGTTCTTTATGTGATTGCCCGTTCCCAAAGAGGGTACCCATCAACAAAAGGAACAGATAGAAGTGGCAGTTGTTGAAAATATGGCAGAGCGTTACAGCTGTTAATCAACAGGCTTAAGTGACACGGAGCCATTTGTAGCTCGGAAATAGCGTTAATTACGGGAGTCCCCTCGACGGGAGAAAAAAGATAACCTCAGATTTTAATATGCCGAGTCGCAGAGGGGTCTGTGGGTGGCGGTAAATGGACCGCGCGATACCCCATACCCAGTGTAGTCTCGCTTTTTCCGCTTTTGAATGTGAAAATCTAAATTTACATATTACGGAAAGGGGTCGGGTTCGAGTGCTCAATCTGTAGGAGGAGAAAAAAAAGTGTAGAACGTGACGTGGGAGGAGAATTTGTCAAAATAATATCTGACATCGTTTTAAGTAGTACTATTTTAAACACTTGAAACTTCAAAAGGTTTGTTGGAATACTTGAAAAATTCATTGTTAGAGAAATTTCACGGTAATCAGGAAGAGGCAAAAAAAGCTCTTGCAGTTGATTCTGAATGGTTCTGCCCGTAGTGTGTAAATTGTACAAGTTATCGAAAGACCTAATGAAGGACATCCGAGTTTGGAGTAGATTTGAACACTTGCATCTTGGGACTGCAGCGGGTGGTCACGATGGAAAAACATCAAAGCGAGCTCGCAAACGATTTTCATTTTTAATGAGTAATCATAGTGGATTAGTCATATATTGGAAAAAATTGATTAGCTATGTCTCGCCCTTGAGACACCATCCCTAACCATCTTTAGACGTCCTAAATAATAATTTTCCCATCAATAACAAATCCAAATTGACATTGACTGCCTCTGAACATACATGGCCTACCCCAGTACAGGCGTGCAATATTAAAATGTGCGAAAGCAAAAATATTGCACTCTTTCTGATTTGAATTTGAAAGACTAGGATTGCGAATCAAACATGGTATCACCAGAGATACAGGGGCACGATATCGCCTAATCTACGAATATGTATGTCGTTATGTATATTGGCAAGTCAAGGGTTAAGTGGATACAGAAAACCCAGTGGAAAATATGGTGAACCTCTGCGCTCTGGGATTTCAGTCCCGAAAATGAAATGATATGGACAAGAAAATAGAGGTTGGCAAGAGGAATGGCAGCTATGATGAGAAGTTGAATAGGATTGCTGAAGGCTGGATTATATTATAGATTCAAAATAGAGTTCTTAAAGCCGAGGTGCATTAGCGATGTAAGGAGCTTGTATCAAGTTCTGCTGAATCTTTAATGGCAAACAGACCTCTTCGAGCTTCCAAATGGCTCAAGAAAACGTGGGGCGATGTTCGATATTCATCGAACTTATGAAAGAACCTGACCTGTCTGATAGTAGCCAGAGGGTGTCCGAGACGAAGTCCCATTTTGTTGCAGAATTCTCAGCACACAGATCAGGCGTGTTTTTTCAATTTATCGGTGTTATGCAGAAGACATTCATGGAATTAATGGTAGAGGCTAACATTGGAGTTGCACGATTCTCTAGAATCACTTGGAGGTTTAGAGTAAAGGCCATTAAGGAATTTGGATGTAGTCCAACTATTTCCATGAAAACTGAATATTTGTTCGTTTCGAAGAGATATATAGTAAGCAGACCCTATCTTTTGATCCAGGAGCTATCATTTTGTTTTTTATTATTGTTATCATTGAAGAAACTCCGTTTAGAATTTCAGAACCCTAGGATGATTAGAGGATAAATTAGTCTCAGAGTTCATTCTGCTAATCCAGGTGGTTCTACGAGATGCCATTAAAATTGAACTGAAATGAGATAAATTGGGCATGACAAGGAGTTGGCAAAGGCCCGTCGAAAGCTATCAGACACCAGATGTACAAGCTCTAAAATGCAATTAACAAGAGACAATTTTGAAGGTAAACACTCTTCCTCCTTAGGAATCCTTGTGGTGACACGGAACTCCTCAAAACTAAATGAATTAGAGTTACGAAAACTCTAGAAAGACCTATCAATAAAGGTATCTGAATCGGGGGAGAAAACTGATCCTCAGAAGAATTGAGTACAAATTATTAGGCGATGAACGACTGGTGTTGACATCAGGGTTATATTTCACGAGAGGGATCGAAGTAAGTTAACCAGCGGTAAGTAACAAAGGGAGGGACAGAGCGAGCTAACCAGATTACGACGCAAGCTGCCTCTGAAGGGGATAACGCAGCGTGAAATATCCATTAGGATCGCATAGATGGGCCGACCCCACCGTATCATCGAGTCAACAATGACAAACAATCTCAGCTGGGTGCCCGGGTGAAAAAGAAGGGCCGCTCGTACGCTGTCAAGTTGGAAGTTATCAATCTACTGGGAGATTAACCGCGCATCGCACCGGCTGAAGCATCTGGGAAGTGATGGAATGCTGAATATGTTTAGTTCTGTTTCCAGAGGGAAAACTGACGGAGTAAATACTTCGCTGTAAAACAATAATTTAATTTTTATGGAAAGCTTGAATGTTTACCAGTACCAGCTGGTTAGGTTGTGTGAACGTACGAAACAAGGAACAGTCAATTTGGAAGGAAACTGATCAACTTACCAAGGAGGCATGCGACAGCATTACCAAACTGCAAAGCCGAATATAGAGAATTTTAAAACTCCTGCCTTCATTCTTGCAATTTTGGCATTCATAAAGTTATCCATAGTCATTGAATCGAAACAAAGAGAAGAAAGCAATTCCGACCTAAAGTGGTGGTTCCTCATGTCTCTTATGGAGCGATTCTGTATTTATACCTGTTTGATGCTTATCTGGGAATGAATCAGCAGTTTCGGGAAGCCGCCATGGTGAGCCGGGTCCGGGCTCATATGGGCAGACGTTTGTGCGGCCAAATAAGTTTACTCCAAACCCGCTAGCATATCATTCCATTCTATTATGAACAATTGTTTCGTTCACATTACACTTTGAATGGTATATCTGTTACGATTTGACAACAAAAGTACTTTATACAGAAAGAAATCCTTCAAACGCCAGGTCAGATACAAATCTGCCGTCAGTCATAATTTACGATAATTTGTTATTTCTTGATTTAAGATCGATGTCAAACATACTTGGGGGTCTTGTCTTCATCAAGCCAATCTAAATGGTAGCCGAGAAATGAAAAGATTACGGCAATTGATATTTTCTTCTATAGAAGCGATTAGCCTTTAAGCAGGAATCCCGATAGACAAGTTCGAGCCGCCTTTCAATCAATATCCTACCAATTTAGAAGTGATATGTGCTTGTGTACCTAGTTGATTCATGTCCACCAGTATAGCTGGAATTTATCGATCGAGAGCTGACTATCCATCTTTATTCTGCTCTATCTGACCTTTAAATTTACATTGGAGTTTTCATACACCATCAGTTGTAGATGGTGGTTCTCACGACAAACACATTTGTGAATTTCTCAATCGGGTAGGAGTTTCGCATTTCTACACCTGCAGCAGCATTTTATTCAGTGATATTGAGAGATAAGCATGGCTTAACTCCGTTGAAATATGTATCTGGTTTAGAAGAAGTCGACGCGTGGAGAATTCTCAACAGGACATGACACAAAATTTTAATTGGAGGGGTCCTCTCTCTCTCTGGAGGTGATAATTAAAGGTTTTAATGAATATAGATCAATCGGCGGGTAGACAGAGAGGTGAGGGGACAACGTAAAAGTAGGTGAAGTCAATAGGGGCCCCGTTGTAACAGGTAATCATCATATTAACATAATCTCCCCTTTGTGATGAGACTGTTTCGTGAACGCGGTCCGGGTCGTGGGCTGACGATGGGCGGAACCGTGTGCTGTGGGCGGCTCAGCCATCAAAAGGATCAGCTGAGATGCAGCCTTAGACGGTGTCAACAGTCTGTGGCCTTTTATACTGTGAACACCATGAATGAAAACATAACACTGACAACTCAAACCGTCATCCATAGCGATCTCGTTGAAAATCGCTAATAAGTAATCAACACGAAAGCAAACGATTTGCACCATCAAGATTTAGAGCGTCAAAAATCCACTAAAACCGAATGAATGATATCACCATCAGTTTATGAGAGATAGTGAGGTATAATCCTAATATATTTTCCTAAGCTTCTCTCCTTATGAAGAACTATGCAACATGCAGAATCAAATATAAACTAAATCAGTACATATGCCCCTTGGTGGATTACAATCAGTTGAAGAAAAACAAATGCGAAGCAACTCTCGAAAGCAACACTAAAAAATTAGAAATTGCAGTTTATTGCCAACTATATGCACTTGCATACAGACTATTCTTCGATCACAATCCTGCCTTCAATAATTTTCAAGATCTTAGCTCCGGTACAGTTCCTGCGTATCAAAATTTCAGAGTTAAGTTCTAGCTGCTTTTTTGTGCTGCCCTGATTTAATTCGTTTCGCTATTTCAACTACCTTAGTATTTTTTCTAGTATCTCTGACAGATCAATATTCATCAGCAAGGTTGAAGTTTACAGTATGAGATAGAATTTTGATTGTTAAGGTAATTAATTTGCTCCAATCAAAGTGAAATGTAAGAATTTGAATTTGTTAAAATAGAAAAATATTGCTTTTTGAATGTTAAGTAAAGCTTGCTATGAATACAGAATCACTGCATTTCAACGAGGGCCATAATTTTAGGGCGAACCCACGATAAAGAGTCGCCAAAATCAGAAGAAAATCGAAAAAGTTGTTTCTTGGAAGAGCAGGTGGTCAAAAACAAATCTCGATCCTGAACGTTTCGAGAAACGTGAAATGAGATAGAAATTTCTGCTTACAAGTGAACGTTTTACCCCACAAAACCTAAGAAAATGCTTCTACTGTCTTCATAGAAGCCGAAGCAAAATTCTGTTGATTAGTTTTTCGTTAATAAGAAGATAATAATACATGCCCTTTAAAAATCGGTATATTTATACATTTTAGGCAAATTAGGCTGCACTGACTACTTGGAACTTCTGTTAAACAGAATGAACTTTATTCGTTGAAACTACTAATATTATTATTAAATACCAATATATCCCAGTTTCATACAAGACTTATGGTTAAATCCAGTGGTAAATATTGTTGAACTTACAAATTACTGACCTGATTTAATATGCATAAATGAGAACAAAATAAAACTGAAGCAACACAAAAGAAGTTTGTTGCCAAAAGAAGGGACTTGTGGGGTAATCTCGTTTGATCGCCTGAGAAAAGACTCCGGAGTTTGTGGTCCTTCTGTGTAATGACAGATACTTGTGGTTCGGTCTTTCCCCTTTTATAGCGGTGAGACGGGAGAAAATAAAGAAGCGTGGAGAAAGGGAAGAAGGAGAAACCGAGGGACCAAAGAAAAATAAAAGAAAGACGAAGAAGCGAAATAAGATGAAAAGCCTGGAAAAAAGGGGCCTTTTCCTCTTTCTTGAGGAGTTTAGGGGAGAATCGGATAGAGTGGCCTCTCAGCTGGTTGGGGGGTTGGAGGGGTTCTGGGATCGATTCTACGAGAAACTGTGAAGCACCACTTTTACCACAATCCTCCCTTTATCTCGCTGGGAAAGTCTTTCCTTCCTCGGCCAATGGGGACGCGTCCCCGCCTACCCCAAGCCTCCGTTCTGGTTCTGCGCTTTTCTTCCCATTTTAGTCGTTTACCAGAGCTTCTCGTATTATTATCAAGAACACGACATTCTGAGATTAATTCGTTACTACTTTTTTCTCGTACCAAAGGAACCAAATGTATCTTTTGAAGACGCTAGAAGTGTTCCACACTGCAAGCTAAAGGAACAGTTTAAATAAATATTTCAATAAGAATATGTTATGGACTGGAGGTCATAGTCGAACTTGCTTCTACTGACCAGCCCTTTCTGAGAACGATCCGAATAGACCTGATGATAGTCGGCAACTCCCAATTTCACTAGTTTCATTATGCTTGATAGAGTCACCATTTTAGTTTGTTGAGACATGGAAAAATATAATTCAAACGTCTCGAGATTGTTTGGGATGACATTCGAAATCATTCACTATTAAACTGTTCGACTTGGTGATAGAAATCGTACGATCCACTAGTTAATTGAATAAATGTTAGGTGATTAGTTACGTTGGTCTATAATTAGTCAAGTCCTTAATAATTATTCATGTCCTTTTGCAATGTACTAAATCCCATTGTGTGACGAGCTGGACGACTCCATTAGCAAGGAAAGTGTTGAAATGTACACGTGCACACCTGAAAATTTCCGAACATGAGATATTTTTACTAGCGCGCAAATGCGGTCACAAGATCTGCAATTTTATTTTGTCAACTACTGTAACTACTTTCAAGAAATTGTTCTGCAATCCTGTAAAAACAGCATCGAAATTTCCTTTGACAGTGAAACTAATGATTTTCTGAAACTTAAATGAAAAGTAATGAGTTGACATTACATTGTAGATCTGGTTGAGAGTAATAAAGGGAGAATAAAGGGAAATCGATATTGTTTCCAAGGGAATTAATTTGTGAAGTGGTTCATGTTAACTATCAAAGTATTCTGTTACACACACCAATTACAGATAGCTGTTTCTGCCCGCCCTCCCGCCCCTTAGAATGAAACCCAACATACCAATTACGTATCAGATTTCTGGCACGGAAATTAGTAATGACAACTCTCACTAGTTCAGCAGTTCGGAGAACCAATTAGTTCAGTGGGAAGGCCCTATCTTGTAGTGTTTGTTTGAATTAGCAGGGCTATGTACAGTAGAAATAACAAGATGTTAGGAAGGTTGATCAACGTTTCTACCGTTAATTGCAAGGGTACTCACACAACATGCGTAAAGATAATGGTTGCCGAATAAGTATCTAGGATGGTAATTTGCTGACCATATCAACAAAAGGAACTGATACAAGAATTACCGGTAGTTGGGTTCTTAGTTCGGGTGTATTCCTTAGCTTGGTTCCGAGTGTGTATTAGTTATACCGACGAATAGACGCTTGATCTGAAGCTTTCAACGCCGTTACTGAGGAGAGGCCGCAAGTTGTGCCGTCATCTTGATTGATTCCTTCGACCGACTGGGTCCTCCTACGGCTCGGGGAGGCCGAGCTATCAAGTGGCGGCCGTAAAGGCTAATGGATCATCCCGCGGAATGACTGGCGAGAAAACACCGGGAACAGAAGCGCAGCAAAGGACTGTTACCGACCCCCCTCCACCGGTCTCCTCTGCCCCTTTTCACGGGCCCGTAACTTAATAGTATGCTACTTCCACCTCGCACTTAATCGAACCTACAAACGTACAATAGAATCAATCCCGGTGTTTGCCTACCGAGGAACCTCAACGTAGGAATCATCGCTCCACCATCTGTGCGAGAGCGGTCATCAAATTTGTGTAAAAACCTATTGTATTCCCTTCATGTCTGGAAGGTATCGTTTTTGTTCCAGCTTCTTGAATACACATGTGCTAGTAAAGCATATTATCTCGATGAAGAAACCGGAAGATGATAACAGAACATCTTTTGAAGGACATAGCGGATCATTAAAACTGAAGCATAGAGTTAAAATATCTAGTAGGTTTTGAAATTTTGGTTATAACCACCAACGAGTAGGCCAAGGCCCACCCTAAATGTTCAAAAATATATATGGCAAATTACGTTAATATATATATTTAAATATATGCAATTTATTTATGTGCTTTTTAGTTAGGACTGATTCATTACGAACACTTTAAATGAAATTATTCAAAGCCAAAGCGCTCATAATTGATCAGGCTCACCCATCGATCATGCCCATATCATGTCAATCAATCATGTTATTAATATTGTGCCTACCCTAAAAATAAATCCTGGAGCCGCCCCTGCAGCGAACACGAACTGACTATGGACAGCCTATAATATAGGCTATACAAATAAATATTATGTAACTGTGTCCCCTGTAGCGTTTTCATTCTATGTTGAAGAGGGCCTTGAATTACGGAAATACAGCAAGAGTGTCATTGGCCCAAAATGTGCTGACATCAAGAGAGAAAATCTGTCGAAGGATAAAACTGACCGTTAGGTCTATAGCTCTACTTGTCTTACTAAGAGTAAGTATTCAGCTTCGCTAGTATGACGCAAACTGCCAAGGAATGTAGTAAAGTATGCTACTACCAGCTACCACTTAATAGAACCTACAAATAGTGCTCGCTGTTGTCCTTCCTTATTGAGGAAAGGAGAAATGTGTATTGTGCCTTATGTGCGAAAGAATACATGAAATGTGTTCGGCCAGTTACCTTTTATGAGAAAACGGAAAAAAGTTAACGAAAAACCAGTGTTTTTTTCAGTAAATGTGCACAACGATTTTCAACGACTGGCAAATGTGCAATATCTGGAAGATTTCGACAGTTCGGTTATCACCACTAAGAAACAATAACTGACTGTGGAAACACTAAATATAACTCTAGTGTGCTCATTCGGTACTGAAGAGGTTATCAAGAATCCAAAAAGGTCTAACTTCAAGATGAAAAACCTGTCGAAGAATAGACCGGGTCATTAGGTCTATAGCTCTACTTGTCCCTAATTGAGGCAAGTATACAGTTCGTTAGTAAGAAGTAAATTGTCTAAAAACCATTAAATTAAGTGGAAATGGACAGAAATTAAGGGTTGTCCGAGGAACAAGACGCGATGGCTTAATGCGGTCTTGACGGGGCAGCGATGCCGTTTATTTCGAGGAAATGGCAAACATGGAATTATCTGGGGGCAACACATGCATTTATTGTATCCGGGCCACCGTGACATCAGGACCTGCTCCAGACATCTAACGGCTACGAGAATCTTTTCAAACTGCAGAATGACGGTCAATCAATACTAAGATCTTCGTTTGTCTGTGAAAAGATGTGAATTACTACCAAAGAAATGTACCTATTCGCTACATGTTTCAACTTTTTTTACATTATTCCTTTGTTCCATTTTGAATTATTTCTATTGAGAATCTTTCAACATATGGACAAAGGAGTACTTTTGGATACTATTTTTGATAATTAGGTTCATTATGAAATTTCAGGGATTGTATGTTTGGATGACCAACACAATCATACTACGGACACGAGCAAGCAGCTCTAAGAAAAATGAGAAACATTCAGGAAGAAAAAACTTGTTTGGAACCATAAGTAAACGGATTTTCAATTGCATAAGTAAACGGATGAAAATTACAAAACCATAAGTTTTTTATTGATATTTTCTTTAGTGAGATTCATTTTAAAACAAAGTGGAAAATCCTATTCAGCAAATGCAGCCATTTAGTTACAGTAATGTAGCTAGAAGGCATTAGATTGGAAACTGTATGAAATAATTTATTTAGCTTCCAAGAAAGTAAAAGGAGCCTTATGGCAGACCTTCACCCATTGTTTCTCTGGAGGCCAAGGCAAATGAAGGGGTGAAATCTTACTTTTTCTCTATGGAACTAAGTTAGACGTGTATAAACTTTCAGAACAATCATAAACTTCAGAATCGAGTTACCATACTCCGAGTATTTAATTGAAAATCGAAGTTGAAACTTATATTATGATGTTAGCGACAAACACGTCACGTATAAAGTTGATTAATTAATAGAGATCTGGGAAATGATAGGTTATGGGTTGGAGCGACATATACATTATGGTCTCATCTTCTAGAGTTTTTCAAGAAGCATAACACATCAGGAAAACGATTACAGCAAGCTCTTCAGTGTTTCCTATTTTCACCATGAAGTCCACCCTATACCAAGACCTCAGCATCCAGGTCACGTAAACACCGACCAAAAGTGCAAGTACCTAAAAGGCTGTCTGCATAACTTCTTTACCTGCATACCCTAAAACCAACGCACATCCCTAACCCCGAGTAATGAGTCGGAAATCTATGTGCATTGTGCAACGCAGATAGTGCAGATCGCCGAAAATAGATCATTACGAAAGAAGGACAGTAAAAATTGTCCAAATGATGGTTAGTCTGTAAACTTAAGTATCAACTATTCTTATTTACTTAATTGAAAACAAGATGATATCGATATAATAATGACAATGATAACACATGTTGTTTAACAAAGGAAAGGTCAAGGGCCAGTTCATGTGGCATTAGAAAATTTAGGTAAATACTGAAATTCAAGACAAAACTGTAACAACAGTTTGCAGAATCACGATTACCATGGTAGATGAATTTGATGGTATAATTTCCAATTTTCGCCGCATTTCTTAATCCTGGAGGTAAACAGATGAGTCAAACGGATATGCGTGTTTACATTCGCTGTTGTATGACCAAGATCCGAGGGTTGACACCACATCATCCTCACAATCAGATTGTGCAATTCTTACTGAAAATTATAGATCAATCCCTGTCACAGACAGCAAAAGAGTTTCACAATATGGCCGAAGTAACACTTGTTTCTATTTAAGGGCCCATAGATTTCTGTTGTTCCATTGGCAAGAAGTGTAGACAAAATGTTTTATCCTACCAATTGACGATTGAAGTTATCTTGAAACGGGAGAGAAAAAAATCTACCCACCATTGTTTGGTTTGGAGCACGATCGGATTTGATGAAGATCGTGATCATCAGGTAGGTAGGTATACGGCAGGGGAGGTGAATTCCTTTTCGAAGGGAGCTGACCTCGGGTTAGCCTCAGCTGGGATACCTTCGTAGTCCAGACGGATTGACCGGACCCTCGGCCGCGCAATTATACGGGTAATCCTGACCGCATCCTGCGCCTTCCGTTCCGACGCCTGTCGCAGTCTTGCCACCACTGTGAAATCCTACATACAACATCACGTGTATCCATGTATCCACAGTGAGTTATATTGGACATCTGTATCTTAAAAACTTTCCTGCAATTATTACGGGAAATTTTACATGTCTTCGCCCATAGTAGTACCCTGAGATTGGAGATAAAATACCAACCGAATACTACGTTTAATGAACAATCTAGGTATATGAACAGTAGTATGGAATTCTATAGAGTTGTAATTTCTATCAAGCAACCTGTATTTAAAGGCAGTTACTTCAATTTATGCGATGTTAGCAAAATGCTGAACCGTTGAAAGGAGTGTCCCCCCCATTCGGATGTTTTTTATGGTGTCACCACTCCACTTGGCTGAATAAGCAAAATGTATGTCCAAGAATGGGTGGAGGCAAACTTCCAGACAACTTTCATGACAAACATGAGAGATCATTTACCGTCAAAGCGCATCAGGAGATAGATCAGTAGAAAGAGATGTTCTGACGGGGCATCATTCTGTTTTCAACTGCTAACAACCGAGCTTCACAATGATTTCTCTCTATTTTCGTTATTTTACTTGACTCATAATTTTACTCTGTGCTGGATATGACATACAACATACAAGAAATGATAACAGTTATCACAAGGAGAGATAGGTCAACAGTTTTAGTTAAAATATTGCTAGCGTGAGTGCAACGAAGTTAGGTGGTGGGTACCAACACATCGAGTTCGATATGAAACTTCCATGACGATCCGTGAAGGAAGAAACTCGAGATGTGACGTTGCCAGTGCCGTTAAATTTGAAATTATGAAAACACTTGGGATTTTCTCGGAATCATTTTATTTTCCTCAAAACGAACATTGGGGATGAATCATAAATACCCATATTGCATACCCATAGGTGATGATCATCGATCAAGTAAGAATGATTTTATGGTTGTATAAGTAGCCTGTTTTCTATTCTTGAAGTCACATGCAGTTTGAAGCCTTCCCTTGTTTCCCCTGTGCAGATGAATCACGTAATACATTTACTGCAGTTATGTTTGTTGGTTTTAGGGGATTCCTCACCTGTGGAAATATCCCATTATAGTCAGTGACCCGAAAGAGATATGCAGCCCGAGTGTGGCGTCATCATGAATAATAAAACCGCAGTTTGGAAGTCTCATTTTGAGAGCTCCAGAAGGTTTTTTTTTTCATAATTGTTACGGTCAGCCAAGACGGGAAGGGCGATAGTTACAAATGCCTTCCTCTTCCACTTTGGCGCCTCTAATGGGGTTTGTATAAGGCCCTGGTCCCCTCCATGCGCCGTTCTAATGCCAAGATGCTCGGACTGCGTTGGGGCGAATCATCCTCAGAATCCTTCTATCTCTTGAATCCTCGATCTGGGGTTTCATTCTTCAATTGTTGCCATCGTTCTAAACGATAAGTGGCTGTCCTTGAGTACAGGTCATCAACATCACAGCAGAGTACAAGAAGTGGGTTCTAACTTGAGAAGCCTTACCGACAGATGATTACAACTACTGTATGCCAGAGAGTGGTGATCATTTTTTCTATCCTCAGCAAACTTGGATGAACAATTGAGATGATAAAAACATCAACTGGGAATGAAATGCAGCAAATAACCGTTTTTTTGTGGCACAAACGGCCCATCCTGGTTGAAAATATATGATGCTCAGTTGATAACCAATGAATTCAATATTTGTCCACTACATCGAAAAAACTATCGTAATTGAGGAAATGGAGAGCACAGAAAAACGAATTGATCATCTTAATGCCGAAATAATGATAGGCCACAATAATAGCTGCCATTTGCAAAGGTGTGGAATAAACACCGGTAATAAACTCCCATTCTTCCACAGCATGCACTAGAATAAACTCTTGAACAGAAGTTATGTAATATGGATCCTACATAATCGGAATAAAGTATAGAGTTCTGGAATACGACTCCCCCAGATGGATCAACAGAAACGAGAAAACGACATGGAGTTGGTTTCTGAAAGGTAGAACGAAATCTCAAAGCGAAAAAAAGAAGATCATTCAACTAAAACTTGGTATAGGAAGCACTAAAATATTTTGTGAACTAAAAACTAGATCATTTAAACATTTATACGCCAAATGAAGGTGAAAAACTCAATCTAAGTTTTATAGATTTGTACCATCTTTTAATGATACATTGTGCAAAAAATCGGTAAAAATAAAAATGTAAAAATCCAAAACAAGTATTGGTAAAGCAGGCTATTGTTTCAGAAAAAGTTTTTTTTTTTTTTTCAAATTATGGTTAAAAATTGTTTGCACGTTTAGTTTTCAAGAAGTTTAATATACCTAAATACAATAAGTAAAATTCCTTCATCCGATAATTTTTCATGACTGGAACTCTGTTTTGTTTAGTTAAGATGATCGTGTAGTTAATTTGTCACTCGAAGTAACTTAAATTGTGCCTTATTGTTTTATGCAAGACAGAATGGATGATGGTACAGCCATATTTAAGTGTGTGGCGGCGCCCGTTGTAATAGGTGTGAAAACGTCATTTTTTTGGTACCTATGGGACAAGGAGTCCCTTCCCCTGGCGCTAGGTCGCTCGGCCGACCATTTCATCTTCAAAAGAACGCCGCGCTTTCAAACCCAAACAAAAAAAATATGAAAACCCACCGGCAGTGGATAGAAATTGACAAGGGAAAATATGAGTTGGGGAGAACTAGGAACGAACTAACGCCCTTACCACAGAATAGGGTCTTCAGGCTACTGCAATATATCCCATCGCGCCATCAATATTCATGGATTTTTCTTTGTAGGTAGATCTACGTTATGGATACAAAAGCGCCACTTTGAAGAAACGGTTGATCATTACTTCTGTTTGAAGTGGAGGGCATGACTTAAGGATCTTCAGTCACACCGCCATTAAGTCGACTGGCGCTTCCCCGCAGAAGATGTTACTCCTTGATGGCTCATAAATCAGAAAGTCTTCATTTCATGGCGGTAGGTGGCGGAGGTGCTCGCCGAGGTTGAGAGTCCGGTGGAAGCAATATTATTGTCTTCTGCAAAACCAGTCATGTACAAACTAGCCCTGAAGGATACATACCTTTGGACCCTTCAGTTTAATATTAACGACCTTTTTGGTTTCTTACCATAATAATTGTGGTGTAAGGTATTGAGCCTGCGGCCAAATGACCCAATAGTTTTGATGCAATGAGTTATGGTAAACTATCTGATAACAAATATTTCTGTTGGTCCAACCGATCAGGGGCCTAACTGGTGATCCAACGAAATCTTCCATTAACCAGATCACTTCATAATTGATTAACCATTATCTTGCACTAAATGTAACGAAAATTGCGTGCAGATGCTTGAAATTGATTCTAATCTGGCGGTGCTGACATGGAATCAAGGTATGGAGGCGCACTGATCTCAGGCGATGGCTTGGTAAGACGCAGAGATCTCAAACCAATCGGAATAGCAACGATGATATGACCCGATATATTGAAGAAGATTGAGGGGATATGGTGAATGTACCCTATTCATCAACCGATAGGGTACTTCTAATGCCATCAATTACATACCAATGATTGTATAATCTCCTACGTGTCCCACAGCAGGTAGATGCCTGTGCATTGCGTATGAATAAAGATAATATCCTTCCGATTAAATTAACCATGGAGAACTTCTTGAATTCTTTCCCTCTACCTAGGTCTGAACCCATATCATCACGAATCAGAATATCTGGGACGGCCAGTCAATCATTCCATCATTAATCTTGCTATAAATTGAATATACCATTTTGCTCTCATGGGATTACGTTTAAACGTGTGAGGCGATCAGGCTGGCTAGAAGTTAGGACCAACTAGACCCCATGTGGAGTCCGAAGGAATGAATTTGTTACATCAATTCTAAGGCCTTTAATCTCCGGTAACGCGTCATGACATTGCAGATTTGGAACTTGAAAGGACATAATTTGAGGCTTTACAATTACAAAGCTTATAGCGGAAAATAATAAAACAGATATTACAATAATTCTCTCAGACGATCATGCTGCATTAGGGAACAGCTTAGTAGAAATTTCATAAATTTTACGACATGATTACTAAATGTTTGGTTTAAATGGACATTACAACACTCATGAAAAACGACTTTTCTATGACACATATAATATCATAAGGGTTAAGATATACTTATCAAATACCAGCTCAGGATGAACCCGTAAACTTAACTCATCGATACATATAAGCGCCAAAAAATCACGTTATCCGCCTAGAGACATTTACGCATGAATTTACAAAATAATACACCGTGGATAACAGCGGTTTCTCTGTAATACCGTATTTTCCGAGGAATACGAGACAGTTCTAGCCCTCTACAATCCCTTTACATATGCAACAGAACGCCTCTTCAACTATTGAAGTGACTGGGTCTCCGCGAGCCGTTTCAGATTACTTGAATAAAACAATCCCCATACGCTCACATTCGCCCGATGAATTATGACCCTCTTGAATACCATAACTGTCCCCAGTATAAATTGCTCGTTTCATTACGCTTATTGGATTAGTTCGGAGGGTTTCTACCGTTAAATATTTCATAAGCTATTAGCTTCGGGAGTCATATCGTCGTTACACGTATATAATTGACGGTTGAATTGTCGCATTGGTTTCACTCCGGAGGTCAATACTAACGAGTTTCTACTAGTCTTCCACGAAGTTTGATTCAATGTTCGATAACTCGTACCGTACTGCCATTCGATTAGCATCTCATCTAAATTTAATGTAATTTCAGTCGTGTTGAAATGGAAAATCAACGTAACTAACCTGAACTTACGAGATTATTCGCCTTTCCTAAAAATATAAAAGTATAACTAAAGTGTTTCTTATAACTGAATGAGCCAGGGTCTTCTTCTGTAGCAAGAAACATTATTTGGCTCATTATTTATCGAATTACTTCTTTGCTGTTACCAGTCAAAGGTTCAAATAATTTTTTACAATTTCTCCAAATGTAATTGTTGACATGTTTGAAATGCTTTCTCCAAAAGATAATGGATACTGGTTTACGTCAAGGTACATTTAATCGCACCATACTTTTCAACTATCTCACTCGATGCCAGAGCGTCATTCATGGATAACAAAAGCTTGCTTCCATCTTTAGAGAAAATTATTGTTTAATGTTAAAATTCTAAAGTCAAGTTCATTTGTAACCATAACTTCAGATGTTAACATGATGGGTGTGTGTCGAAACATGCCCATTCTCACCATTCTTAGTAAATAGTTCCTTCGTAACTCAGTGTCATTACCAGATATCAAAGTTTGCTACCATCCTTTACATAATTATTCCTGTTGCAATTCTGTTGCATTTATTACCATTTCTTTGGAAGTAAGAAAAACAAATGTGTGTCAAATCATGCCCATTCGCACGATTTGCTTTGCTAACTCAGGATCATTCCTAGATAATGAAGTTCGTTACGATATTCCATATAACATCTTGTGAAACTGTTGTGAAAGTTTAGCTGATTTGGTATCATTTCGTCCAATGTTGAGAATGGTTGGAATGTCCAAGGATGCTGATTCGCACTGTAGTTTACAAATATCTCCTCCGGCAACTCAGCGTCATTCCTGGGTAACAAAGTTCGCTATTAAAAGTCCAGGAGGGCAGAGGGTCTACCTGAAGCCGGCCTGCAGACTGGGGAGACTCTTCTAATATCTTGCCTGGCGCCTGTCCCTGATTGCGCTTCCTTTTTTTTCGCCCCCGGGCCGCAAGGCCCTTGCGTATCCATTCCTCCCGTATGTAATAACTGAGAGAAGGGTCCACCGCGGAATTGCTTTTCGCAGAAGTCCTCCATGTGGGTCCTCGGAGGGCCCTTCTGTGCCTTGTTAGACGCGTGAGATTTTCAAAGGGTTTTCGGTTTCTTATGGGATTCTGCTCGAATCACACAAGTGTCTCTACCACCGAGTGGACCTCAGTCACAAAAATTATTTGCAGCGATGTTTACATGAAAACATCGCATGACACAATACGATTTTCTTCATGATAATGATAAAGTGAGTAATAATGGTTAAACATGAACTTTGGAGCTGGCAAACAGTAGTGAATTGAAATGTTTGTGAATAAAATATAGTTCAAAATTAATAACAAATATTTGATACTGGAACTCATAATTATATAGCTTGTTCTACTTTAGTATTAATCAAAAATAACTAGCTAGCCTTAACAGTTTTAGTTCTCCGAATAATCAATGATCTTTTCCTGATGATTAAAATGCAAAATGTTTATTGTCTGAGTAAATATTTGTGTTGCCAGTTGATTCGAAGGCAAACAAATGTTATCTTTCAACCTCGAGTCCATTCGGTTTGCTCTTAATAATAACCGACCAGTAGATTGATTTCTTCTTTCCAACTTAGATTCTTTATAATATTGATTCAAATTAATGGCTCATTTGTTCAAAGTCTACCATTAGTTTAGTCCATAAGAACCGACCGTAGGTAGAAAAATTAGATTCTTTACCATTATTTCATGTTCTTCTTGGTATACGGTACAATCAGCTAATAAGCGATCTTGTTCATCTTCACACTACTCTTCACATTTAGGATTCTCTGTTCTACTTACTCAAACTCTAAAGTAGCAACTAGCGAAATTCATCGCTTAATTTCTATCTAAACAAGAATACTATGAAATGAAACAAGGTCGCGCATTTACAGTTGAAACAGCGGGTTTCTCTCCGAGTTCAAGCGAACGGCAAAGTTCAAGACCGTTTGGGTTTCATTCTACTTGACAAGAAGCCTCTTGACCCCTTCAAGCTGTCCAGATCTTGTGCAACCATGATTGCTGTTGTAGAACAGCGAAAAATATAGGTGGGAACGGTTTTTGCAAAAAGTAGTCAAACTGGATTTGCCTGGGTTTAATTAACACGGACTGCAGTTCAATTACTATTCATTTCATACTATTAGATTTGCAGATCAAAAGCTACATAAAGTTATTTGTTTAAATAGATTTGAGAAGGATTTTAAACTACCACTTGGCTGCTTCTTTTTCCATACGAGAGTTAGTCAATACATTCTAAAGGATATTGTTTCTGCATTCATATACTGGTTAAAAATAGCAGGAGATTAGTGAACTATGAAAAGTGCAAAAGAGAATTTTATATATGATGCTGATATTCCGTTCTGATTGAAGATCAACAGTGGACTGGCACCATAATCAACTGACCTACCGACCTACGTGGTATTACATCGGCACCTATTTATTATACCTGAGATGATCTCTGTAAACCGTATTTCATGGAAACCAATTTCGTTCCTCAGATGTCATCATCGTTTGATCAACGATGGACGACGTGATCCTGAAAACGCCGAGGTGAAAAATCGTCGAAGAACTGAAAAATGTGTTTTTCGAAGACGACGAGAACGTGAAGGGGCTGGGCGAGGAACGTGACTTATCTTCTTGTAATAGATCGCCGTAGGGGTAGACTGATTTGATTCATGCGAGTTAGCATCCTATGTCCGCCGTAAATCGCTGGTATCGATGAAATTGATCGAAGCTGGAAATACCGCATGTGAAGACGTTCAAACACCGAAAATAAAAAACGTTTTAGTAGAGTCGTTGATGATAGCTGTTCTATGTTATTCCAGCACATAACGTCCGAAATATCATCGGGAATTGATGTTGGCAGGTAAGGTCGGACAACCGAACGATTCTGAGCGTCTTCGTTTGAAATCGGTTAAATGAATGTCAAAAAATTATTTCTTGACAAATCGATCTTGTTAAGTCAAGATGTTGCTGGAATCCACTTGAACCAAAGATGTGGGCTGAACTGTGGTCACCCTTGCACGGATACGCTTTTGACGATTAAAAAGCAAATAAACTGACGGGAACATGTTTTTTGAAAGCGATAGGCACTTGGAAGACCGGTAGCATTGACGTCTCCAGCCTCTCTAGCAGGTAGGACGCCCCGCTGATCGGTTTACACGCTCGGCTGGGTCCCTTTAGCGCCCTGTAGTAACACCTTTCAGCTCCTCCCCATTGAAAGAGGAACCTGCAACTTGACACAGCCTTCCCGGCCAACGAACGAACAAAACCCTCCTGGGGTGGCAAGTCGAACATTCTCCCCCAGATAAGGGACAAGATGACAAGTGCTGGTGCACAGTCTTTTGGGGAGTATCGTACCTGCTGGTTCAGGCCAGAGGCCATCCGAGGAGAGGGGCCAGGGACGAAAGAGACACCCTCGATCTGTAAAAGAACGCGATTACTTCTGCTCAACAAGCCTCCCACAACAGGCCTCCCTGAGGATGGGCCTTTTCAAAGCTCGAAATCCCCTTAAACTTGAAAACGAAACATGAGATCTCCGGAAGCTCCCGGTGGTTCCTTGAGAAGTCTCGGATTATCCTGTTGGTGTTTGTTGATCTGGGACCTAGATCCCTCGATTATTCCCACAGATATAACATGACCACAGATTCAACTGGTGTTTGATGTACAGGTAACAATAAACATGTCTTTTCTCAACGCAGTTACTGAAATTGTACGTAGCAGGTTTACAGAACTTGCTGACTGTAACAAATTACTTGGGTAATTCAAAATGATTTTAATCCAGAATGAATTACGCTAGTTGAATGTTGAATTGTTCTTACCAAGCTTATTTCTATTCTTGGACGCAAGGTTCCGCCTACAATTGGAACTCGTTACTGATTTTGTAACGTTTGTAGTTTTCATTATTGTTTTTCTCCAAAATATCGATGATATTTCAAGTATTTCTATTTTTTCTTATCATGTCTATTGAGCTTAAGCTCACAGAATTCTGATAAGTAAACAAATAATGACAATCATTACAGCTTCGATTTGATTCTAAAAATTTAAAGAAGCTTACCTGAGGCAAACTCCCTTTGTTGGTAAAAAATAATATCCGTTATCCTCAATGATATTCAACTAACTCAGGAAAGATCAATAACATCAATGTTCATGGTTTTATAGGAAACCACTCAATGGGATTCTTCCTAGCCAAATCTTATGAAAAAAGCTTGTGATTAATTGCACCAAATGTTTATCAAGTTTGTTCGCTTTCGGGGTTATTTGCACTTCTAATCAGAACAGAAGATAGAATACCAAGAGAATAGGCCACCAATCAGCAGGGCCAAAGTTGGTATAAGTTTCAACATCTTCCTCATAGATGAAATTTTCATAATACGGAAAGAAAAAGGTAAAGGCCTATTAATTTCAATAAACATGATATTGGATGAGGTTATAGTTGATACACATGACCCTACATTGTCATCTTCTTCATTTTTCTAAACTAATAAGTATTGTTCGACAGACCTGTCATTTAGTTGGACATTTCAATGAGGCGTCTCCCCAACTTCTCGCGTGCAGCCAGTAAAGGTGCCGAAAACCACAGCTCGCGACCGAGAAAATCATAGACAACTTCTCTGTAAAACAGTGTTTGTTTCCTCATTGATACTTAACAACAAACGCAACCCCTTAGTTTGTCTTTGAAGCAGAAGATTACTGTGATTTTTTAAAGGAAAAGATTCACTACAATTACCGAGAATCGGCCTAATGCACCTCGAAAAGGTAATCCCAGTGTTTGTACACCTTTTGTTTTTAATGATCTTTCGGTCTGGGGATGGGTCGCCTGTTTCAACTGGGAAAGGCATAAGAAGGCAGGCTGAAGCCTCATCTATGAAGGCCTACGGGAAGGTAAATTGTGGGGTTGCCACAGAAACCGCGCTCATTTGTTGGGCGGGCTACCTGCTTTGTACCCTGTTTTGTACCTAATATAGTTTTTGCTTTTCTCTCCACTTCTTCGTCTCTGTCTGGTCTTGGTTGCTTTGCCGGCGAGAACGCATTAATTCCAATGACTTGATGCCGTCTGTGTTTCAAGACTATTGCGCCCTTGCCGTAGACGCCGCCTTCATCGCGCCGATCAGCTCATTTTCCTCCGATGTATTGATTGAACGTTGAGATTCACAAGAGATACAGCACCGTCTTTTACTACGCCCTAATGGGTAACCTGGGCTTCCAGAAGAGCTTCCATTTGTTCTCCCGGGTTTTTCGGTTAACATGACGTTTCCTGCCTCTAATACACCTCGCCTCTTCAATTAACAGGCGTGGCTGTTTGATGTGCTCCCATTTTCTGTGGCGCCATCGTGAACGCCGAGAATAAATAGATATCTTCCAGTAATTGCATCAACTCCGAGATAATTTCACCGTGCTGACCATCTAAAGTACCACTGTTCAACGTTTAATACTTATATTACTAAAATTGTGTTAACTGTGATACATTGAGACATGGATACGGATTTTATCGCCGTGAAAGTTCAAACTCTTAGCATGCAGTTCTTGATACGCCAAATCTGTTTTTGCTGGAACGCTTCCACATCCATTGTCAGCGGTTTATTTGAACTAGTTTTATTAAGAGGTTCAGAGTTCAGGTTAAGAGGTCTGTGGTTCCGTTATTTTCGCTTCTCAACCTTGCCTTGCTCAATACATCTTCTCGAGTATTGTAAGGTAGTTCTTTGTCTGCATTCATCTTTTCGTCGTCTACTGGCTCTTTACCTTCAATTCATCTACTGCAACTATAACATTTATATCAACTGATTCTATTTTCAAAGAGTATTAGTGTAACAGCATCAACAAATCAGCTAATTTTCGATATTTACCCCTTCTTCTATGTATGTTTAATTGTTTTGAAATGTTATCAAATTGTGTGGTTAGAACTGATCCAAGCACGCGAGATAAATTAACCACTATGAACAGTAAAATGTTTGCTTTACCATCCCGGAATGTACCCTCTCCCTTCGAGTATAAACGAAATCGGAGCAATCATGAGGAATGGACGTGCAAGAGTGATGTTTGACCTGCTGTCAAACACAAACTACTATAGACTCGATGACAATTAAATCAATTAAATTTAAAAGGCCCATCGAGGAACTAACCCGCTATTTTCCTGAAAACCCCATCAAAATCGGACTAAAACTTGATAAAATGTTAGGGGCGACCAGGACTTACAATACACATATCTACGGGGAATTAAAATGTGTCCCCAAGCAGCGAAATGCAAGAAGCAAGCAAAAAAGCAATTTTGGTTTTAAATACATCAATTATCACGTCTTTTTTTAAAGAAATACAATAAAACTTCCCTAGCGATACTGAGGAATCAAAAACTGTACCATGAACAATTTCGCCAACTGTAAATTATCAGATATCAGCTGGCATTTTATACTATTTGTTTATGAAAAATTATTTATGTAAAACCAACAAAATTATATTTGTATCAAATTAATCAAGAAATTGATGTATAAACCGCCTCTCAGACGGAGTTATATCTCATTTTGTCCTTAACGATCTCACCTTCCGGCTTAGTGAGCCCTAATTCACTCCATTAAACTTGTTTCAACTATCCACGGGCGAACTGATAAATATTTCTCCGATGATAATTTTCTTAATTAAGCTCTCCATCTTGGGGAGAATGAACTATCTTTCTTCTATTTGGATTCATTACTGTAATTTAATGTGTTTTATCCATCACAAGTCAAATATTTCTTTAAAAAAATAAAAAAATCAATAATTTTCGTTGACCACGAGGGAATATTCAATTTAAATATGAATATCTTTGGATTCATTCGTTCGGCGCACCTGACGGTTGGTCTTCGCATTTGATGAGAGACCGTAACGGATGCTGGTCCCCGCATGACTCGCCTCAATCATCTGGTGATGTGGGAAAGTTTACCGTTTACGAATACAGCCACTTCTTTTCATCCTGCAGTTTGGCAAATGATGAAACGTTGAGTGTATCGGTTAGTTGTTGAAATTCCAATGGGAACTGATCACTTTTGAGTAATTTACATATTAATTTACTTGCCTCCACTAAACTTGAAACGAAAATAGGGTACCGTAGGAAGAACGACAGACTGTTTCTTCTGATTGTCTAACCGCCCCAATTTCATGACTCGCTCAAAACGGTTCCAATTTTTTTGAAAGATCATAACGTCATTTTCAAAAATCTTGATCGTAAACTTCTAAATGAGTCTTTATTAATTTGATTGCCAATGGATCAAGAGTAGCATCGCTTGGAGAAACAAGAATTTCTCAACTTCTATGTGTCTATTGATCCGATTTAGTGGCAACGCGGGGAGCATTCAGGTGAATATTTCTGAAAGGTTTTCTACAATGTTTGGTCTGATTAATTAAGTTATAACTACTGCCCATGTGAAACAAGAATTGTTTGGACACTGTTAAAACTCCGAGACGAATTTGGAAGACATTTTGGGGGACTGGGGAAACGAGCTCTTACACGGGTCCTTCTATCAGATCAATAGTTACGTGAATTTACAATTTGGAGATTTCTCATCATCTACCGGTTCGATTCCGTTCATGATTGGAGCGTAGTTGGGTTTTGGTTTAGGATAGTGCCCAACGAATTTGATCGCAGTCTATTGGGAGTTTTGGGAGTTTGACCATATGCTCCCAAGCCGCTGAAAAGGGCCCGTTACACTCCCAGTCTAGCGACCACCCCTGCCGTTATGCTCCCGCCAGTAGTGTCCGTCAGGCCGTTATCATCCCACTTCCATGTATTATGGAATGATTTTCAAGGCCGTTATATCGATAACAGTATTTTTAATACGGAGAGACACAAGTGTTGACACAATCTGATCTATTTGTCCAACTGATTTATACTTTACTAATAGGAATTATGTAGGATGTCTTTTTGTTTTTGAGATGCGAGCGAAGCGAGCATCTAGACCACAAACTAGACAGAACACCCATCGAAAGCGTGGACCTATATCGATAGGTCGATATCGATACGTCGGGTTTTTCAATATGGTGACGGTCTTATCAGGAAGGGGTCACCTATTCTCGACTTCTACCGTCAATAACGAACAAATAGCCAATCAAGAAACGAACAAAAATGACTAAACTGAATGAATCACTCCGACAAATTCGTGAAGCGTAATTTCAGAGGTCAGACAGAGGTCACGGGAAAACAGTATGATCGAAGCGACTGACCTGATATGGTCAAACGCCCTCGATTTTGATGGCACGTAAAATCCTAGAAAATCTCTATGCAGGTCATCGTTTTCTCAAATCGGGTCCAATTTCGGGACCAATCTCTGGCTGTCCAGTCCAATCCAATATATTTTGAAGTCATTGATACCAGTGTCCATTGCGCTTGCGCAAAAATTAATTTATATGATCTATACGAAGCTATCGGCCACTTTTTTCGAAATGATTATGGATTTTGCTGGTTAGCTCTTACGGTGGTCTCTCCATCATTTTTTCGTTTCGAATCCTTTGAGTGTCTACATTTAAATTACGTATCCCAGAAATCAACACATTAAAAATGAATGTACAAAAACTTACCATTATTTCTTGTTCTGTTGGCCAAGTGTCCGTCGCACATGATTTTGCGTTCGAATTCAGGTCAGACACCTGTAACAAACGAGTTTATAATGTTGATAATTATTCTGACCTTGCGATGGAATATCAATGTTCATACAAATTGGTGGAACAATTCTCCACTGTTTACCCACTTCTTTTTTAATACGTCAAAAGGTGCGCGGGCTAGAAAGGCGTGCCCGATATTGGGAAAGGGACCTTGTTACTCGTTTACAACCCTATCGATTAGCATATTGGAGCTGGTCGAATTAACATAACAGCTTATTACTCTGCGACGAAGTCGTCGAACGGGGAATATTTATAGAGAATCGGGGACTTGATCGTTTCTCGGGAGTAATAATGGAATGTCAGTAGCTACTGATTTAAACTATTCCTCGAACATTAACCTAATAAGGGTTTTAAAGAAATCGAAGAATTCCCATCTGCAATCTAACTATGTAAGCACAGCAATGCCTAAGGTAGAACAAACTTTGCAGAATCGAGAAAGACAACCTTTTCGGACAGCTTGTACATGACAAAATTCTTAATACGCGTGGAATATTATGGAATATCACGGTTACAAGCGACAGCATAGCTTTCCTGACTCAGAAATTGTTGGTTTCCCTCACCAAACGACTAATTGCACTAGGTAGCTTTTTACAATTGTAGTTGATAACATAGGAAAGGTCACCAACTAACACTGGTCATCATCATCAAGGAGATATTCACTTTTAAAATATGTGCATTTTGCGCAGTAAGTTGAATAGTTGTTATTCATTATGTGCTCAAAGAATGAAATACAAGTTAGCAGGCAATGAGTAAACTGCAAGAGATCAAGAGTAATGTACTCCCATCAAGTAACTTTCAGAAAAGATAAAACCATTACAATAAAGTAGATACCATGCATGAAAATGGTTATTCTCTTTCACATCATGGAAAGTTTGAATTTTGTAGAAGAAAACTATATTCTACCGCTGCATACTGAACACGGAGACAGAGACGTAGCACTTATAATCAAAGTTCAGAGAAAATTGTAATGTAGGTCATGATTTGGAAAGATTTCAATTTATGATAGGTTCTAGATAGTGAGTGAGAGGCAGTAAATTATATGAAAGATGGAATCGTTATAGGTATACAACAACTGAGAAGTTGTGCACAGGGTTGTTTTGTAGGTAGCACGAAATAGGATTGATGACCCAGAAAATATCGGTGGCCGAAAGGGTAGTATAAGCACGTCAGAATGATCATAGGTGTGCGGACTTGACAGGTTGTCATATGGAGGGAGCTCATCCCCCAACGCACACAGTGTAGATATTATGAATGACGTCGGATATTCGAGTGCAGAGACGAGATGAGTAGATAAGAGAAGGGCCGTTCTGACCCCCAAGGGCGACGGTTGGGAAGTAATTCACAGCAATTTTCCTCTCCCATTCCGTCCCAATGTTGATGGAACCTGCCGGAATAGGCGATGAGTCAGACGAGGGGGAGCCCCCTGAGGCCTCGTCTGCCTGCGAGGCAGCGACGGTGGCGCGGGCTGCGGTTGAAACCACAACTACGACCATGAATAATACATAACAGTGATGCCACCTCATCTCCATGAAATTACCCCTTTTCTCTCGAAATGCCATTCCTGGCGGGCACCTCGAAACATGTTCACACAATCCGCTCAAAACGAAAGTGAAACCCTCTTAAAATCCTCCATGAATTGTCAGCTCTATGTGGGCTCGCGTGCTCACGCCTCGCCTCCATCATTCCATCTTCAATACTGCGTTTTCTTGTGATATCCCGATATTGCCCAGCCGTTCAAAATCTTTCGATATCAATCCCTGGCACAAGCCTTTGAACCAACAACGTTCAACGTTTAATAAGAGATCAAAACATATGTCTCAATGTGACATTTGATCCTTAGAATTAATCGATTTTTGAAATAAAATATTACCTAATTCAGTCTCAATGTTGAATTGCGAAGAAATCCCTTAACGCCACATAGAGGGGCAAACAGGCCGAAAAACGGAAAAAACTCATCATCTTGGAAACAAATAACTATATTGACTTGGGAATGATTTCATTCGATTCAGAATGAAAAAACTGGTTAGAAGCTGTTTTATAAAATTCTTTTCTCTAATTTCTAAAAATTTACAGTCACGATTGTAATGCAAAATCTATGAATTGTGAAAATATGAATTATTAACCTGGGAAAAGGTGAGAAAAATCTTGTCATTGACTAGGTCCATCTGATGTGAAACAATACCCTTTTTAATACACATATGTGAATGAAAGAAGCAAGGCTCTGAACAGAATATCTATTGTCTATTAAATGTCTTTTGTAATCACCAAAAAACCAGAGAAAAATAGAACGTAACTTGTGTTTAATTTAACATTCCCTAGTTCTAACATTACAGTTTCTTCTTCAAAAACCAATACAAAAAAGCTACAGAAACGGACCCCATCTTTCACACGATAGGAATAACACTGATCCCCGATAGTAAGGTAGGATGTGAGTGCGAGGCATTGTTGAATCAGATAAGAAGCGATTCATGTTTAAAAATACGCTATTCATATTACAGGCAGTCAATGAGAAGCGTCGAAGATGCAAAATGACGATGATTGTTTACTTCTACGAGCCCGATGAACTCTGCATCTTTTCTACTCCTGTGATCAGAACTTCTAAATAGGCACTTGCAGGCAGCTGGAAATTACACTGTAGGCTCCACTGCCTCCACACGCAGTAACTCTTATTTTAATAAATAGATCTGGAACTTCAAAGTTTCAATTATTCTAAATCTCGAAATGCCACGCGCTAGAAAAATTCCTTCATTGACCAGTATTCAATTGTACATATATTTTCATCTTTATCTTCTATATCTGAAAACTGATAGCAAATCATAATAGCCTAAATCGTGATTGATATTGGTATTTGACGATTCGTAGAACACTTCAAAGTAATGATTATCCCATTACACAACCAATTATGTTCGGGATCAACCAGTACCTTAAGCCAGTCTTTTAATACATTATAGTTGTGATTGAATATTTCCTAGTTGATGTAATTTTGATTTCAAATCACCATGTTTATCTTGAATTGAACATAGAACTGATCAAAATGAGCAATGAACTCGACTCATTGAGTGGTGTTTTAGGCGCAAGTGATCTACTCAAATGATAACAATAATAAATGATAAATAATGGCAACATTTCAAATACAATCGTTCTTAAATGACTCAACGTTTTTAAAATGACCCATAAAAATACGAAGAATCATTAGAAACCTAATGTTCAGGATCTCCCTCATAATTATAATGGGCGATGAAGATTTTGTTTTTTAATGAACCGTTTCTATTAAACTATAAGAAGTTATATGTACAGTATTTGTAGAAAGCGAAATTTTGAGGGCGCTGAATTTGATTTTACGGTCAAAACTGCAAGTTCTCGTCCTGGTTTGCAAGGTTGGGACCTTCTCGGGGAAAGGGAATTCTCGGAAAACTAAGATTTCCTGTATACTAACGTATACGTACGAATCGGAAAAACTATTGCTGTGGGGAAGGGGAGGGGTACTGCCCCTCCCTTTTCCACACTGTAAGTGGAGAGCAGGGCAATAATTAATCCTTAGGTTAACAGAATTCAAATTACCCGTGCGACACAACTAGGTCCCTTCTGGGTTGTTATACGGACAATTAGAGGCATCAAAGAGAAGTTAATGGCCCTTGTCGTTAGCTACGGGAGGTTTCTGGTTCCCAAAGGCCTTCAGGGCTAGGGCATAGGAGATGCGGCTGGCGACGACTTTTCTGATGAAGATGACTCGAAATGACGCGTCCCCAACGCGCGAGACGTCATCATACACTCGGTTCGTTCGTGTGCGAGTTGTGGTCATTTGGTTTGGGCACATTGTTACACACGCCTAAACTACAGAAAACAAGTGAATATACAAATATCAACTGGACTATAGAAGAGAGTAGGCATGTACAAGATGAAAGCAAATGGGATTGACTCAACTCATTGAAACATATTGATTCAATCTCAAGTTTGAACCTTTCTGTTAAATTCGTGATTACTTTTCAAATAACCTTTATAATGAGCAACTGTACTACATTGCATTTCACTCTTGAAGTTAAGATTCCATCAGATTTCACTGTTTCACTGCACACTAAATTGAATGCTAAATAGGGGCTCATTTCCTGCATTGAACCTTGTGGCCCTGTTTGTCGTCAGTAACATGTTGAAGAAGTGTATTTACTGTAAAAATGATAATATTTCCATAATTCACAGAAAAACACGAAATCCTGACAATCTCAGCCGGGCCAGCTATAATTAGTCCAAATTACTAAGTCAAAAGTGAATCGTTCTCGGACGATCCTCAATCCATACAACCCATATGACCCTACTACCAGAGGATTTGAACGTGTTGGCGGGTTGGTGGACTTTCTTCTACTCGTGTTACAGATCAGTAGCCAAAATCTTCCCAACATTGCATTTTCAAACTCGAATTCTTGTACGATTCGAGGCAAATTGATGTGCAGTTCCGAGGAATCTCGTTATGGGCCAGCCGACAAGTGCATGTACTATTCTGTGTAGTGCATTCTACAAAGGATTCTATTCCGCATACTACACTTATGCTATACTATTACCTAATTTTAGTAGTGCAAGGGAAAACTTGGATCCAGATTAGTCGCTTCCACCGCACTACGGAAGATATCAGCGGGATGGATGGCGACAGGTGAGCGGTGGCCACGCCCTCCCCCCTTCATCTGCCCTTGCGTAGTCACGACAATGTTATCACCTGGAGCGGCTACACTCCTCATTCCCTAGCAGTTAAGCAGTTGCATGCGCTTTAAACATTAATTTCTCTGAACAACGCGTGAAAAATCAATGATACACTGATGAAAAAGGCTAAGTTGTAAACTTCCAACCCCTTCATCGGGTATGTGAATATGTGATATCCAATGCCATTACTAGGGGAGGGAGATCGAAATGATTGATTATATTCGTTTTCAAGCTTTAGGTAACAATTTCGTCAATCTGGACGAACATTTCTGATAAAGATGTAAGAGAATTCAGAAACACACATTTCTCAAACACCTGTTTTACTAGATGTAATGGCCCGGATTCGCTTAGAACCGGTGGACAGCTAAAGGATGGACCTAATGTGATTTCTGTTGAATTTACTCACTATCTTCAAGATTTCAAGATTTTCAAGGAGTTCCATGGAGGAGAGAGCGCATGCGCAAACATAATATTCGATGCCAATGTTGACGGATTGGCCTACATTTGTGGGATTCTTAGGAATCAAGCCGAATTTCCAGCTTCTCTGTTGTCTTACATGGATATCGATGTTGTTGGACAATTTATATTAGATTGAAAGAAATGTGTAATATCCCAATTGGTACCCATCTAATTGTATGGCCATACAATAAATGAGGAAGCTATAATGTCAATGCAATACGGTTGACGTTTATTTAATTTTCCACCAACCCTAGGGTCTTCTATGATGAGGAAGTGCCTAATAACAGCAAGCAATGTAAGTTTCGTTTCTGTTTCGTGTTTTGGCAGCAGTTAGAGTTATTCAAAAATTTGAGCCCGTAAAAAGTTAAATTTTCTCTTAAGAGTAAGTTTCAACCAAGGATGCATGCAAGACGAAAATTGACCCCATCGAACTCATCGTAAAAATTGGAGTTATTTTGTATGTTTCGTTTATTAATAGAGACATTTATATGTGTTACAATATGCCCAATACTCTGTACACCTTTTTTACCGGTATAGAAATTAAATTAAAAAAAATAAAATGTTCATATTTCACCAAACAAAAAGAAGAATACTTCATACACCACAAAAATACGACATACATTCTCTTACATTACATTACTCGCACACACGTTCGTGAGAATATGATGGATCATGGCTAATCAGGGTTTTCATTCATATAACTTAGGACAAGATGATGGGGAACAGGAAGTGATAGGTTGAAAAAGTTGATATTGGGATACCGATCATGTTCAAAGTTACCTTCTCTTGGTAATCCTAATAGAGCTGCTGAATATGATTGGTACCGAAAACAGGTTGTAACATGGGGATAGTTACAACAAAACTGGGAAATTATTCCAGCCGTTCGAAGGCGTCAGGTATATCTCCAGAGGGGGCGGGTTCAATAACAGAGGGAACTATTCATACCCATCAAACGATATTCAGAAGAGTCTACTCGAACAAGAACTCGGTAGAGGGACCCGGAAGCATATCCGTGTCAAAAGTGATGGCAAGTCCAAATACCCCATCAACAGTTTGTAGAAGAAAAACAAGCTACGCAGACGTCTTCTATCGCTGGGGCTGAGACATGTCAGCGATTACCATTACCGAGTCGTCACAACTGATGACTGAATGTTGAACAACCCAAGTAAGTTTCCACCCCGGTTGGAGGAGGTAACAATAGACTCCACCGAACACATTGTTCAAATCTGAGTTCTTCCGATCCGTGTTAGTACAGCCCAACTTTCCTCCGATGAGTAAGTAGTTACAGAGTAAACAAGCAGTTTAAGCTTCGTTCCGGATGTTACAAGACAGCAATTAGCGTCATAAAACCAGGTGGTGGTTATTCGGAAGCTCGGGCCCGTACAGAACAACTCACAATCCAAGTTTCGTTTCTGGATAAAGACATAGCAGCAATTAGCGCCACCGAACGCGGTTATTCCGAAATTCACATTCGTACAACTCACGTTTCCTTCGATTACTAAGTGGGCTGTGTAATACGCAATGTAAGTTTCATCCCCGGATGCCACAAGGCAACAATTAGCGCCGCCGAACGCGTCGCCAAGGTCGCGGTTGTTTGAAAAGTCGCGGCCTACGACCAAGAGCAATCGCAAGACCGGCAGCTGCCAGAGCCCACGCCCATTTCACGGGGATACCGCTGTTTAAGAGGTTTAGTTCCCTCGGGCCATAAAACGCTTCGCTCCGCTTCGGAAAGAATTAACTACGAAGCCCGACAAATAATTGCTCCTCCCGATGGGTTTTTCACTTCAATTCCCCAAGTTTGGGTGGACAGTTTCCCCGTCGGGTTAGTCGAGCCGAATTCGAGTCTCCAAAACTGGTCTCCAAAAGGGAACGCCGAGGGAAGGCCGTTATCCAATTAAACGTTTTGGTGACGGGTGGGGGAACTCACTGAGGGCATTCAGGAAGGTTTTAGTTATAAAAAGGACATTCTTTCTTCTCGTCTGACAAGCATCTTCACGTTTGACAATTCACAAATATGTGTTTACAACCCATATACCTACAGCATCATTACTGTTTCTGCAGTTCTTTAATTTTCTTAGTATTGAGAATTTAGTGACTATAGAATGGTATAGGAACTGGAGTATATTCCATGGTATACAACATTTCTAGCATGTTGAATGTGTGTAGTCTAGTGCTTGGCTTTGGTCCTCTCCTGGCCCTGAGCCTGAAGAAGATTTCATGAAGAGAATAAGGTGTTCTTATTGGATAGTTGTAGTTGATTGACACGGTTATAATCGTTGCAGTACCTGCTTGGACTTCTTTTCAAATTGTAATAACTGATTCAAGCTATAATCTTTGGTCCAAAACGCCGTTGGATGTAGTTCCGCTGTTAGAGACATTGGAAGAATCAGTTGTAACGTTCATATAAGTATAAATAGGTCCATTGTCTAAGTACAAACAGTTATTCAAGATGAACATTTCGAACAAAAACAGTTTGCGTAGGAATCTTCAAGGGGGAATAAGGAGGTAATTTTTGTATTGCACTTTAGGCTGTCAGAATCCACCAAATGTCAATCAATCCCCATTTCGCATATGACGAGTCAGCTCTTATGAAAAGCGCTGGTGACACAACTAGTGTGCCACTCTTCAAGAATTAGCAGACACAATAGTCGAATGGTGTGACAAATAGCGGTTAAAAGTGAATCCCATATAATTATCACTTGTATATGAGCGAAAAACCAAACATAATCTTGAATGAAGTATCTGTTCTAGGAGAAAATTCAGAGACGTATCTTGAACTCAATCTGGATAGGATATTGGTATTAATACACATATTTCAAATCTACTGCATCGTCTGCCGGCTGAAGCCACTGAAACATCTCCTCCAGACTACCTTTTCACCTAAAACGGTTTGTATACCTCGCCATTTGGAGACCTATGTATATATACAGAGTATAATTCTGGGGAGCACCCAGAAACACCAAAGTCGAGAGAATACAGACCTTCGAAAACAGAATACTCCACACGATCACTGGACCCCTTTGTTTTTTCGCAGTGTAACCCTGCATTCCGATCTGAATATCGATCCAGTCAAGGAGAATATCTAGACCAGAAATATCCACTATGATCTGTGGATTGAATGGCTTACCCCCAACCCCTGCTGAATGAATTGGCTACCAACCTACCGCATCGACGATCAAGACGCCGACTCAAATAGAAATGCTCTACTCACTTCCTTGATGAACAATATAATAAATGGAGGACTATTAGTGAATAGATATGTCTCTTCATGCCCCACGTTAATATGGAGTATGCAGGAACGTCCATTCCTAGCAAACGTTACGGTAGTGCCATTTGGTTTCAGATCATCAAAATACTTCTTTAACAGGACATTAGTACCAGTTACGTACGATATTGTAATAGACATACGAGTTCATCGTGTTTCGAGCCTTCTTGTATTTGAATTGTTAACCAACTGATTTCTTATCAATGATGTCAATTAGTGACAGACATCACAAGTTTACCTGTTCATTTGGAATTGACTACTGCACAGTTTTCATAATATACCAAACAATGCTGCCTTCGTTTCTATCATTGGTTTCAGAGAGGTTATAGCATCACTGCCTATGAAGAAGTATGTAAGAGATACACGTAACAAGATAAGATAAAAACAAGTTGACGAATCGTGCAAGATGATGTAGAGCTTCGAATAAAATCACAACGCGTGCCCCTCGATTCTATCAACATCGCTGCGAGACAAATTAAACTGGGCAAAAGGACTTTTTTTTCTCAACACGTCAAGACTTTGCGGCCCGTGACAAAAGCGCTATCTCGATGAAGAAGCTTCAACACAGAACTGCCGAACAATTGTTGGAAAGGAGCATTCCAGCTACCTGTTCCCACGGACGTTAACAACTAATGAATCTTCTGGTCGTTAAGATAAACGAGGGAGAAAAACTTTAGACGATTCTGAAGAAACGTTGTTCACTTTAAATTAGATAATAGTAAAAGTATTATAAATAGATCTTGATGAGGCCGTTACTTAGGTAATAATTGAACTGTAAAAGTAAATAAATATTTATACAGCAACTGTGCCAGCTCGATTAGCTCGTCGTCATAGACCTAAAAATAGATCACAGTGCATACCATCATATGTATTTCAGTAAACTATCAGCACTACTAGGAAAGTAGTACCATAAACATAGGAGTTCTGTTTGATAGTTCGAAATCTTAAATTGAATGTAAACGAAACAGCACACTCAGGTGATATAGTGGTTTCCAAGGTGTTGTTGGATTTGTGAAGTAAAATTGTTTTTAGCAAATTGTACTTTTCAAATACTCGATGAAGTGAGTGGAATCACAGTGGAAAATGAATTTCCAACTTCAAAGATGTCCATGTGGTCGACGTTAGTAGCCTTCTCTCGATCTGGGATGTAAGAGGAGGTTTTACAGATTTGGACAGGAGGTAGCTGATCATTTTGGATAAAACCGCTTTGCTACTCCAACAGTCAACAGTTTTGGAGTCCATAAAGGGCGAATAGATAATGGCAACGTCTCAGGCAACGGATTATCAATTTGAACTCGGATAGTGAGAAGTGACGAAGTAGAGATTTTTCCTTGTTATATATGGATGGATGTGGATATTTAGAATTAATATCGTAGTAAGGAAAATATGGAAGTTGCAATCTCTCTAGTTACTGTTGGTTTTTAATCAAAAGCATCAGAGAACATCCACAACTCTTATTTCGTAGTTACAGTACTTTTGTCGGATTCCCGTTAACGGTTGAATAACGTTATAAAACGGTAAGTGAGCACTCAAACATCATTGTATCAAACAAGGGATTGCGAGAAGTAATAGTGATTAAATTATTATGAGAATTCAATTTATAAAGAAAAAGAGCATATGTCAAGGTAAATAAGAAGGTGGAATACTTGTAGCCATAACTGGTTTTGTGGGTTAGCGGTGACATTACGTCTCTCGGAAATGCATTTCCGTAGGAACTTACTAATTAGACAACCGTTTGATTACATAATTTCATTTGATGGTTCATTTCAAGAATGAAACACGTGGTTAGATTTATCAAGAATAAATATGAAGGTTTTTGGGCGGCAAGTTCAAATATAAACAAGTAGGGACATATATTTGGTGGGGAAGCAAAGACGAAAAGGCTATTAGTGAGGCTGGCCGTGGAGCAGAGGGCTTCTGGGAGCTAACCATTAACGCCAGTCGGCGCCGACCATCTGATGGTTAACCATCAAGTTGACAACTCGTTAAGTCCATATCAGGGAAGGGGAAGGGACTTTTTTTCCATTTTTAAATGAGGGTTCCATTAAGACTTTGTTGAAGGAAGACCCTCCCACCCTCCGAGCTAACAAATTTAGATATTCATTCTATTTGATTGTGTTAACACCTCTTGTAGGTCTGTGCCTCGTCTCTTTCCAATTGATGGTACCGACGGTGCTTTGAGCGAAGATTTAAAGCTCAATAAAATTGAAATTTAGCCCTTATACATGTTTTTTAAGAATAGAGAGAACAACAGAGGAAAACGCCCATCAATGGTGACAATGGAAACAGGTGCACTAACAATATATTATATCATACATTGTATGTTACAGTGAAAACGCTGGGAGTCATTACTTTCGATCAGCTTTCGATACAGATCATTGGAACGCGTTCGTGAAAACGTCGTCATAATATAGTTGAAGTTGTGTAAGTAACCACACACGCAGTGAGTAATGGGGGGTTGCAAGCATTTCATATTCTTCGTTTTCCCGATTTCAAAGATATATAACAAAACTCTTTGAGAATTCAAAAAGAAGAACTTGTAATCATTTCAAGACGACAAGACGATAAATTCCAGCAACCGCAGGTTTCTTTCCACATATCAAGAAATCCCATGGTGATATGAACGTGAGTGTGACAAACAAGAAAAGAGGAAACAATAAGATATAACAAAAAGAAGAATTGGTAATGATAATCAACTTATGAAACTGACTACTGGCATAAATAACCAATGACTACATGTAAAATAAAAAGATGAAACAGACGAGAAAGTCGATTTCCACAATAAATACACAACGACTTGTAGACCGGTTTCGTTTGTTACACCATCATCAGCAGTCTACAGAATGAAATTCAGAGGTCCTCCCGATTTGATTGGATTTTATGAAATTTTCATTCTGTAGTGTACTGATGATGGTGGGGACTAGAAAATCCATTTCCAAAAAATACACAAACACTTGTATACCGGTTTGGGTTGTTACACCATTGTCAGTACACTACAGAATGAAAATTTCATGAAATGAAATCAAATCGAGAGGACCTCTAAATTGCATGCTATAGTGCAGTGATGATGGTGTAACAACCGAAACCGCACCACTGGTGTTGGTGTATTTTTTGTGGAAACAGACTGTCTCGTCAATTTCCTATTTTTATTTAAGATGGATTTCCACTATCTCGCCGCATCAACCTTACGTTATGACAACATATTCTTCCTTCATTATCATCTGTCAGACGTAAAGCACATTAATTGGTCGTTTAAGGAGGATGGAATAAAGAATAACCGATTTGGAAAACTTGATGAATGAAATTAAATAACACAGTTTTTCGCAGATGGAATATTCTAATTCATTCACTAAAGTAACCTCTTTGCTCAATAATTTTGAACTTTTAGCTGATATTTGTGTACGCAGAGCAACTTCAGTTTGCAGTGAGGTGTACTGCAGTTTGCGGAGTAGTACGAGTCTCCCGGACGATCTTCACCAGACTTTTTCCACCAATCGGGAGGGTCTCCGCCCCTTTTACCAACATCCCCAGAGGAAGCGGTCGACAAAAAAGGAGGGGAAAAGAACCGAGCGGAGGGCGGTTGGTTTACAGCTTTAAAGAGGAAAGAGCTTTTAAGCTGAAAATGTTCTTCGACGACGGCAGTGCGAGGGGAAGCTTGAGTGAACACTTGAGTGAACACTCAGCGTCTTACTCAGCTCCCCGTCCCCCCTTCACGGACTTTAACTCGAGTTTCCACCGGGAACCACCGCATCAATAAAACATTCGACTCCATCCCTTGTCCGTGGGAGGGGTCTCAGCTCCATTTAACCTCCATCAAAACCACACAGAAGTTATTAGGTTTTATTTGGATGTCTCCGTTGCGGTTGAGCACCACACCCACAACTTCTAATGCAATGACGCCATTATCTCCGATATGTACGAATAGTCAAAGATTGTGCCGTTTAAAAACTGCAATAAAAAAGCCTGAGCTATTTTCATACGTTTTTTCAATACTGTTTTAAGGCTCACATTCTTTGGAATCAATCAGTACTAAATACTCTTAACTCTGCTTTTGGAGATTCGAACAGATTTGAAGTAAAGTTACTCAAACTTTTGAAGCGTTTTCGCCCAGTCGGATTTGTAAGATGAGGCAAAAGCAGGGATTGGAGTTCAATGTCATGTAATTGATGACACAAGTAACTTATGAATATCAAATGGTCTTGTAAAGAGAACGACCAATGCTATCTATCAGAGTAAGTACTAGGGGACTCCTGAATGATTACCTTTCCCATACAATCCTTGGTATACTTCTCATTTGGAAGTGTCAGTGACACATAAAGTTGTTCCACACCACGAAATGTCGCCAGTGATTATTTTCTACAATCCCTGGAGGTGTACATATTATCTATGTTCGTACTGTCTTTCTCTCTATTACCAAGCTCCTTCGTACACAATGAGTAGCTTTGAGTGACTTCACCATACTGAATTTTTATCCTCCTTATGAAGGGACAGCTTATGGAGTCTGCGACGCCATTGGCGGTTAGACGTGAAACCCCAAGCTATAATAGTTGTATATTGTACTTTTGTTTTGTACTTTAAACCACCGAAGGATTTTTCAACTGGTAACATAATAGGAACTTGCAAGTGAATAAACTATCGATACTGCGGTGACCTCGGGTAATGGATTATTGACAAATTGACTTCTAATGGGCTTGCAAGTAGTCAGAAAGTAGCAGCAATACCCTATTGTGGCAGTGACATATCACGATGACTGAGTTCTCTCTAACCCGGTCAGTAAAAAGATCTTCGCGAGGTATCCAGACCTCTGATAGGTGTGACTTTCAACATATTGTACCTACTGATGTAGTGAAAGACAATAATTATGACGGCGCAACCGCGGGCGGAGCAAAGGCAGCGGGAAGGGCCTCCCAAAGGCGGCGAGGACGTGAGGAAGGTCAACTTGTCAGAGGATCGAACAATGGGACCAGCGATCGACAACGTGGGAACGCATCTCTTCTCCGTGGTTACAGGAGGAATGTCTACTCTGAGGTTCGGTTTATAATTTACATGGGATATCTTCTGTATGAGAAGGACCGATATGTCGAGTCCGGAAAATATTAGGAGCGCAGTTCACTATCACCACAGTTTGAAACAAATTAAGAATATGATATCGGACAACTTGTGTTCCTCAAATATGCTACCCATGTCAAACCACATTCGTATTTTGTATAAGACATGCATAACCAATGAACAGTCATCTGCGGGGAATCGTAACGCTATCAAATTGTTTCAAACTTCGAGGGTAATGTATGGAATTATTTTTTCTATATATATTTACCAGTATAATTATAGTTTTGTTTAACACCTAGAACAACGCAAACAATTATACCTATTGTGCACTTCTACTTTCTTGAAAACGTTGAATGCTGTTTCAATGGTCTTGTCGGTATTATAGATTACAATAATATCACAGCGAAATACATAGGTTACCATTCCGACACATTTATCTTCAGAATTCGGTACAGAAATTGATGATAGGAAATGCACGTTTGCGCATGAGAGAACGCCACTATTGATCTAAGAGCAATTGAATTTATAGGAGACTGTTTAAAGACTAACCTCCAGCCTACATACTTACTGTTTGGCCGTGAAATGGATTGGCGTAGGAAAACAGACTGATTTGGAATTGATTAGCAAGCTCTGAAACAAGTGAAGATTTTGTTGTTAGAGGGAAAAAATGGTTTGGAAGGCAGCAAAATGATTCGCCATAGTCGAAGAAAGGGCCCGAGTCTCGATGGAATGAAGCCCGATGTAAATGAATGTATCTTTCTCCTCAATGTAAAAACTGATCATAAAAGTACTGACCGGATAGTTGACCAGCTAGAACGAACTTGATACGTTTAAGCGAGGAGTAGAAAAAGGTGGTTACGAGAACGGACAAACCACTTTACTGGTGATCGAAACTGAAGGTGCATTTCGTTTGATCAACTATTTCTTTACTTAGGGAGGTTTGGAGCCTTCTAATGAACGAGTAGCGATCGAATATTTTAACAGAGATAGGTACTGTTTTTTAAATGTTAAGACAGGTTTTTAAATCGGTGAATCATTTCTGTAAAGACTGAACTAATGAGAATAAGTAAGAGCAACCATTCAAACCAAGTGGAGATGGTGGTAACCAAGAACAATCTGCTCGAATGAATTGCAACGTGCCCTTCAAATTACTCACTATTCATTTAATGATGCCAGATTAATTAATTTGACTCTATAGGTGTTTTATTTGATCATTAAAAAAGTTTTTATAAATTAGAATTATTATGGAGAAGAGATCGAAGCATGGAGGTGCGATCATAGAGCGTGAGAGCAACCACGTGTTGGGGTGACAGTAGAATCGTCGGTTGTCTGTGTATAAGCAGCCCATAACCCACATTTTTAGAATTGAAAAAACAAACAATAACTCAATTACGCCGGAGTTATCAATGATAACTCCGATCTTAGAGCAATCAATGAATCCTATTAATCACGATTGATAGAAATAATATTCAATCGTTTGATAAAATGTATGAAACGATATTTAATATCGTTTGTTTTTACTAGGAGTAGAAGGTGTCATCTGCAAAACAAGAGGTGACAGTTTTACAACTGAAAGTACAAATAACTCTGAAACGGAAGGATCGTTAAAGTCAAGGGAATCGACAACGCCACAAAAACTGTTGAGGAAAGTTGATATTTTCTCTCCGGTTGTTGTGACAAAACGGAATACGTAATATTAGGAAGGGGCAATTAACGGCGACCGAACTTTTTAACGATTACGAGCCGAGAAATCGACTTCTTACCTCTAAACGGCAGTTTTTTTTTACCCTTTGGGCCTAGGGCTAATTTTTCTCGGTTTTATTGGAGTCCATTCATTTCCGACGAGTTGGACAGTAGCAGGTGCATAAGAAAAGAGATGTCGGAACAATTAAAGGTAACGTTGGTTGGTAGAGAGGTTCGGACTGAACACTTCAACGGTCGGTTTCCGGTAGCCGTTTCGAGAAACTATGATTTATATTCATAAGGATGGGAAATAAGGGAGCCGGGAGTCCTGCCACTAATTGTTTTAGATGAAATATTTGTCTCGGAGTTATGACGCGATTGGAAAAAGACGACGGAGCAACGACTAAACGATTCTCACTACCTACGGAGGAGCCCAATTTAAATTTTTTGTCTTCGGTCCGAGTTGGTCGGGAATCATTCATGTTTTTTCTTCCCCTTTTTGCCTTTTTTTCAAATAGTGATTTAAATACGAGCTTCTCACGAGGAAGTTTCATTGATTGTTGCGGTTGAAGCTCATGGGAAAGGTAAAACAGAAACGAAAAAAAAAATCCAGCTTAAAGGTTGAAGAACTGAGTGGGAGATGCTCATCAAGTGGTAAAAAGCCAAGAAGAAAAATGGAAAGAAAGCAATGAAAATAAAAGTTGTTTCATTCATGAGAGAGGAAACAGTAGCCCCGAACCATGTAGGTTCTGGTCAATCCATCACAATTCAGGACCGAGCCAAGAAAACATGAATATGTTCACTGCTCATTATATAAAAATGATTTCAACAATATTCTTACTTGGGTGGTAATTAGACGGTACTCTGACGTTAAAAAG
The DNA here is from genome assembly GCA_031894815.1 of Creontiades dilutus. Lineage (NCBI taxonomy): Eukaryota > Metazoa > Arthropoda > Insecta > Hemiptera > Miridae > Creontiades > Creontiades dilutus. The sequence continues at coordinate 3,369,947 of JAVIWC010002084.1, forward strand.
TAGGTTACATAACAAATAATTAATATCGGTTTGCCGTTTGGTTTCAGATAGCAAAACAAAGGTATATGTTCTAGAAGTTATAATAATGACGATCATTATGGGGAATTTCAGAATGTTGTGTTAATCTGGGGGACTTGGCAGACATGGCCAAGCCCTTAGTTAATACACGTATACGATTTCATTTGACGAAAAAGCATGAAATAATGGACAACGTAATTGGGACAGGTTCAAAGAAATGCGGCGGTTTTCGATTCGGCACAGTCATCGATTCGGCACACCTCTTATCACGATCTTATCAGATAAGATCGATGTGTCCTTACATCGATCTAATTATCGATTATTACATCGATATAATGCCATCTTGAAACTATTATCACGACCATTCAAACCCGAAATTGTTGCTTTCATTCCTATTTCTGTTTCTTCTGATCTATACTGGATTGTTCTTTTTTTAACCCCCCGCCCTGACTTAGATTACATGTTTCTATTCAATTTGGGTTTCACTAGAAGGATTGATGTAGGATATTTTTTGTTTTTGGCAATGCGAGCGTACCGAGCATTCAGACCACCAAACTAGACGGTAGGAGATTGAAAAATGATGGTGAAAATGAAGGAATGCTTGGCCTCAATTCGGTACATGCGAGCAAATTTGATGACAGATTTGTCATTTTTTTTTTTTTTTTTTTAGAAAAACACTTGTGAAACTCTTTGGGGCTGATTATGGAATGAGTGGCATTGTGTTAACTTAACAGTTGATATATACAGAGTTACTATAATATAATAAACTCAACAGTTAATGTAATATACTTAACAGTTAAGTACATTATTTCAGAATTATTTGGGCACTGTTTTCTACCAAGGCTCGTTCGAGATATTTACGAGTTTGAATTCATTGGCAAGGGGACGCCGTGGGTTAATATCCGTACGTTTTTAGGTACACCAGTATTTCGGTCTCAACTGTATAGTTCTGAAGGCGAAAGAATATTTAAAGACGTCATCAATATCTCTCTACAGAAAATGAACCGAGTCTCATCGGTTCTACAAACGTCCACGAACTTCGCAGACAGAAAATACGAGCAGAGTACTTTTTCAACGGACAGTGCCTGCTCCGCCCACCGGGTCCTTTGGGCGAAGTTCCAACTCCGAAACGCGCTCGCCCCTTTCTCATCGCAATATTAATAGGGCGTTTAATAGGCAGGTTAGCTCGTTATTGATTGTCTCTAGACACTCGTACACAAGGGGAAAAGATGAAAGGGGAAAAGTGAAAAAGTGGTTTTACACGGCCGAAGACAGAAACGTAAGCGTCTAAAGAGGTGCATTTGTGGGGAGAGAGGCGGAGGCTCACGATGAAATGAGAAGATTTATATTAAAAGCTCTACAGCTGTTGAGGCAATTTGTGAAGAATCATCGTCTGGAAGGTTTCATCAAAAGGCCCCCAAACCGTTTCAATGATGTACTTTCCTCATTCCAGAGACGTTAATGACCGTTTAATATGTTTTAAAGTCGAACGCGGCCACGGACCACAAATTATGAGGTTTAAAATAACTAAGCTGAATCGATCGAGCACGTTACATACCAATAAACTGTATAATAAAAATGAACGGGAAAAGACAAAGCCATGTAGCATGATCTCATGAGCGAATTTTCCTAAATTATTGTTTTCTATTTACCTATGTGAACTTGTTTTGAAGGCGCTGAGAAACAATAAACAGTAAATTTAATGGAAAATTTAAACGAAAACCCTGATAATGGATTTGGATTATTAGAATAGTTGGCGTTTTTATCAGTTTTTTAAAGCACATTTTAATAAAACTTGAATACATACATAAGTTTGACCTTATCAGTTTTTTAAAGAACATTTACCTATTGAAATTTCACCATTCTGTCATTTAGTTTTGAATAAAGAATTAATAATTTCTTCTGGAAAAGCTTGATATTTTTGAGAACGAAAGGATTTTCCATTTCGATCCGAAGACATGCTACGTCGGGAATATACCTTTTCCAAGCTCTTCAACCATACATCAACCCACCCTACATGTAAATGAAAGAGTACATATCAACATCCTGGAATTTCTGGAACATCAGAATTCGAGGCATTTGGAAAAATGAAGTACCTATTAGAGTCATAGCAATAGCGATAGTATGGTAAAACTAAGTAGTATTCTATTGATATACCTCTCAGAAAGATTTAGCTAATAAACAGGCAATTCAGAGTTAATTACAATCGCAAGTGGAAGTGATGATGCCTGTTGGCTTGTGTTCCCAACAGGAGGGAGTCCAGCGGTCAGACTGTATTGATTAAAACGTCAAGACCTTGATAGATGATTTGGAACCTTGACAGAAACAATGACGACGTCTGCCGTAAAGGGATAGGTACAAATCAAACGTCTTCAGTTCGGTGAACTGATGTCAGCAGTTTAAACCAGGCCCACTTCAAAATGTACTGTCTCGATTTGAATGCCAAGTCAGACTGTTAAAATGAATATGACTGTTGTTAGTTAAAACTAATTGTACAGGCAGGTATAGCTGTCGATTGAATACAACTGGTGATGTCAGATTCGCAGTGGAATCTTGATAGTTTCATATTGTCGAATCAAAATTAACACCACAATCAGTTTTGTCAATTACTTCATCAAATTGATGTTAGAAAATAATTATTGTCATCAGGAATGCTACACTAACAATCGACTCAAAACATTTCCTAATAAGCAGCTCAGAACACTTTAAAAAATAAAGTGTTATTACAGGAACAATCAGCACTAAATTACAATTTCTGGAAACCTATATTTTAGTGTAGTTTTGGGACATGTCATTAAAATTTAAGGATACGAGGGTGCCCAGAACAACACATCATATTTAGCAAGAACTCAAATGAAACTACGTGAACTAGTGCAAGAAGTATGGGAACTACAACACCAAAAAGTGAAGAAACGGGTTTTTAAAGGATAGATACTGATAGATGTAATGTATTGAGGTGTAATAATTTTAATTTAATTTACTGATTGATGGATATGATTTTATAAAGACTTTTTTTTTTGTCTTATTGGACCTTGTTGTGGCGGCTTTATTTATTGCAGGAGGAAGCGAGCGTGAAGCGTGGGACATAAATCATTGCGGGTTAGTGAACACGCTCGACTGGGGCAGTTGTTTCGTCCACCTTTCCTGCTCAAGGGAACAGTGAATTAACGTGTAGAATTAGTTAAATTGAATCAAGTATAGAAATATTCAATCAATCAATTGATTGTAGAGAAGAATCAAAGAAGATATATTAATAGTTGATTAGTAGCTGTATCAGTACCTACGTGATTTCATGAGGTATTTTTCTATTATGCAGAGTATTGGGACTAATCGGCACATATATTGTCTCACGACAATCATTTAATGGCATTTACAATCGTTAATTTCATCGTTTTATGGCATACAAATTTTAATACAATAAAAGCCTCAGTAACATTTCTTGAACGAAATTTTAAGAAATATTCCAGTACTATATCCATTTTACCGATTTATATGCAAATTCATTAAACGGGATTATATTTTGTACATGCTCTTCACCTTTTTTCACTACCTGCCACAGGCCTCGGATCGATTATACAGGTAATTTAGAACAGAGGTTGCTCCATTACTTTTTTTTAATAAGACTTGAAATTCCTGTTTTTTTACATTATCCAATATATATTATTTGGGGTTTCGATCTTAACTTACAAAAATAAACCGTCTTTGTAGTTCTGTTAATTTCTTGAGAAAATTCAAATTATTGTAAAATTAAAATAAAAGAATAAATTTCTCATTTCCATCACCTAACTATTTGTTAAGATGGTTCAATGGGTAAAACAATCTGAACCGCTGCAAATTATTACACAATGGTTTATTATTTCCGTTTTTTACAACCTTTCTTAGGAAATCACAAATCTATGCTCATGCCTTGATTGCCAAGTATTGGAGATAAGATGAAATGAACTAAATTTAAATTTCAGCGTGGTAGATTGATTAGAGAAGAAATGAACCTCAACGTTCCTTCAACTGATCAGTGTGTCTGCATACCCCGTAATTGACTTCTAGAATGTTGTCTTAAATGGAACTCCGTGAACACAAAATTTTACCAGCCCCTTTGTCCGACACAAAATCTGATATCGAAATACCTACAATGGTGCCATATACTGGACCTCGGGAGCTGAAATTCAACTAGATTAAATAACACACCTACTAATGCCTCTCGGCACATATATGAATGAGTAACGAAAAACTCGAACGGAGACTGCGATTTGGCTAGTTTATACGCGTAGTATCCATCTCTCAACAGGTCTGTCCACATCAATTTCCTGTAGCATCAACTCTTGTGTTTAAAGACAGACCTGCGATTGGTGTACTAACAGATGATCGTACAGCAAACGTCACAACTTGGTGTTATTTCGATTTTTTAATATTCTATTTTGTAAATATTATCCCTTAAGGTTGATTAATCAAGATGACGAAATTCCTGGCACATCCCTGATCGATGTACAGCTCTTTAGATAAATTTTGTACAGTTTGGTCTATTAGAGAATTACTTTTTTTTAAACTCTCCATTATTAAGGTTTACTATTGAAAATAATAAACCAAATATTAATTTTTCTCAATTTTTCAGCGACCAATTTATTGATAATGTAATAAATTTTTCTGTACCATTCTACAAGTCGATGGATATTCTAAATGCTATTCTAGGCTACTCCAAGTCTCAATCACGCTATAATTGTGAGAAAAATGGACAGAAAGAAATGTTTTCGTCCCTTCCTTCCCGATGCTGATACTCGAGCTAAGTTCTTAGGCCTGGTTAAGCGCAGAACTAAGTAATACAAACGAATGGACTATTGACGCTGGTAGGAATCAATCCCTTGTAATTAAAACCGAATCGGAAATCGACGAAAAACTTCCTTTTCTCACAATTACGTCCCAGTAAAAACTGGGAGCGAAGTCACGCGTTTTAGGCCGTCTGGACGCAGCGCGGCGCCGTCAGCTAATGTTTGCGAATCAAAGGGCGCCTGAGGTTTTTCCCTACAGGGATTCTTGTATTTTTATTACACGGTGCATCTCGGACGGAAGCGGTCACCAAGACAAACAACCGATGAGCGGCTAAACTGCCATCTCTTGTCTTTTAAAACCGCAATAATCGGTCATTTAGCGAATGCCACCGGTTCGGCTGGATCCGACTCTCAATAACCTCCCGAACTTGTCATCAGAGACAAATTAAAAGTCCCATTTGAAGCCATCAGCTTGAATGAACCCGAGGTTAATTGGGATTGACCGAAGCGGAATGACCCTGGTTACATTAATTGTGCCCTCTCCGGGAAAACTTGAACGTTTCCTTCGGATAAACTCGGGGTAATGACTTTTGAATCAGCGATTAAAACTTGAATAAAAACGGGTAAATTTGATCAAAACGTGCGATGTTTTGCGGTTGACTTACCCCCGTCAATTGGCTAGCCATTAAGGGCTTTTATATCCAATCAAATGTGCAGGGAAGTACGTTTAAAAACGGCTAACTGCTAATAAACCAGACTGGTCGTTATTTCGAATCACCGAAGTAACAGTAATTCGTGTTACATGTACCTGAAGAACTTTGCAAATTGTTACACAAAGGTTTATTGTTTCTGAATTCTTTGGCCCTTCTGCACAGATCTATAGACTATAAATAACTATTAAACGAAGGCTAGAAATACATTTTCTTTGTAAGAAATTGCACAGCTTATACGGCTCAATATATTCTTTAAAAAAGAAACAATACTATGTGAAGAGCGGTTGATTTGCCATCCAGGGGCTGGGATGTGGAACGGTAGAGACTGTACCATATATCGAGTGACCGGGGCAAGAAGTCACAGATCGTATCTCTGAAGCCCAAGACCACAGTGACAGCGTGGACATGGAGCGGACTTGGACTAATTATAGGAATGCCCTGCAATTGGCAGCAAAGCCATAAGGACAGTACGAGTCTCCTCAGGAGTCCTTCGAGGAGAGACCATCTTGTCATCCTTCTCTCCCTCCTCAATCTTTCTCAACTTCCTAATTCCCTGAAAGGATGGTTCACCATCAGTTTCTTCGCCCGAAACAGCACTTCAATCTGCAAAGGGACAAACGAAGAATCTGTCATGCATCATTTTCTCACCAGTAGTTCGATTTTTGCTCACATTCGGAGGGCAGTCAGAAAATACGATTATCATTTCATATCAATTTGATTACCACCGTACCTCTAGCAGCTGCTGATAAGAAATTATTGTGACAGAGAAAGTAATCGATCGCTATAATGTATGATGACTTCAAGGCTTTCCAATGATTTTTGTGGACTAAGAGAGCGGTGTTAAATCGTCGACAGAAGTTTGGATGAGTGGATTCATAGAATCTTAATTCACAGATTGCTCTACGATTGTTGTTGAATTGGGTCCTTAATTTCCAACCGCTTAGCAGAAAGATGCTCGGAAAAAATTCAATGCCCAGTGAGTTGGACTATTAAGTCACTTGTGAATGTTGGGCGTTGGGCTGTCGGTAAAAACGCGCCCCCTCCGACCACCAAATTGCCAGGAGCAGCAGTTGGCGGAACAAATGTTCCTTTTCTCTACCTCTCTCGCTCTGTCTCTCTTCATCTCCCCCCAGCAATACAGTTTTTTCCTTAAGCCACAAGATCGGCCACTTCCTCGCAAAGAGGTTTTAACAAGTTAACGCGCTTTCCTGATCTCTCAGTTGTGTCGTCTCATCACCTTCGGAATGGTGTTGGTATTGTCATCCTACAGATAGCCAGCTATTGGAGAAAATTTGACCTTCCTCACCACCGAAGCTAGGGAAACTTTTCATTCCCGCGAGATGTCGAAAAATCGTTGGTCTTCACAAATAAAACTTCTGCTAAAATAAAAGCTAAAAAGCTTTTTAATCAATGTGGGTTCCTCGTGTGTCTTTTCTATTTTCTCACCACTCCTAAAACAACAGAGTTTCTGTTAGGGTTTCGGGTTAAGTCCTAGATGGTTCCCTATGAATTTCCTTCTCGTTAAACACAATCGCAGATGTGAATTTTCCTTAGTTCAGGTCGATTTCTTTTGATCAACCAACCCAATTACGTCCTCAGTCGAGGATGTATTGGAATGGTGCCGAATAAATTTCGTAGTGATTGATTGAGCAACAATTATTTCGAATGGAAAGAAAACGAAATTCGTTGTACTGTTCCTGAGGCATTGGGCGTTGAAACTACAACTTTTCTTGTGGGTGTGGAAAACGTTACATGATAGGATAGCGAGCGTTAGCTATCTGCTGAAGAATTGAAGGAAGTGGGTTCATTTGGTCGTAGTTTGCGGGAGTTTGATGAAGGAATTTGTTTCTCCTCCCAAGGTATTAGGGAGACTATGCAAGGTGAATTCCCTTTGTAATTTATACAGTAAATGTACGTGATCATATACTATTGATGAGGAAATGATGAGGTATTGAACCTGTTCGCTCATAGTACGAGCACACTCTACCTGGTGCACGGCTCTGGATCGATTGGTGGTATGTGCACTTTCGGTTGCTGTGCAGAGCAAATTCAAAATCCTTGTATCATGCTTCACTGTTGAAGTTATCATTTGAGTATCATGAAAGGTGGAAAAGAGGATGTTCAGGCATTATTGTTTTTCTATCAATTCCATCACTGAGAGATTGATAGTTCTTACTGGCCATCCAAATCCATCCAAGATTATCAGGCAAATTCATCCGATCTCGCTAAAATTTTGAGGGTAACTAGAAAAGTAAGATTTACATCATGAGTAGCTGAGTTCTACAGTTTTCAACAATTACCATTTTGAAGGGTGGGATTTTCAAGATTACGTGTTCAAAATATTGCAATGCTTTACAGATTCATGTTACGGAATGGAGGGAGCTTAAGCCGCATATTAACGTGCCATTCATCTTGCATATTCCAGTAGTCTTTAATGTGACGCTTCTGTAAGCCTCAAAATACGAAGAAGCTTTTTATACCAACTTAAAGCTCACGGGTTAGGAAAACTCCAACAGAACACGCGAAACTACTTAATTTCAATTGTCTGTCTCCTTCTGAATACGAAAGAAGCGCGTCCTTTAAAAATGGATCGGCCACCCTTCGGCTCGAACCAAATTATGCACAATCCCGTCAAACCAAAGTGTTACTGAGTAATCTACGCTAGTTACACGGAAGAGAGTTACGGTCTTGGACTTGGTCAGCAAAACGGTATCTAATTTCCTATTCAAGGAAAAAAACTGTTTGCTGTGTTCAGCGACGTTGCAACGGCCGAACTCAGAAAATGGATTGTTGACTCGCTAAACAAACGGCGACAAGAGTAATGGCGCGTTTACGTAAAGACTTTTCGAGTCGGGAAATTGGGCTCGGGGGGAGAGCGATTTCCAACACGAAAACTTTTGATACGACTGACATGGCCGGGGCCCCCATTAATAAATTCTTAAAGGATTAACGACTCGGAGTATTTTTTCGCGCGTGTTTGAGGAATTAACTGTCATTTTATGGCGTGGCGAGGGGGGAAGGGGCTCCAATTAGGCGAAGGGAAATAAAGAAGGGTTGAGAGCCTGGTTAAAAACTCGGTGATAATCAATTTTTGTTCCTGAGGTTTTTATTTTATTCAGAAGCGTTTCATTATAATATTTTCTTCAATAAATATCTATTTGGTTCAATTTTCTACTTTTCAAGTCTAATGGTATATGCCTATTGGCAACGGCGCCGTATTATTGTGCGAATCCAACTAATTTCGTGGTCATGTCTCATGACGTACAAACTTCACTTATCATATTTTCTTTTGCCACGTTCCTATGCAGAGATAAGGGAATCTCCTCTAGACTAGAGGATGAAAGATGACTTATGACGAGTTCGCTCTTTTCAAGTACATTTTCAAGAAGTCAAATAAGTTACTGTAGCTCACGGTAACTTCGGATTCAAGGCACTTGCCACAAATACTGCGATGTTAGAGACGAAAATATTTTGTTTTTAACAATTGTGTATTATTTTGATATTAATAAACATTTTTGATCTCTCTCGAGAGTGAGATCAAAAACGTTTATTAATATCTTGGAGAGATATTGGAGAGATCTCTCTCCAAAGTCGGCTGTACACCGTGTTATAGTCGTGGCGATGTAGGCTCCTTGCATAATCAGTGAATGATGAAGTTCACTCTTTTTTCGTCAGACAATATAACTGCTAATTCCGGGCATAGCAAGCAACTTCTGCAAGCAAATTCACTGAAGTTCACTTATGGTTCTTTTTGTGCCTGCGTTTCTACTCGTACGTTGCGAAAAGAAGGGCATTTCCCATCGGACTGTCAACTGAAAAGTCACTTTCCAGCCCATTGTTGGCCGCACACCACCGTAATTCGGGGCTTAACCATGACCGTGAGCAAATGGGTCGCTTGCATATTCTACCTGATCCCTCTTCAGTCGACAATGACACATCTAGACAAAAGAGGATCGGCCCCTAACGACGGGAGACCTCGACTCGATGCGTGTGACGTCCCATTAGCCTCACGACTTCAAAAACGGCCCTCAGGTCATCTCGACCTCTCGAGTGGCCCCTTAAAACTAATTTCTGCAACACATAAAAATATCTTTGTGTTTCCCCGTTCCGACCAACAGATTTTTTTCTTCCACCAAGATGTTCTCTTTAACGAATGCCGATGTTTTTTTCTCTGCATTTTTCATCAACCCAATACCTTTTTTCTCCCCCATTTATTTTTTTGAAAGAACAACAGTTGGTTCGTCAAAAAAAAACAATGGATTTATTTAACGGCTTTATTGGTTCTTTCCTTTAGGGATTCGTTATGGAGAACACGTGCAGGATCAGTACCTTTCTCAAGATCATAAATTACTCGCATGAATGGAGTAATAAAACATCACCTTCACAATTTTGGGGAAATTTATGGAAAATTGTGACAGGTGTTCTAGAAGGATCCATCAATAGGCCAGTTCTAATCACTCACATCTCTCTCTCTTTATTGTTTGGAATAGAAAAAGTAAATAGAAATTTGAAAGAAGTTCAGTCAGCCAAAATGTATACTCCTACTTCAGATTGAACACTATAGAGAAGAAAACAGAAAGCAAAAACCACTGCTCGGAAAATTGTCCACATATTGAAAAAAAAAACTACATATTTCAATTCTCAATAAAATAGCGATTTTACTCAAATATATAATAAAAATTGTTTTTAAATATTCGAATTTAGTACTTTTAGATATTACCATAACTAACCTCTAATTGGATATAAAGTTTATAGAAAATAAACACGATCTACATAATAATCCGCTATTAAATCATACGCTTCGGATTCTTTATTCTTCCAGTTTGTATCGATTTTTTCAGCAGATATTAATGCAATTTATGAACATGTTGCCAGCATTACTGTGAACATCGGTTTTTAACGTCGCAGTTCATAGTTTGATAGACTTTTTTTGCCAATAATCTGCTAATAAATAGTCATTTATCGATTTTAGCAGTTTGTTCCATTTTCTGTGATGCTCTTAGCACATTTTAGTGCCCAAAAAGTGACATCCAACAAACTCATCTGTTTATTCAATTGTTTTTTTAACTGATGAAAGAAAATAATTTTTAGAAAGGACTGTTTTTTCGACTCTAAGAAGAGATACGATTAGGAATGACAAGCATTGATATACCTACATGGACAAACGTATGAATAATATTGAACTTCACCGATAGTATTGAATTGCCTAAAAACGGATTTCCACTTTAAAAAACGAAAAACGTTTATTTTAAAACTGTTCAAGCCATTGCAAGAACAACAATGGTATAAATTGAATAATATCAGTATAGCAGAATATTATTGAGCAAATTACTGATTTCCATAAAGTATACTAGCTAATAATTTACGTGCTAGGACAGGTAATTGACGTAAATAAGGTAATACGGAACATCAGGAAAATGTTCCCATTAAGTCATGCATTGCCGAACCTCTCCCACCATTTTGGCTTTAAACCACACAATAGTAAACGTTTATTTTGGTTTCTCTGGAAGGTTCCGACGCGTTTTCCTTGAGTTTGCCCAGGCAGGAGTAAGCTGCCACGCGAACGCTTGATACACTGCCTTCAAACACGCATTTATCAATAGTACCTATATATACCTACAAGAACTGGATTTATGCGTATATACAGGTAGCAGAGAAGTATTCAAGAGCAGGCCGGGCTGACATGCCAGACCCCACTATGTCTTCGCCTTAACGGTGGGATTTTATTAACTTGCCGCCCTCCCACTTCACCAGCCTATAGCACCCATTATAAAACTCTGCCCTTTGTTGGCTTCTCTGATCTTTTCAATGGCCTCGACATTCTTATTAATAACTTCCTTCTTGTTCTATAATAAGTACATTGATTTGTGAAAGAGACACAATTCGTATATTATTGCTTTGTTAAGCAGCGCTAAATTTTTTGTTAATTATAGTGGAAAAACATTGGGTCATGGATATTTCTCAGAATAATGGATGTGAATAACCACAATTCATGACGAATCTGAACCGATAAAGATATATAATATAGTATGTCAGCAATATTTAACAAATATTAATAGTAATAATTACATGAAAATAATATGAGAACTAATAGGCATTTTTGTTAAAATTGTCTCCGGTTTTGATCGGAATAAATAACCGCGAACAATCTTGGTAGATTGCTGTATCAGCGCTAGGGTTCAGTCAGGTGTTTGTGAGTTTGTTGTTTGTGACGGGAATATGTGAAGGAGACGTTAACAAGGAGTTGATTCGATAAAGGGTTGGACGGCCCACAGGTTGACGGCTCCTATTGATTGTTAATTGACAACATAATGCTCGAGGGGTTGAAAGTGGAGTGAGCCAACAACCCTCTCCGCGGCGGCGCTAACTTATAAACAACAGGAGAACGAACGGGAGTCATTTCTGTCCAAACAAACAAAAGATGAATGAATGGTGGTTGTGGAGAGCGGAGTGAAGTGACAGGATGTTTAATTTCAAATTAAAATCAAATCGAATGCCTGAAAGAAAGCTACAAATGATTACAGAAGGTAATTAATTGCCCCTTCTGGGGAATTCAGTGGGTTACCGTGTTTGGTTTGCCTCCGTCATTTATTTCCTTGACCATATCGTCCAAATCCGCTGAAAACCCAGACGAACAAAGAGGAAAGCAAGGATTTCACATTCTCTCCGCAGGGGTTATGGTTTTACGAAATGTCATCTGACATACTGTCTCTCAATACAGTATTCATCAAACTTCTAGGACTCTCTCGCTAACGTGGACCGATGGTGTAGAAATTCACAAAAGACTGCATGAGAGTTAACCTACATAATCTCTGGAAACATCTAACTGGGACCAAAACTTTGTATAGTTGAATGCTGACAAGGTATGGGCAGACACATGAAGGCACAGAGAGAAATAGAACTAAAATTGATCAACAAGCACATAAACCTAATAAGCAAGATTTTGATTGTAGAAACGATTCGCTCATCTTATTGCAAGAACACAAAGCTTCCTAAGATTTTGCAAGGAAACATTGGTTTAGCTGTGGTAGCATCGAATTACCACTTTCTTTTCAAATTTCGTAGGATCCAGAGAGGGACATTGTTCTTTTTTCGACGTGAAGATTTTGCAATTGCTGTCCTCAGACATTCACACATTTAATTAAATTTCAATCGCCTCCTGGTATATTGTATAAAGGGTGCAATGAAGTATAGATGAGATGTTCCACCTGGATACCGAGGTAGAACGGCTCGGTACGATACAACCCTTTGATACCAGCTCCACCAGGAATAGCCAAGCCCTAAAGCTTACACTGTTAAGTCTCTTGGGGAACGAAATCAGTCGTTTAACCTGGAATAGACGTAAGATCAAATCACAGCGTAATAGATTAATTGAATACAAGTAAAGGCGAACAGGAATTTGCCATGGCTGTTCAGACAAGTGTGGATAAGATCATATTAATTGATGACAAGTTTGAGGGATTGAACCTTTTGAAATTGTAGGAACCTGTCTCTACCTCATGTACGTTTTGAATACGACACGGTGGGGGAAATTAACTACAAAATAACTTTGAAGTAAGTTGATTTGGGATTGTGACAGAGCACCTCGGGTCACGTCCATGCTATGTCAACTGAATTTTGGACTTACACTCAAAAGTCACTTCAATCAACTTTGTTCATCCATGGCGCCTTTTCCTCAGAACTCAAGACAAGTGATAAATGGACCTTCCAATCAAGACAACTACAGCAATAGATCAGCCGTAATTGACATACGACAGGACTCATGACGTGCAGTGCCACTGGCACCTCAGCAAGAATATCCACATCAAGATGTGATGCCCCCATCCCAAGAACAGCTACCTTCTCAGCACAGTGGTTTAAACTCCGAATCTAGCTCCATAAAATAAATGTCTAAGTTGGAAGGTCCACCAGCAGTTGTTGACAAGCATTCTAACAGGTCCAGACTTGAGCGCTTTATCATTTGTTTACGACCTGACATCTCAGTGCCGGCTGAAGAACGTGGAACAACGACCATTAATAACAACTTGTTACCTGTTCGCTCCCACATATCACAGGTGCACTACGCATTCAGTTTCGGTTTACACACAACGAATCCTTCCAAAATGGACTATTTGAACAGGGGTAAGCGAACAATTTTTGATTAGGTAGAGGAGTATAAATTTTACCAAGAAAATAATTGAAATTTGGATGTTCATTATAATTAAGTACTAGTTATACAAGGTTACCCAGATTTGGAACAAGGACTGGACAGGTGGGATGCCTACAAAGAGTATCACGTACCAATTATTTGCCTCTTCTTGCCTTTAGTAAGGTCATATGTTTTTTCCGTAAGAGAACAACTCACGATTTCCCGCCTAGACCTCTTAAACTATGACTACAATCACAGTGACGCACTCACCCAACATTAAACAAATATCTGGAACATTTTGGAACGGCTAAGAGGAAGCTTCTATCGTGGAGTGTGGTCGTTCTTGAACCGTTCCACATTTTTCATGGAACGTTGAACCTTTAAAAGACCTTATAGAGGTTTATGAGTTCATTATAGAAGTTCGTTGAGAGTGACAGTACGAAGTGCATGACGACTACTGAATGGGGCGCGTGCTATCTTTCACGTCCACTATCTTGCTGCCTCTACTCCTCGTTGCTGGAAGGGAGGGGTACAACGGTTAAGTGGAGGGGGCTTAAAAAAAAAAAAAAAAAAAAACAACGGAAACCATCCGGAAGTAATTATCCACAAAGACAATTTTATCTGCTTCCTGCGGGCGCGGGAGGTGGCCGAATAATTGTGCGACCGTTTTACCTCGCCCAAGGTTTTCACGGCTTTCGAAAAACTCCCGAGTCAAACTGCTCCGAAGTAGGCACCTCTAACAGCCTGACTGCTCATTATGACAAAAAGAGAACACCGGAAAAAAAATAATGGAACGCGAAAAAAAGGACGCAAATCACTAAACAGTTTTTTTTTGTCAGCCTTGTAAAGTTAATTTATTTTTATTGAGTGTTGAAAACGCGTGGGAAGTACAATTTTATTGGTGTCGGTCGTATTTTACGACCTCAAAACTATCTACAAGAACAATAAACTCGAGGACACACTTTTTTTGTTGTCATTCATAATAGGTATTGAATCTTGCTCATCGAAACAGTTCATTGGATGATTGAGAAGCTTGGATACGAGTATGCACAATGCAAACATAGTTCTAGCAAATATTTTATTTTTCGAAACATCACGGGCACTTTTGATGCCAACTTCCCCCTCCACGGCCTCCATTGTTCCAACTCATCCACTCCGACTTCTTTGTTGATGTCTTCGTTTATCTGCTTTCGTGATAATGGTAACTATAATTACAATCAATGATTCCAATCATCCATTGATAAGCCATGTGTGATGCGTCTTTGTCATCAACTTTTCTGAATTGGAGAATCGATATCGGTAGGAGAACTCTCCTTAAGTACTGGTTTGAAGAGTGGGGGAGAGGTGTCACCTTCCAGCTCGAGTAGTTCTGTAGAACCTGCTGCAGAACTGAAACGGGCTGGAACTATTACATCTAGTCCTCGATTTCAGTTCTACCTGAACGGCTAACGCATAGGTAAAGACATACGATTCATAATGCTAGTTAAAGAGTAAATGTAACCGTTACGACAAACTGATAAGAAAATGTAACGAAAGACGATAAGAAAGAAGCGGAACAGGAACGGGTTGTTCGGTATGGAACCTGAAAGAATTGTGCAACAAACAATCCTTAAGGACCAAGGACCGCCAATTTAACAGCCTCCATGACTCTTCATTTCTTTGTCTCAATTTTTTCAACTTACTTTCGCTAAATGAAAATTAATACAGCATGAAAAAATTCAATAATTAATTGTTGGTTTCTATCTTGTTTTCGGTTGTCCCGTGTGCGACATATGTCAGCTTCGGTGTCCAAAACAGCTAGAACGGTTCGGCCCTGGAACAGCTAATTGGAACCGTTCAGCTGACGGAGCTTATTTGTTCAGAAACATCGCACATCTTGGGTGGGGGAAGCGGAAGCGGGAACTACTCCTAAAGAGCGACTCCTTTCGAGGAGTGAACGAAACCACTCCAACTCAGGATGGTGAACTACCTTTCCCATCACTAACGGCAACATATCATGCAACATGGGAGGTGTTGGAATGATTTAGTTGCTCCTTCCGAAATCAGAGGCGATTAATCTCCGCAACAATGAGAGGATTAACATGACGGTATGAGGCGCCATGCTGTCTCCAGAAGCGGAGGTTTTAAGAATCGGGAAAGGGGAAACTATCCATATTCATCACAACTTGTAATACCGGTACAATATACCGGCGTCATATGCCAATGCGTCAGTGTTACCTGGGACGCCATATCTCCTCAATACCGCTACGTGTCATTGGATAGAGAAACTACCTAACGATAACCTACCACGAATGGACAAAATGTCTGGTATTTACCTATTTGTTAGTGGAGTTAACTTAGCTTGGACATTTTAAAGGTTGATTGAGGAAGGGGGCAGTTAAAGCTTGCATGCGGCGATCTCCGCCTATAAAGATGTTGTTAACCTCTTATGCGGTGGCCGGCGTCCGTTTCACGGCTCATCAAAGGAGGTAGCGCGGTTTCCAAGGCTTCTCCCGTTTCCAACGCAACCTGCATTGTCCCTCTATCGTGTACATCCTTCCACTCCTTGTTTTCTCGTTAACTTTAACGTTTATCTGTACCTGTTGACTTCGGTTCAGATAATCGAAAGGATCTTGCATTTTGTATCCATGCAACAACCAAAAACCTAAATTTTATAGAATTTAGCATTGAGTATTTGGTGCATATTCGGCCTTTACAATGCAAAAAAGAATATCTAGGTAACAATTCCAATGCTAACTACATCCCCTCTCTATCGATTACAACCTTTCAAGCCTCGTTTTTTAGTTTTTATCCTTTAGCTGTACCATTCGACTTTGGTTCAGGTAATCTGAAAAATGTTGCATTTTTTTAGTAATTTTTTAGTTAACTCAATCGTTTATTTATAGTACCTGTCGCCTTCGAATTACATAATCAACAGTGTGTTGCATTTTGTATCCATGCAGCATGCATCATTTTGAAATTTGAGTAAGTATGTGATGCATATTTCGACCTAACAATGCAGAAACGAGTAACTAGGTAAAAATTCCTACCTAAATTGTCCCTCTATCGCTTACAGCCTTTTTACTCTAGTAATGGTAAAGATGGAGCATTCCATGCAAACAACAGAAAACCCACGTCACTTTGAATTTCTCACAACTTAGAGTCTTGTGCAGGTGGTGCATTTTCGCCGCAACATCAAAGAAAATTTCCCCTTTCAAATACGAGGTCCGCCTAATTTTCTCCCTCATATTGGTCCAAAGTTTAAAATTCGGCTCAAAAATATCCACCAAACGAGGGTGGACCAGTAGGTACCTAATCTCATGATGGATTTCAATCAACCATAAACGATAATACTTAATGTTTGAAACGTTAAAAAGTCGAGATCCAGAAATCGTTCAACAAAAAAATTTAATTTTGTTTACTGATTTCAGTACAAATAATTTAATCAATCCAATGAGAGCAATCGGGTCGCTGTAAGACCTTTCTCCCGTTATCTATAAATTAATATGAATCAACTGATACATTTGAATGGCCCGCTGTGTCTGTAACTAACGCTGGAAGAATACTAGCCTATGCGATTGCTCTAGATTGATAACCCTCTAATAATCTTAAACTGGGGAGGCAATGTTGTTTTAAAGCTGTTCATCTCACTTTTTGATTTATAAATCTTTTTCTAAATAATTTGCGATGCTTATGATGAAACCGAATCATTCCTCCGTCAAACTAATTTACATTGAGTTCTAAGGGATTTACGGATAATCATAGAGGTCCCTAAGTCGCTAGTTTTTACCGCTGCTGGATCACTATGAGCTGTAATGCGAAACAAAACTTCTATAGTTAACCTAACTTCAATGTAGATTAAATTCAATGGAATCATGTTCGGAGGGTCCTTGACCGTCCCATGTGAATACAGCGCTGCCGGAGATGTAGCGACCTATTAACATATATTCTGTAGCTCCGTCAAATGTTTGTCATTTTTATTACAAAACTGAAAATTTTTTATGAACATTTCATCTATCAATATTTTATTTTATCTTGAAACTTTTGAATTATATGGATGCAAAGCTCTTCAACACCTTGTCGGATGAATACCATTAATATCTGTGAATGATAAAAAGTTCTTGTAAAACATTTCTATGTCCATTTCATTGTGGCCTCATCCTTTTCTATTTGGAAAAGTAAAAATCCCACTATCGGTCATTCGTTTTTACAATCTAACACGAATTTCGTTCGAGAGGAAATTTATTCATTGTTGTCGCTCATTTGGGAAAGATTTGGTTTGTAAGGATAGGGGCCGCATCAACAATTCGATATAAAAATTTAGAAAGAGGGTAGTTTTAAGTGTGAATATCTTAGCAGTGCGTTATAGGTACCTAATTATAGTTTAAAGTGATCGAGAATGGGCTCGTTCAACCCCATGACGGGTCGCGTAGTGGTCGAACTCTTGCGGTTGAGGCGGATATTGTCGCCCATTGGAGTCTAAGAAATCATTAAAAAGCGAAAAATGGACAGAAAATTCATCCCAAAGATGTCCTCGTCCGGACATGAACCTAGGGGGTAAAAAAGAAGTTTCCATCAAACGTGTAAAGCGGAAAAAAGACCACAACGTTTATAAGGCCCACACAATCTTGATATTCATAATTTTCTCCTTCAACTTAATGAAGAAAAAATTTTTTAAGAAGACGAACGTTTATATTTCACGAGAGAGCGACGAGTCTCGCATATTAATTTCGAGTCCGTCTCGGAATGGAGGCTAGTACACACACATAAATGGAGAGAGGGCTCTAACCACATCCTTATTATCGCTATGTATAAAAATCGTAATTGGATCATAAAAAGTAATTACGGGTCATTTCTGCTGTGAGTCCGGTCGGAGGGAAATGGAGGCATTATCACGTGATCTTGATAGAAACAACAGCGAGGTAGTTGGTATGCGGGGGCCGGCTACCGCGCGCAAGTCGGGGGCGTATTGTTCGTTAAATGAAATATTATATGTTCCGAGGCCTGTGTTTAGGGTTAGGTGAAAATAATAATTACGAGATGAGACAGTTCGGTCATTAATACTTGTCGTCACGTGGGGAGAGACGATTTTGGAGAGACATTTAGTCGCCGGGGGTTGACCATCGAACCGAAAAATGTGAACTATACACGTTTTTTCGTGTTTTCGACGAGATTGAAAAACGTGTTGAAAGATGGTATTTTATTTTTTTTTTTTTTAAACTAGCAGGTGACCCGCGCGTTGCACCAGCCCACAAGCATGATTGTTCTCTCGAGTGCCAATGACTCCCTCACGGTCTCAAGAGGCAATGTATGAAATTGCAGCGCTGTATAGCTGCGCACCCACTTGTAATAAACTACCGTATCATAACGTTGTTCCGTAACAAATTTCATACGGACCGTTCTTTTACTTCAGTCATGGCACCTCACCAGTAAGTTTTCGTAAATTCGTTTTTTGCATGAATTTTGATTGACCACTTATCGAAAAACGCTGCAAAAGTTTTACTATTTTTTATACGTGAGGAGCGATTGGGCTTGATAGAAGTTAATCAGCTCATATAAATATCAACATGAGGGGTCTTTACAACGCACTCTGCATAATTAAGCAAGTCAATTCACCTATTTAATACAGTGGATGTCTGTAAGAACATACCCCTTAAATTTTTGTTACAAGCGTAATTTCTTCGTATTTTAAGATTAAAAATCCTTTATGATTACTTCAAACTTTCCAATGACACATGTTTGTTAAATTGATTGAATGATTCGGAACCTGCGCTTATAGTTAGGTGAAAATAATAATGGGGTACATGGACAATTAAAAAAAATATAATAATAATGCAAGCTAGAATTAATAATATTGTCGTCCTCATTTCGCGGAAAACTTTCCGTTTCATCAGTCAGGAGCTCAACAAAATTGCGGTTGGAAACCCAGTCTACGGATTTCTAAAATCCCTAGGATATTCTACAAAGAGTCCGTAGATCATCACCATGAACATTCGAAGTAAATGTGTTATAGCCTCGACTGTTGTAATGGCTGTCGACCAGAAACTTGGAAACGTGCTAATAGGATACTAGTTATCTGAATGTAACCGTTAGGAAAAGTAAACAAATCGGCTATTTGAACGCATAAAATCCCAAGGCTCGACTCTAGCATACATGATGGCGATCCTCTGTACTAACTACAAACCAATACTTCAAGTTTATGTTCAAGCGGCAAATATTCCATCGTTGATTATTCTTAAGCCCACGAATGTAATCTGTAGAGGAATTAAACTCGAGTAAACTGGATAAAAAATGGTATTCATCTTTCTAAAAGAGATTCCATTGGAAAAATATAACTTTTTTCAGTATATTTAATATGTTTGGTCACGTGAAGGTTGAAGATTGGAGAGATAACCAGACCCAAAAATGCGAAGCAGACACATTTTCTCATGGATTCTACGCGATTGAATAGTGTGTTGAAATACGACAAAGATCTAGAAGTTTAACCACCTGAACTGGCTGTCATTTTATAGGGGCACTTCCTTTCATCTCGCTCTCCGTCCACTATCTTCCTCAGCTTCTCTCAACATTTGTGTTTCTATGTCCTAATACTCTGTTTAATCCTCAGGTACTTACCAAGAATTGAGTCGTGGATCCAAACGTTAGAAAAGAAGGTGCGACATGCCTGTTTTTCGGACCATGCTCCAGCAAGACGTTTTGTAAGAAAAAGCATCAAATCTCCTAGTTATCATTTCATGGTTAATACGTTTAGAGGATTGTGGAGCCTACATTTCCATAATAGTGCTATCTATGCAGCTATCACCTGCATGGGATAACCTTCCATGGGTTGTCAGACAGAGCCCTACCCACTATCGCTTCGAATGCAGAAAAGCAGAAAGCTTTCGACAGTATGGTTGGCAGAAGGTAAATATCCACAAAATTTAATCAAGTACGTCATAACTCATTTGATTAATTAACTAGAATAAAAATTTAAAGATCGGAAAGAATTGATATTTTCATCGCCCTGGTTTACAAACGAAACCGTTCCCCTCTCTCCGGATTTCCTCACTGTTAGCTACCACACTTTCCGCCCCTTCATTTCATCAAGTGAACGCACATTGCAATATTTAGCAATTAAAACTTACGTCTCTCATTCTGTGTTAACACGCAAAGCGGAAAAAAAGAAGAAAATATGCACCTCTTACCGGGGTCTTCCTTCATATTTTCTCCTGTTCCCACAAAGTTATTCAATGCAGGTGAGAAATGGGAAAATTCGGAGTAACGGAGACGTCGCGTGTACGAATTTCCAGATGGCGGCGTTGAAAATATTATGTACTTAAACGAAAATAATTGCGAGGTGGAACATGGATATTAACCTAAACTAGTCAACTGTTTCCACGTCCAATTACGGGGTGTTATTAAAAAAATGAACTAGGTACATACTCATTTTTAGTTGGTTACGTCCAACTAGAAAATGTTTCACTATTCGGTATTACTAGGTACAACAGCAATCTCACCTATTTGTCAACACTGCAATCAATGTGTAATGTGTGTAATATTGAATATTACCGTCATTGGAAATTTTGTTGGTTTAATCATGCTAATTATTAGAGGCATTTAACAGCCTGAAGGAAGTACATTTCGGGTTTTGTCTAATTGAGGTCAAATCTATAATTCAACGTACACTTAAGAAAATGTAGAGAATAAAATATGGACATAAGAAAAGTCTGTCAAGTTAGCTTCCGATGTTTAGGCAACATGATTGTAGGTATTGATCATTGAAATGTTTTAAATAATCGTAAAAGAAGTAGAAGCTTGTTACAACGATTCATGGGACAAATGGGGCGGGATATGTTCAAGCTAACATCAACTCCTTCAAAAAGAGAGTAGACATGTGTTGCAGGTCAGACACGCTAAATCTATACGGGATTGAAAAATGATATGATTTAGTTGAAGTTGACATAAAATTATTAAACCGGCTTTCCCTAATTAGAATCGGCAGATTTTAAAGTGATGAACATATGGTTGATGTACTTAACGTTTGCGCATGCGCAGAGAGATGTATTGATTTGTAAGCGATTCATAGGAGACCATCTAAATCCCAACTCGCACAATCCCTGAATTTCATCAAAATCGTATGAAAACTGTAGGACTGTTATCATGCTGAAATTGATATGAGATCATTAAACCGGTCTTCAAATTTGGAGATTCCATATCGTCTTCTTGGACAAATTCCAGTTTGAGAGCGAAAACGTTAAGCAACTAATGTAGATAGTTGTTGTGAAGGGCCTACTATTATATTGCAAAGGTAGTACATAAATGTTGGCTGCAAACGGTTTCTATTCTTTATCATCCATTTCAAAGTTTAGAAACATTTCTTTCGGGTTTAATATTTCTCTAAATTTATCTGTACTCTCAAAAATTTTGTTTTATTTTATTCCTAGGCTTACTATAACAAACATTGACACCCTCCAGCTCGCGTTTTGGAAACGGAGTTGAAATGTTTTCAGATACTCATTTATTTTTCAATGCTGAACGTCTGGATTGCGATAAAGGTCCTTAGATGTAAGTAATATAAAATAACGATAAAATGCACTAGACGTGCGGGTAATTCACGCTGAATCCGGATATTTAGTCAAAAGTTGAAAAAATTCGTTTTCAATAGGAGAAATGTGGGTTTTTATGTCACCAAAACTTTTTTTTTCTTGAGATAGAACTTTCAAAAACTCAACTCGCAAGAACGGATTGAGGTATAAAAGTACAGCGTTTTGCTTTATTTTCGGCCTTGCTTTACAATAGTGTTAGTTTTTCTTTACATCAAGCAGACACCCTACATATATACACATATAAAATAGTTATTTGTCTTGGTCTTTCCTTTTTTTTTTGTCGAACAATGTATACATTGAATACTTCTATAATATGAAAGAACTCATGAGCACGACTATTGAGTAAGGTCAGTCGGCTGGAATAGCAAGGGAAACATCATTGGGAGAAATCAGCTTCGTTGGCTCCTCTCGGCTTGCTCGGTCTCCTACTGGGGGAGGAAGGTGACGTACTGGGTGAATTGTTTACGGGCGATTGACCGAGATGACTAGTTCCCGTTACGGGCAATTGATTTCTGATACTGTTGATTTTTCTTATTGATTCGAAGCTGTTAAAAAACCTATTAGAGCTCCGGCGCGTTTTTCTCGAGAGATGCCTAAAAATCGGCATTTTGTCGAGAGTGAGGAGGTTTGAAATGCTTTTTATACCGTATGTCGTTATAACCATTACATTAAATTAGAAGGTAGGTATAGTCAATCGATGTAGTAAAATGAATTAAGAAATGAACCGTCAATCAATCAGGCAATTTTTGCTAGATGTTAGTGTTTACAAATGTGAAAAAGTAACGACTGGGTCGGGAGTGAGCCATATCGTTGGGACCCACCTACCAACTGCTGAAACTGTGCAGTTCTAGCAATTATGAACAAAATCGACATGGACTTGTCGTTTGCACAGCGCAGGGAGCACAAAGAAACAACTCATATTGGGGTGATAAAATAACTACTTCCAACAGTTAATTAGGCTCAAAAGATCTTATTCTTAGAATATACAGAAATTAAGCTACAAGAATTCACGGAATGGGAATAGATGTTCCCACAGACACCAGCCGTCCTTCATGTAGCCGAGTAAACCAGCATTGCAGTTCTGTCCGGCTCTATATATATTATACAACAGTAAGACCGACCTTATTAAACCAACCATTCACAACTATTTTACAAGTTAGAAGGAATCGGACCATCAGACTAAGAGAAATTTTATTACAGATAGAATTTACGTTTTACTCATGTACAGATCGAAATAGTAATTTGCGAGCAATAAAACTGACCATCTAAAGCCTCATCGCACACCCC
The DNA here is from genome assembly GCA_031894815.1 of Creontiades dilutus. Lineage (NCBI taxonomy): Eukaryota > Metazoa > Arthropoda > Insecta > Hemiptera > Miridae > Creontiades > Creontiades dilutus. The sequence continues at coordinate 3,393,420 of JAVIWC010002084.1, forward strand.
CTGACTGAACATTTCACCAAAATCGTATGATAATAGTAACAACGACGTTTGTAACAAATATTTTCGCCGATTAATACACTCAAAGAAAGAAAAAGATACGGAACAAAAGATAATCTAAAATGGGAGGTGAAATTTTGGTCTGGGGAAAAAATTATTTCTCATACCTATACCGGAAACAAGGTTTCCACTACCTACAGGTACACTTGAAAGTAAAACGAGGGAGCGCAAAAAGTTGTAAAGGTACCTAATTTTATTTCAATGGTGTATAGAGCACCTTCATCCGCACGTACTTCATTTGATGTAATTGCAAATGAACAAACTACAGAATAATTAACAATTTTTTGGAAAATTAATAAATGAAAATCAATAATCGTATAACCTATTACTGGTGAGATAGTTATTTTTTTCCTTCTTCAATTTTTCCCATTTTATTCAGAGTATTCATTAGAGAAGGTAAATAATAACAGGGTGATTGGATACTTTGATCAATAGAAACGGTTGTAAAGAATATGTTTTGCCTCAAATTAAACAATCAGCATACTTGGTTTCTGGCCATTGCTAGCCATAAAATGGTTCGGTTGTCTCGAAAAAACAACCTATCCTGCCAGTTAATGAATTGAATGAGATTCTATTTGGTTTCTCGTTGACAATATCATTTCTCAGAGCACTCGAGTCGTTTTGCGCCGATCGCGGTCCAATACTTTATTACAGTCTAATGACTCAAATGAATCACGATAACCGAGAACTGTAATTATTATAAACGCGATTTTCTCTCGGCGAATGCCCTCATTACGGTTTCAATAATCCGGCTTTTACATCGTTAGGGTGGTTAGATTGGTCGATTTCATTCTTGCTTGTTAATGTTCTCACATCTGATGATTCGAAATTGATATAATACCATGAGGAAAGAACAGTAGATGTTGATTTAAATACTCACTAACAAGTTTACTTGAAAATGGAAGATTAAGTCATTACACATGAGGAGAATGATTGCCACACATGCCACATATTAAGATCAAACCAACGTCCCGGGATTCTACTTATACATAATTAGTGATGGAAAATTTACTGTCATATATCTTTTACTCCGCTTAAAACCTTCGTTTTCATTTACTTTCGAGATTTTTTCCTGTTTCCGACCTGACAAGAACGCGCATAACTCCTACATTTTTTCGGAGTAATAGCAAATCTGAAGATACCGTTGGAACGAGCGTGGTGCAAGATAATATTTTTGGAATGATTCAGATGAGACCAGGTGCCCCCAAAAAAGTATAACCTAGCGATGAAATAAAATTCCTTTAAGGATTGTAAAAGTTCTATTAGTAACAACTTCAAAAAACAAAAAATAAAACATGTTTTGTTACATTCATCCGACAATTAATGCGAAATAGCTATCTATTTTATATATCATCAACTTGTTAGTACTCAAATTGGAGTAAAACGATACCGACCTCCTTTTTATCTATCAGTTCATTGCCCCGAAAGGATTTTTTTGAAAGAACACTTTTTCGTAATACTAATTCATGTTTACTCATTCAAAACCCATTTTTTCGGTTTCTAGCTCATGTCGTACCTGAAGTTTGGAAGATGACGGAAACCATTGTGAGCATTTGGACGAGCTCATTTTCACAGTCTTATAAGACATTAAAAGCTGATTCAGGATACGCTGTCAAACGCATGAAAAAAGTTTGAGTTAAAAAGAACAAACTTGGATATTTTTGAGAAAAAAAAATGTTTTGAGTTACGAAACATTGATATTACGAGGAAAACATTCTTTCAAAAAATCATAATTGGCAACGAACTAGGAAAGAAACGAACGGTTGGCGGCACTCCACTTTACACTTGAGTATTGAACGTTTAACTTCAATGAGCTTTTCAATAGTAATTCTTGCGTGCATGGTGGTAGGAAGGAAACAAGTTTTCTTCAATTGTTTTAAAAGTTCATGTTCAAGCAAGTCTTCATTTGTGATCACATGTTTGTCAGAATTTTTTTGTCCTGCGTTAAATTGTCGGTAAAGTCCGGGGGCGATAAGCTGAGGGGATGCATTCAACAGCGCAGCAGCAACCAAATTTGAAGAGATACAGGCGATCTAGTTAGGGCAGCTGATTACGGTTGGCCGCAAAAACCGCTCAGGCATTCACCAAAATGGAGGTGAAACCTTTTGAGGACCCACTGCAGTGTGATAAAATTGCAAAAAACTTGATTGCAGCTACTATTAAAGTACCCGAACCATAAGAACTAGACACCAAAAGTTCACTAGAGGAGCTCAAATTAGGAAGAAAACATTGCCTTAGCTTACTCGTCTCTAGCTTTTTCAGCAGTCGAGGCGAACACCAAACATCTGCTAAACAGTTTTCAAAATGCATGCGTAGATATGATAGAATTGATTGCTGATGTAAGCAAGTAACATCAGGCTCTCAGAGTAGAGATCATGAACGGAATTAATCCTTATTTAAATAATCCGACCGCCGTTAATTGCCAAATGGGATGTCACACCTTGTTGCGTCCCGCAGAATGTTGTTTGTGAAGGACTTTGTTCGGATAGAAATCGCCAAGAGTGGTTATTGTTCAAGAAGCACAACTCTGCACAATCAATGTTGTGCATGTGTTTTATGATAAAATACCTATAATAGTTTGCTTCTGTTTGGATTTTAGACACGCGGATGTCTGCAGACTGTTCCTAAATTTGGGTAGGTAGATGTCCCTCTCCTTAATCATTAATATCAGAAAAAAAAGAAACTGCGTGATTCATACGTATTCAGGGTATCTTTGCACAGACAATTATCCTCAGATTTAAACAACTTTTGTTTATAGGGTCAGAAGTAATGCTATCCCATGAATCCTCGGCTCCTGAGAGAAGTGTCCTCCAGTATCGACAACCCAATTGTAATACAACGTTGTACCCGACCCATCTCAACCATCTGACAATAGCACGTCAAAACAATCTGCAATCGTCCATGTTCAACCAGGATGAACAATTTACGTGCCTTTCCTTATCTGAAAAATGTGAAAAGGATAGGTAGTAACTGATAATTGTCCTCAATTCGTATAGGAAACCACTCAAAACTTTGCAAAGTAAGTCTCTATCATCCTGAGGCTGACTGGTTTTGCAGGAACGAAAAACTAGCGACTTGAAGCTACTCGTATTTCTGGAATGATGTAGCGCAAATGCAGGGTGGAAACCACTTTACAAGCGGGATATTACACTTGAACAAGTCACATACTGCTGGTATTGGACATTTTCTTCACTTCAGGCTGTAAAAATTTCTTTTCATTCTTTGAAGATATATTCCTGTTTGTTTGCACTTAGTGGTTCTCTGGAAGCACCTATTTTTTTATACCAAACTATGAGTTGCATGAAAGAATGGGCGCTACGCCAAATATTGCATTAACCTATCGTAATGATATTATTGCAATGCCAAATTGTTGACCTTCGTGATTATGTACTTTAAAATATACATTTCACAAGTCCCGTTAGCAGAGCAATACCGAATGTTTTCGTCTGTTGTGTCGAACACGGAATTGTGTCAATAAGGACACCTCAAGCGAGATAATAATATCCGAGTCCCGTATTTTCAGTATTAGTTCAGCATTGAACCTTTCATTTTTCTTTCCAGGTTTTTTGCCTTCGAACGAGCGACGGTAGTATCAAGAAGTCCGTCATTACCGGTCGACGTTAAGGCATCCGGAGATTTGCAATTCAATCGAGTCCAACTAAACTGCGGGTAATAAAGGTCCTGAGGCAGCCGTAAGTGCGAAATATTCAGCTTTTAAATGACTTCTGTTCACCGAGTTAGCCAGGAGTTGTCAGTTGTCCCGTTCCTTGGGCTCGATCCATTGGATACGATTGTTTTTATTCACTCCCAGCGTTCCATTCTTTACTTGAATAATATTAAAAACCATAACCGCAGTTGAGCCGTCTCAGTCAATCAGCCACAGTTAAAAGCAAATTTTTGTGATTTTTTTCGTTTTAGAACATTTAGAAAGGACGATATGTGATTCAGTTTTTTCTTAGCAGTTCAAAAGAACAACAAACAAAAAATCATCCGAATTTGATAAGCAGTTTGATATTTTATTTATTTATTTTTATCATTTTTTTGTTTGATATTTGATAAGCAGTTACGAACTACACAAATATCGGAGTTTGTGATTGGTGGTAACATCATTTACCTAGGATTCCACTGGTTCCTACAACATAGTCCAAATGGCATTAGGTATGTGTATAATATATAAAAACATTAATGTTAAGGGTATTGAAAGAATTCGAAAAAACGAATTTTGAAATCGATGACCTTTTCAGTGACAGATGATGACAAACTTCTATTTTGTAATCTCCATTTTTTTTCTTCAATATTTACAACTACGGATCCCCTGTAACGTAACCACATAAACTTGGGATGTACTATAGATGCTTTCCTCTTTTTTAGCAGACTGCAAAATATTGTTATTGGCATTTATATACCAAAATGTGGTTTTCAATTATTTGTTCAACTTTTCCGCTATTCTATGATCAATTTTATCCTAATGATTAGGTACTTATTTTGAATTTGGAAATTATATCGTGGACCCTCCTCCACGTCATTGAACTGTGGGAATATGGGGGTACTTCCATTGTACTTCAATTACAGTTTAAAAACAGAAATCTACTGTTATAGCATTCGTAATTACGTAGGTATTGGAGAAGTTTTGTGTTAGCTAGATATTTTCTAATGTACTAATTAAATGAGGCTTGCATAGTTCAAGATCTTATTGATGGCTTTCACCCGCAAACAAAGGTTTACTAAACGTAATGTAGCAGTATTTCGTTTTGTCGAACGAAAATCAAGTTTACCTTGGGCACAACTCAGTAACATCCACATGCTAGGAGAGTTTTTGATATACAATGTCATTTCTCTAGTATAAGCATCAATACCAAGGCGCATTATAATAGGTGCCAGTCGAACGGGCGCAGAAGATCTCGAGTCAGAATCTACTTAAATTTGAGAGAATAAGACTTCAGTAATACTCGATATAAGAAACTTGAATAATATGGAACATTTTGACCGTCCATTTAGCAACTAATCACACTAACTAATTTGATTGTTCGTTGGAACTTAATGAAGAAAAAAAACCAAACGTTTGACGATATTGAACGCTCTGAAAAATTACTTCAACTTCTTGAGATGAATTCATCATGTTAACTATGCATTGCCGTTGATTTTTACTTGGAAGGTATGCAAATTATCGCGCTCATATTTCAACCATATATTAGATTTATTTTTTTAATCTCTGTTTATTTCTTAGTCGGAATATTCCTAAATTTCCTTGAAACTTTTGGACACTTGAAAGTTAATTGAGCATTTTATTGAACGATAGCGGCCAATTGTGCAGAAGTGGTTCAGGGAATCACTTTGAGTTAGAAACAACCCAAGTAATAATGTTCGTGTTTAAAATTGTTTATTCAGGTACGAAAACCCTACTTCAGTAGATACGTTATATAGCAAGTAACCTTTGAGCTTGTAGTAACGCTTATTTTCATGTATTGAGAAAACTGAACCAGTAATTGTACAGTTATTGAATGTGATGAAGTAAATATAGAGACCACTATTTTAGGCTACAGGTAACTGAAGTAGAACTTATAGTTATTGGTGCGGATGTTAGTTAATAGTTGTAATATTGGATATAATTTTTAACAGTATAAATCTAGTTTCATTTACCTTTGCCGGAGAAAGCTGGTCATTTTGAGATAAATATGTGGTTTAGCAAAGAGTGAGTTTTTCCGTTTGAAAGTTTTCGTTTACAAGAGAGGAACAGGTGAAATGATAGTTACAGGTTGCCACATGGCAGTTTTGTGGGCGATACATTATCACTTGTGGAAGTGTAGGTGGTAATTATCGACGATAAACTGGCAATTTGAATGAAAACGGATAGTGAGGAGGATTTATGTGGGGTTTCATGTACAGGTTGACACGGCGAATAGGTGACAAGACAATGGTACTTACGGATTTGGCTATCTGGTGATGACTGGAGTATAAGGGGCCGGTAGACACCCGAGTGCTCACGTCTGTCAACATTTCTAAATGATAGGGTATCAAAGTCAAACTATTTGCATGGTCCAAACCGACCAACGACACTTCACAGACTGTGGTCGCCGACGAAGGATCGTGGTGGGGGTAGCCGGGCTCCAGAGAGGGAGGAGGCACCGGGGACACGGAGGCGTGGCCGAAACGAACCAATCAGAGCGAGGCTCCGCCCCCTTCGTCGGTCTTCAGTCCTATCGACCTTCCGTCTATCCCCTACCTTCTGAGATCCCACTCTCGTTCTTCTTCTTCTTCTTCGCGTAGACCTCACGAAGAAGAAAAAGGCACAGTGAAGAGATGAAACGGCTAGCAGGGGGGTTTGCTCCCACTTGATCAGTCGACAGAGCATTACTCTACACTCAAAGTGATCTCTTCAACCCATAAACTTCCTTCTCTAACTCTCGACTGTGTAGTTGTTCTCTCCCTTGTCTTTTCAGAACATATTACCGGCCGCTTCTTCGTCGCCCACCTCCCTCCCTTCAATTGCGTCTTCAATCGCCCGACGAAAAAACTTTTTCATCACTCTCCCCTCGGCCCATTATACTGACTGGATCCCACCGTAAACTTACTCCTCAGCGCGATGAATCTTCTCGATTGTATCCGACTGCTTTCCCCCTCAAACTGCCCAAGCCTACAAAGAATCTTCGGAAATGTGCCCTAGACAACTTCTATCAACTAGACCTAATGTTGGACACCTAAGACTACACCAGAGGTGCCCAACACCCCTAAGCGTCATGCCGCACCCCCCCCCCCCCCCCCCCTAAACTAAGCAGACATATCGCTGAACCAATATTATTAACCAGCCTGAATTCGACTTTTTACGTTTATACCTTCTGAGGTATCGGGGAAAACAGTAATTTTACAGTGTCTTCATCAAAATGTCAGTTACAAAGGAAAATTAGCTCCAGAACGGGAGATAAGAAGCCACGCAATTTCCACGCTAATAGCTTCATTATCAAGCTCATGAAGCAATATATATATTTTTTTAAATGAACAAATTCCTGACAGTATCTATAACCTATATGGCAATCTTGCAATTTTCAACTGGAAAATTGTGGAGGAGAAAACTCAGATATCAAAGTAACTTGTACTAATTGAAAAATCAGAAAATAATTAGTTTTCCATTCGGAAAATTATGTTGCTTGTAGTTACGAGTCGAGTTACTCAACTGTTTAAGAATAAATTACTGGAGTTTCCGAGTAAGCAACAAATGGTCATACCTACTACACTACTTCTACCATGCCTTCTATGCTGAAATGAAGAATGTATTTCTATGACGTGTCCGCATGCAGTACATTGAACCTTCGAAGGCTATTTGACATCGGCTTTTGTTTCGTACAAAGAGACAAGTTAAGGTTGGTGCTCACAGAGTTATATGTAAGACGAAATCATCAAGCTACCTTTGGGGCAACTAGAAGCCCACCACGAGCTATGAAGACTCATTGATCAGCTGAAAGACCCTTGCGTCTAATTTCGTTCCTAATCGATCTATCGTGCCGAAATATAAATGAGGCTGTTTTGATGGCTCCTAAAGTGCAATTATAAGATATGGAGGAGTGAGGCACCAAGTTTAGATTCCGTAAATAAAATACGTAGATCAGTGATCTGCATAGGAGGGTTATCCTTATAAAGAAATAATAAACCTTTTTATAATGATTTGCGGGGTTTTTTTAGTTAACTTCTACCCTGTTCCAGCGGATGCAGGATATAGGTACGAATTGGACATGGGGACTTCTTTATAATGCAAAAACTAACTATAAGATTAGGTCGTGGTGAAAGTCGAAGGTATTAAGCCACAGATGTCAAAGCCAGGACACCTTGTTACACCTGCAACCTGACGTTGAAATCGTCGTTTTCACAAATCGTGTTACCTTCTCACGAAGATCATTCCGAAGTCGGGGTCTGCGGGCCAGGCGATTGGGTTTACCTCACCTTCAACACCTCAAGGTCATGCGTTCTTTGCCTATCCTGCACTCCGTCCATGTAACTAATTGTCTCTCAACAGATCCTAATAACTGAAGCACATTACTAGGGAGATCCCAAAAATAAGATTACCCTGTTCTAAAAAAAAATTGAAGTGCTAACATGAATTTGAAAGAAAAAACTGTTAGTCACACTTTCATACTATCCACATGGTCGCCATCGGTTGCTTCACATTTACTAAGTCAAAAGTTTTTATAATCCGGGAATCAAAAAAATATAATATATTTTTTTGATTCTGGGGATTATATGAATGCAAGTTTGAATATATAGATAAATATAGGTATATAGATAAATGTGAATATTGAGATACTTATTATCTCAATGGCGTCTTCTGGGATCATTGTTTGAATGCAAGTTTTAAAGGAAGGGAGCTTCTGAAAAATGAGGCATCCACTGACATTCAGTTCCATGTGTATATTATCACCCAACCGCCAAACTGGGAAACTAGCTTTCCGTTTCCTGTTCGTTTATCTCATTTCTTCTCCAAATCCAATTGTTTTGATCGATTATCTCTCTGGAGCAACGAATATTACCACATATCGTTCTTGTGAGGTTTTGAAAAAATGTTGAGCGATCCAAAACAAATGCCGATGTTGTCGCGCAAATTTCTATTACCTGCTCGGATGTATCTAGAATTACAGGAGTCTTTTTGGGGACGTTATTGGTCACCCTTCGTTTTAACCCTGATCTTGCACCAAGTGATTTCCACCTCCTTCCTCGTCTCAAACAGCATTTAGAGGGCAAACGACTCGCTACTGAGGGGGGCTTCAAACACGAAGCAGAAAGCAGGTCTTCCAGTTTGGCGACTAACTGGCGCAACACTCCAAAAACTTGTCCAGTATGGTCCTCCTTGAGTTAATCCCCCACTAACGAATTCCAAATTTCCAAGGCTTATTCAAGAGAGGTTTGTTACATGGAAATCGAGATCGAAAAAGGTGTAAATGATGAAGATATAACGATTTATCACTGATGCTCCATCCATCCACCACCGTTCGCAATTGAATTTGAAACTTCTGAAATATGTTTCAAAACTAACAAAAAAAGTCTAAATTTACTAAATTTATCAATTAAAAAAAAAAAAAAAAAACGAAAAATTGGCAGTACAAGCCATTTGAGCAACACTTGAATCGATTGCATGTTAAACTTAATTTTTTTTTGCACAACTAGCCTAAAAGTGGAGTTGAACCAAGTTTCTTCTCTCAAGTTTTTGTAATTTTGAATTTTTTAAAAATAGGGTAAACTTATTACTACTATTACGTCTGAACTTGCTTACGGGCAAACGAAAAAATGAAATAAACCACTTCGCCAAACCCTCACTACAGCGAGCTGTTGCAGTCTCGATTGATGATTCAATCAGTACAGGAAGAAAGAAGCGGAAGTGTTACTGATCTCCTCTCAAAAGGTTCCTTACAGAAGTTTCTTTCAGATCCCCATTCTGAAGATTGTTACCAATGATTTCAAAGGCATTTTGCAAATTACTGATCAAGTTCTGGACTTGCAAACTAATGACGTTAGATATCAAATAATCTATATCAAGGAACTGGAAGTGTCAGTTGACAATACGAGCAATTATTTGCAAATTACCTTTCAACAAACATCATGAGAGGCGTTGATACCAGCATAGCAGTCTGCTCAAGAATCAGTTCACCAAATCCTCATTACAGCGACCTGTTGCAGTCTTGATTGACGACTCGTTCAGCACAGCTAGAAAGAAGCGGAAGGGAGGTTGTGCCTCGGGGTTACTGATTTCTTCTCAAAAGGTTCCTTACAGAAGCTTCTTTCAGTTGGTCGACGGTTACCAAACGATTTCAAAGCCATTTTTCAAATTACTGATCAAGTTTTGGACTTGCCAACCAATGACGTTGGATATCAAACCATCTAGGTATATCAAGGAACTGGAAGTGTCAGTTGACAATGCGAGCAATTATTTGCAAATGATCTTTCAACAAACATAATGAGAGACGTCGATACCAGCACTGCAGGCTGCTCAAGAAATACAGTTTACCCACTACCCATTACAGCGAGCTGTTGCGGTCGTGATTGATGACTCAACCAGCTCAAGAAGAATGAAGCGGAGGGGAGGGGGTGCCTCGGGGTTTCGGATCTCCTCTCAAAAGGTTCCGCTTCCATTCTGAAGGTATACCTACCTACCTCCATTCCTGGAGATCGTGATATACCTTCGCCGTGGAGCTCGTAGCTGCCTTTGCCGCCGAATGGGAATTCCGTGGTATCGGGGAGCGGGAACGGGCAGGTTTTTTTTCTCCTTCCAAGGCCGGAACCTTCCGCGGGGGTTTTCGACTCGGCCGCTTGAGCGAGATATGCAAACGCGCTCTGGTCTCCGGTTTAACTGGCTCTGTCCACGCTCACGTCGATATTCCTGTTGAGTTCTGGTTCTCGTTTCACAAACCAGAATGCAGAATGTAACAAACAAGGATTTACATCTAACCCAAGCAGGTATATCCTTTTGGTTTATTATCCAATACTGTTGGGTAATACACCTAGGGCGTTTACTATGGTTGTACATTTTCAGTTACGCTTTGATAGCTTTGTTATTTATTTTAAAATTGACGAGTACAATATGTTTTGAAACAATAACAAAAAACTCAGTTGCTGCGGTCAGGTGTTTGTCTTAAACCCGCTAACTGTTGCAGACCAAAATTTTCATCCGATATTCTTTTGTTCAGCACATTGTGAACTCGTTCTACTACCCTTCCTACCTGGTACCTATTATGGTGTTAGTGATGGAAAATAGATAGCCTTGAAAGTGAGAGTGTTTATAATGATACACCGTGCCCGAATTCATGCGCCGATGCACTAGTTTTGGTGAACTAAGCAATAGATTCTATTTCAACAGCAATACGTGCTTCTTTGTCTGTTCTGGGTCAATTGAGTCAGTCGACCTGGCAAAATATTTTGTTAACGTTTGTCAAACTAGAAAAGATTGGCATAAACCATGAAAAATATGTTCTGACCTTCATCGCTCAGTGGGTTTGTAAGCTGATACAGATCTTGCGACCTAATACGATTTGTTCTTGCGATCTTATTTGTGAATGTTTTGCAAGTTGGTTCAGTGCTACTGCATATGAAGAAAACAACTTCCTATCGTAAACATATGCCTAATGATGTTTTTTATTATGTTTTTAACTATTATTGTCTTTGTTTCTCAACTAACAGATTTTTGGTATCACTATCACGGCCCAAATGATCTAACTTATGACGCATGGGTAAGCCCCATTCAGCCTTTCTCGCCCTGGCGCAATCGCCGTTAACCTTTAATGTTCCTGTTGTTGGAGAAACTTCGAAACTGATGAAGACTTTTTTCGCGGAATTGACCAGTTTACAAAGAATTCCAACACTGACCAACACTGTCCTGTACTGTCCGTGAAGTTATAATGAAAAGGTTTGGATGAATCATTATAACATCTGTTAATTTACATATCTCCATATCAATGGATTTTCTAATAAAATGCTATCGATTGCAACATTTGCTGAATAATTCGCAGATTTCAAACTCCGGTATCACCAGAATTTATAGATGAAATGTTGAAAAATCACGTGATACAGAAATATCTCTGGACCATAAACAACATACTACAGAAAGCGTTGGAGTATTATTATTATTTAAACCCCTACCATTGCCTTAATCAGGAAAAGTAATTTCGCCTCTATAAAAAAGTTAGTTTTGTTGCTTAGTGATAATAGTAGAATAACTGCAAGAAATTGTATTACTCAGTTGGTTATATTTTATATATTGAATTTAATTTATTGAATATCCAATATGATTAGGGATTAAGGTTAATGTCACTTCCCTTGATCGAGAACTGGAAAATGTACTCGTATAACTGAAAATGAGGAAATTTTATTTATTACAGGGTATTTTGGAAGTGGTGGGCCAAAAAAGTCAAAACGTTAAATTTGGATCCAAATCACTATTTACAGTACGAAATTAGGTGTATGCCAAAAACAGACTAGTCTAAAAAAGTGCAGTGCAGATTGGTAGATCAACTTTTTTTTTGGAAAAATATGGGTAAACCGCACCTTGAATCCCATCTCGTTTTATCAAAATTAAAAATAAGGTGAATTGATTTCCCTATTTCCTGTTATTACAGTACTGATTCGAAATATCGCAACTTCTTGTTCTGTTTGTCAGCGCTTTCAACAACAAGCTTTGATTAAAAAAGAACTGCCTCAAGACCTTCTGAAATTCCTTTAGTCAAGATGTCTGAAAATATTGGAGGAATTTAAACTGAAACATGCCTTTTTTTCATAAATCACAATTTCAAATGGTGAAATGTTTTGGCAATAGAAAACAATTCAGCCAAGTGGGCGATTGGATACTTGAACTAGTTCTACCAAGTTGGCAATAAGATGGTGTCATGAATGATGGTAGTTTCTGAAAATAATACGAATTGCTTATGATTTCTCACGATTCACACTGATTTCTACGGTCCGCAGGAGATGCGAAATTTTCTTATGAGCTTTCCCAGTCCTCTTTAACAACAAAGCAGCGGATTAGCTGAGAAAGTTGTGGGCATTGGGAATTATTTTTGGTAGATTTTGAGAAATATTAAGAGGACCACAATTTGAACCTGAATCTTTCAAATTATGGAAATTCGCCAGTGGCTGACTGTGTACACATTAAACAAAGTTTTTGGCAATCAATCAAATAAATTAATAGAAGAAAATGACTCACCGAAGGAGCGCGAGTTCTCTCGCAGTTCGTAGCGTCGCCGTTGGTTTCGATGTTATTAACCTGCAACAACAACATAATAATTACAGCTCTCAGCTGGCTTCATATACAACACAGTGCATGAATACTTCATAACATCTAAATTGATAAAAGAATTACTGCACCCTCAGGAATATAAGTTACCTTTTTCCCATCTTTGAAAAATGCATTTACCTAGACATTTAAATAAATCAATCACCAACAATTAAATGAACTGCACTTCATAGCAAACTGATTTGCTCAAAATCGTTTCATGCAATAATAACGAGTTTCAATGATTTGTGCTGTTCCGCGAATTTCTAAATACAATTAAGCCGATGACAATGGAGAGTAGATTAAAAAAACAGTTTCCCAATATTTTCTGAACTGAAATCCGTTATGAGTTATTCTGAACGATTCCTGAAGTGTAATGCATTTTTAAACAAATATTGGTGTTCGTCAAATGGTCTGGGCTCATCGAAATGCAATGTTTTGAATGTTCCCTGGACCTTTGCCTTCACTCATCATTCTTACTCGATCCGTTATAACGTTATAGCAAGAGTTTCTGTGGTTCAGAATCTTGATATAGTTTCGGATGGCCTGCTCCAAATTTCGGATCGCATACCACCCTTATTAAGCAGGGAGATGAGAATGCTAGAACATGCTACCAATCCTGGAATATGCCTCAGTGACGTGGTCCCTGCACTACAAATTTTTCAACCGTCTGGAGAGAGTCCACCACAGAAGCCCTCCCGCACGTTGCATTTTAGTTTACGAAGTTTTTAGGCATTTTTTGTCACTGAATGCCCGCAAACCGTAGAAATTGTTGCATATTCTATACAATTATATCGCCTAATCGAACTATGGCTCAACAACAATAGTATTTTTGAGAGTATCGTTTCAAGTGTAAGTAAATAGATCGTGTACACACATACAAATTCGGTAATATTCGAGATTTTGGGAGGGTTTCTTCGGAGGCCGTGAGATTTGTTTAAAATTCAGAAATCTGAGGCTTATAGAAAAATGATATTAAGCAAAGGTTTATTTTGTATCAACTCAAACGCTTCATACAATAAAGGCTCAAGTTTCAGAAAATAATGATTGGTATAGGAATAATTTCGAAAATCGCGTGTACCTGTTTTTTTCAAGGTGTGTAGGATAAAAAAAAATTAATGAACTATAAAAAATCTGTTTGTCTGCGCGCAGTCAACACTTTTCTGCATAACTATTGGGTCGAAATGAGTTAGGTCAATTTATAGAATACATTGAACCACTCGATACAATTGTTTGCGCTTCAAACAACTGAGAGTCAGAACAGAAGAAATGGTCAACATAACTGTGAATTCCAAAGCGACTTTGGTATCCTACCCTGCAAAATGCAGGAGAGTTTTTTCTGTTTTCTCTCTGTACCCTTCATGAACGTGCAATTCCTGACTATAATATAGACCACTGACTACGTAGAGTGGGTAATAAAGTTTATACGAAAAGTAGCATAGAATTCATAAACATTTCGTAATAACTTGCACTGCATTCAAAACGATTTGTCCCGTTTCCATTGGTATCTTTTTTCAGGTTAGAAACATTGACAGAGTAATTCATATCCGTGTGAGATTTTGTACGAACAGTGGACAATCACGATGCCGGTGATGAATCTCTTATCGTTTACGACATAAATCGGTCGATAACGTGGAAATGTGAGGTAGGAGCAGCTCACTTTATCATGTTCCGTGTCGCGTCAGATTCCGTCTAAATTAGTGTGCCGAGGATTGAGAGCTCCCGACTGTGAATAATGGACGGTAAAGAGTAGGTAAGATCTGTCACCATAAACGTCGCGTGAAAAATCGGCTATTCTCCACACTCACGGTCAAGCAGAAGCACATAATTGCACCTTGGAAACGTTGAGAAATGTGTGGGTGACTTTTTTCCTTCAAAGCCTGGATTATTATTCAGCTTCCACGCGAACGAGAATTCAAGATTTACCATTCTAATGAAACGTTGGTGTTTACGGTATCTAAAAACCACAACGCGATCCCATCCCGTGTGACATAATCCGTCCTAATTCGATAATGACATAGCTCACCATTACACAAACAAAAAATCCTTGAATTATTACATAAAGGTGTAGTATTCTGTATTAGATAATCCTCTTCTTTGTTAAAAATGTATCGTTTCTCTGTAATGAAGGATTGTAATGTACAACACTGTTTTTTGCCTCAAAATGGTTAATTGACTTCATTATACAAAAAATGGTCACATTTAAGCACCATTTAACATCAATATAATTGAACATGTACTTAGGAAAATTGTTGCATTTAACCATGTTGCATGACGTAAATGTTTTTAAAATTTTTTAGTAGACGATTTTTTCCTGGGTTATCTCAGTAAAATGGTCAACATCCCAAAGTAACTATTAAAAACCTATACTTTCAGAAAAAATGTTACGTTTTTTATACCACCGATACTATCTCGGTTTTTTTCAAGTTAGTTTCAAGAGAAGCTATTTACATTTACTTCTGCGACTTTGAAAAGTCATTTGTACGTAATGTATTTTAGCTGTATTAAAATCAAACCTCAATAATATCTTCTGTACGCGTTCATTCCTCCTTGAATATGAACGAAGAAGACATTGTGTTTCTCTTTAAGAACAACAATTTTACATATAATAGTTGTAAATTCAACTATTTAGTTTATAAAAGGGTTTACGAACCTGTAAGATAAAAAGGAACAATAATTAAAGCTCTTATTCAAGGGATGTTCGATGCAATCATGGGCTGTAATCAAATCCGAGAATTACTCACAAGTTATTTTCGATTTTTCCCCAACCGGTTGGTGTGCCAGTCGTGATATCTCGTTGTTACGGTTTTTAAATTGTGGCGATGTTCACATCGGAAAGAAACAATTTCCCGAGTGACGCAGTGACGAGTGTTTTCTTAACATATACATAAGTGATATATGTAGAACCTAATACAGGAATAATCACCCTTTATGAAATTATTTGCAGCGTTTTTCGGCTCTCTTCGTTTGTACTGTAATTAATTAGTTATATTTAATATTAGTAAAGTGACGTGTATAACTTCGTAAATTGTAACAGAGAAGTTTACAATATTTAAAGCTGCGTCTAATGGGTAGGATGAAAAAAAAAAAAGCTTTCTGAGCGTTGGGTGGAGATGAACGTTCAACGCGGCACCTAATACACCGATCGGTTTCACTACGCAGTCTCTGATTTCAGAAGCTGTTTGAAAGCTCCTCGGAACAGTTAGCCTTCATCGTCGATTCTCTGAGAATCGCCAGCGTAATAAGACGTAACTCGCTCACCCCAGACGAACTCGAAATCAGTCCGCATTCTGATTTTAATCCGTGACCGTCCCGCTACATTAAATGCCTGTTAATACGGGAGCGGCGTGCACACGCGCACTCAATAATTACCGGGCAACTCCTTATTGAATTAAACATTAGAAAAGAAAAATGAGAATGGTTTAAGGTTCGGAATTACGGGGGGGAAAATGTTTCCTTCTGTGGCTTCGGAGAACAGAAAGATTCTCACCTGGATTAGGAGCGCTCTGACGGTAGTGGAATTGATGGAGGCGAGAGACCCCGGGAGTTGTTGTGGGCCAATTAATCATAATTAACTATTTTCCGAGACTCCTGTCGGTGGGGAGGAGTATAATTCATTTAGTAGTAAGGTATGGTATTATAGGCGGTCATTACAAATTACTAACGGCAATAAATTTTACCGGGGGATAGAACCGTTTCCGGCCGACATGGCGGGCGGAGACGGAGTCGAAGAAATGGAAATGAGGGGAAATGAAATAAATATGTGAAGTCGGCGAGGGGTTCCGAGTAACAGCGATGAGGTCCTTCATCAGGATTGCTTTCCTGCACTTCGATTGACTTGCTCAGTAGGAAGTTGATGAAATCGATGATGAAGCAGCAGAAGGGGGGTTAGCAAAGAAAGGGAAATGAAATAAATATGTGAAGAGAGAGGGGGGGGGGGTCGGGGTGGCAGCGATGACTCCGTCATCAGAAACACTTTCCCGTATGTACTCGGAAGTGCTCACTAGAGGTTGGTGGAATCGATGAGGAATCTTCAAGTATACCGTGTAGAGTAGATGATTTCAGTGGAATGGACTAAAATGTGTGTGCCAAGTTTGCAGGCCGTATAGCTTCAAATCAAATCGAAAACTCTTTAAACGAAAATGAGAGATTTCCTAAACAAATTGACAAGTGTAACCAATCTTAAAAAATTTCAAATCTACATTGAGAGCTCTCCAAAACAATTGGACAACATTCTAAGCGAAATTTACATGTTTCCGAACCGAATTGAGTTGTATGTTTCTTTGTTTCTGTGATGTGAAAATTATTTATTTCGGAAGAACCAAATTTCTTTTTTTTTTTTTTTTTTGCACCACCTACAGGCATGAAATCTTCCAGCCCAGATATCGGTCACTGCTCCGCGCTCTCAACTGATTACCAATTCTCCGCATAAAGTATGAAATTCCGTGCGCAGTTTTTCACCCAAGTTAGCATGTTTGTTTGCTCGGCCTACCCCTTCCAATCTCCACACTTCGTGAAATAATCGTGTAATTTATTCGGAGATTAATCTTATCTCGGTAAAGAACTCGGAATCCACGCGAGCACCACCATTCGTGCCGGACCTTTTTTTCTTAAACCAGGGAAACCGGCAAAGCTGTTATGCATACATTAACAATGGCCATTAAACCTTAAAATAATGTATTCACCAAGTTTTTTTTTTCTCATTTCATTTTCACACACGCCTTTCGAATCTTGACTGTTCTATTTTTCTCTTCCTTTTTTGTTCTTTGTTTCTTATTATTCTTTAGTTTTGTGATATCAACAGCTTTCACGTTCTTCGATCTCACGAAAGATATGCTAAAAATGGAAATGAATTGTGAACCAATCCATGGTTGGTTCCTATACAAACGGGACAAGGGCATTTAGAGATTAATCGATTCTACGGTGTGATTTCTACCACGCACGAGCGTTCATGCGAACACTGATCAAAGTTGAAAAACGAAAAAGTTCTATTTATGCAGCATTCATGATTGTATGAGCAAATTTTATGTATTATATTCATGTTCAATATCCAATAACAAATTTTGTTAGCAAGTCTTCTCAAAAGTGAAATATCACTATTTTTGGTTTCTTATTCAATAATAAACCATTGTAATCGTTCTGGAAAAAAAAAAAATTCTAACCCCCCCTGAAAATTTCAGTTTACGTTTCAAAGGGTGTAGAATCCGAATCTGTTTATTTATCCGTTTTAACGACCACTATGAATGAAAAAGCTGACAATGCGGCTTCTTCCCCTACACCCTTCATTTGATATCGACTAACAACCTATTTGATTTTTATAGAAACAAAATGTCTGCAATTATCAGTGTAATGAATGCTATGGATTATGAAGGAAGGCCCATATAGAGAACAAACTTTGGAGCTATATTCACAGATGAAGTATAAATGTACTAGAAAACCATTAATTATACGTTTCTACTCAACTTCACTGGTATTGATGTAGGTAATGGTCAATCAAAATCGTTATCCTCATAGAAGTTTCTTGTTGCCCCTTCACCAAATACGACGCGTGACTTCGTGTTTCATTTGTTAGCGCAATTATTTATTATCGTCAATATTTATGGTTGTCGAACTTCTTAGGTACTGACAAAGTGTTTTATACTGTACCGTAACTTTTGTAGCCTGAGACAGCCCATTGATGGATGGGAAAGCGAGGAATAAGGAAAAGCGACCGTAAAGACGGAGGATTCCATAAGGCACCACCTCGAGCCCGTAAAAGGCGGTTATTAATTATATTCGTCGGAGCATAATGGGGAAGGAGGTTCCAGGGACGTTAGGATTAAACATACTTTTGTCTATAAAGCGGAAAGTGATTGGTGGACAAAAGGCGAAGTAATTCCGCGGGACGAGCGTAAATCTTTCGGAGCTCGCGTTGGCCTTTTCGTTGGAACTCGGGTTCTTTTAACGAGCCGTCAATCGAAGGGATTTTCACGGGAGGTGACGTCATCCTTCACAAATAACGTTTCGTATTTAGATGGGGACCGAAAATAAATTATAACCCAATAGAGTTATTCAAGTGCTTAACATGTTTCAAAGTGTTGTTTGCGTCCAATGGAATCCTTTTCGAGAGATGATATTCAAATTTCATCATATTCGAAATTTTCACTCGCTTTTCGCATTTTAAACAATTCAGAACAACGTTCCAAGGTCTTTAGTTCATTATCAACGAGTTTTTGCGAAGATATACAATTTTAGAAGACGAATACTAAAGATTATATGAAACGATAGAGTCCATCGCACGAAAAAAAAAATACAACAATCATAAAAGAACAGAAGATTGAATCTCACCAGCATTATCATCTTATTCAATAATAAAAACGTAGAACACACAACACGAAAGAAAACGTTGAGCTAGCCAATCTAACTTAAAATCGATTACCCCACAAATGTAAGCAACATGGAATAAGAGGGTTGAATTCGATGAGAGATGGTTAAACCGGCGTTCATCTACTATCCTCCAAATGTTATAAAATGATATTTTATGGATTATAAGTTCACGCAGGCTTGAGACTAAACTGGGAGCAATGATGTTTCATTCGGCGTAATGTTTTTTCATTCGGAGCAATGAAACTCATAAGGGTCCATTTTTGCAACCAAACCCGCACATTCCCTAAAAATATCACGAAAATATGACGAAAATTCCGGAAATCAGGCTTGTTTCAGGGATCCTAGACGCCATAATCTTCTCTGAACCCTGTTGATGAACGGGCTTTCATTTACATGGCATCGGGACCACAGAGAGTGACTACCATTTCTGACCAGGGGCAGTGCTTTTCATAGGTAAGATGTTCATTCGTTTTCTTCTTTGTTCCCTGGCCTTCATAACTGTACGTATCTAGTGCTGTTTATAGGCAGCAATGGATCTTCCTCTTATGAGTCGTTGTACTCTAAGGTTACTCCAACATCGCTCAGCAATCCAAATGTCTTTATCTGGCACCAGGTGACTTTACTTACATCTTCCTTCTTTTTGGAAGCGTCATTTCAACATGCCTAAGCAACCGCAGACCACAGTTCAAGACTGCGGCAACCAGGTCCATAAAGAAGGATCATTCTTTCCCAAGGAGCAAGTAGTCTGCAGTGTTTTTCGACGGTTTTGTTTAAACTTCTTGGCATTTGCGGACAGGCCTCTACACTTGAGTCACTGCTAGAGCGAATAAAAAAAAATCTTGCTCTACTCTCAACCCCTATCTTATTATTCTTAGTCAAGAGGGCTCCATGATACTTGAACTCAATGCAGGCCGGGAAAATATGCATCCCAACTTTCGATGGATATTGGAGACGAGGTTTTGAGTGTAGTGCAATTTAAATCTCCTTCTCGTCCACGTTATAAAGTCTTCGCTCGCTTGTTGCGCCATCAAAATCCTCCAATGCTTCAAGGAAAGCTAAGATGTTGCGATCTTCAAAATCTCGTGATGGTCGAAGTACAAAACCAGGGACTTTCAAGGCATCAATCAGTTTAACTAGTACAAAGCTATATCATGACCAAAGTGCACGGTTGGGAGCAAGAATAGCACCTTTAACTATGTTGAGGTTTGGTTATCATATCAGTGTTGCTTGTAGGAAGGGGGGAGAGGCGTCGCTCACCTGGCGCGGCTGCCATTGCCACCGAGATGGTGATCATCTGCCCCGAGTTTTAAGACGGAAAGTGGTCTCTCCTCACGTCGCATTGTGTTGCAAATGAACTCGGATGTGAAAAGGCCGCCGCGGGTTGACAAAGGGCCTGGAGACCGTCTCGACAATGAGAAGAGCAGGGGGCGTGGCCTTTCGCCAGGATGTTCTCAACTTACTTCCTTCCGACATTACATTACGAGTCATCATCTGCATACGGGGAGATGGGATTTGACAAAGAGATATGGGAAGCAAGTAACCCCGAACCCCTGGCACATACTCATCCTGCACGAATGTAGCATTATGAAATATACTATAATAAAAATAACTATCATCTGAACCGTCCGCTTATTAGGTTGCCCCGATTTGCTTACCTTTTCCTTCATTTTCATCCAGATTTGGATTTCACCAAGCTTTTAGTGCGTACATATTTAGTTTTCCAACTTTTGCCTTGATCAGAATTCTATGTTTGGATATATCCAAGGGATTCGAATATTATACACAGGGTGGATTCGATAGGTACGGAGAAATATACAAGAGAGCCCAATATTCCTAAAAAATATGAAAATCCTCCATCATTATTCAGAAAACCGTTAAATCTATGGTATGAGCTTATGGTAGATGTAGCCAATCAAATTAGGTAGTACAAAGATATTCAAGTCTTCATTATTCACATATCTTATTCAAAATAACCGAATTCAACTTTGTTGAATTGAATAATTATAACTAACCCGATTAGTCATTAGAAATGGGATCGACGTTCACAGCTCTTTACGAGAATCCTTCACCCAAGCTCGGTGTCCTGAGCTTCAATAAATACTTTCGAACAAAAATGTATTGTCAAGACATAAAAGCTTGGACTCATGCTTCAAAATGGGAAATTTTTGTGAAAAACGTGGTTTTTTCTCATTTTTTACTATTTTTGGAAATTTACATTATGCACATTTTTGGAAAAATGCAGATTGGTTTGAAATTTTGAGCCATAGTTTTGTGTAACCTATTTTTCCAGGTACATATGGGCTTGCAAAGTGCAAATTATTTATTTCCGAGGCTTAATTAGGGCACGTTTGAGAAGAGTACAAGTGAGGAGACCAGTACTCAGGTTCTGTCTCGGTTCTATCTACACACTACACACGTTCAATTTGAAATTGATATGGTCTTTCCCAACCGTCCTTCCCTAACTACCAACCAAATTTGAGCAAGTTTAGACAGTTAGGAAGTGAGAATATCATGCTTGCTGGTACTGGCATTTAGAATGCTCTGACCAAACTCAGCCAGGGAAACTAATGAGGAGGCTATCTACAGTTTGGGCTGGTTACAAGGATTTCAGATTCAGTACAGTTCAATACAGTTCAGTAGCTACTGATGAAATTCCACTATTCAAATTAATTTGATGTTATAAAACTGTTGTTCTTCCACAACTTTCCACATTTGTGCGAGATCAGACCACTGGAATGCGATAACATGCATTTCACGTTCACCCATGTTCAGAGCCAAATTTTGACTTTTGACCAATGAAACACATAGAGAATTATCGTCGGCCTAAACCCTAATGTTCCCTGCCAAATTCCATCAAATTTCGGATGAAAACTGTAAAAATTTAACTCGTAATAAGGATTCGCAGATACATACAGGCCTGTACACACACATACAGACATACGCGAAACGAAAGTTGTTGAGGATGGTAAAATCGAAGGAGGCAAGGTACAATTTTGATTTTGAATAAAAAAAGCGTCCACTTATTACACAGAGATTAATTATTTTTAATTAAAATAACCATTCTACTTAAATCACTGATCTACGAATATTACAATTAGTCAAAGGTAAAAAATTTAAACTCATCGCCCTGGGCTTCCTATATTAAATAAATTCTAGATACCATTAAAACAGCCCTATTTATATCTCAGAACAATGGAAAAATTAGAAACATAATCAGCCACAAGGCTCCTTCAGCTTTTCACAGTGTTTTTACTTAGTAATTGACTTCTAGATGTCTGTCCCAAAGACCCCTTCAACTCCGTAAACAGCAACCTTTTCTTGGTCAATTACAAAGGCTTATTGTTGAAAATTACAAGCAAAAATAAGCGTATTACTTGGCTAACTCACTCTCACGTAATAATTCAGGATTTTTTTTAAAGCATAGCGATTTGTCATGCTGTCACACTTGAGAATATAAGTACTGCAGCAGACGTTGAAAACTTGCTGAACTCTCTCTCATACGGTTGAAGCTCATCTATCAAACCTGGAAGCAATCGCGTCATATGGGACAGGGAGATCGCGTTACCTAATTGCACATTCGTCAGGGAAGAGGCGTGCGATTGACAATATCGGCAAAATCCGTAGCCGCCGGGAAAAGGGGCATAAACCGCGCTCCGTGTCCGCCCGTTCATTTCCATACATCCGCCGCAGTCCTCCGATCGTCATTTGCCGGCGTTTTCCACGTAGTCCATCCTTCATTCGGTTGTCAAAACAAGGGATCGTCCATAACCGGAGCCCACCTTTCCTGGGGCCGGAGGGCGGAATTTCATCACTTTTCCCGGGAACCCCCATAACAATCAGCGGGGCGGACGAATCAGGCCGTTCATCTGTAGGGAGACGGCAATCTGTCAACACGAAGGGGATCGAGACAATAAAATGCTTCGCGGGGATGGGGATAGGACTTTCACGCGACTAGTTTCAAATCGGCGAAACACTCCTTGTTCAGTGGGTGCATGAATTGTCGATGAAAACCAACTCCACAGACAATAGCTTGTTTGGAGAAGAATTAGCTGGCCATAGGTGGTGAGATATCATTGACAGATCTGAGCCATCGCTGATCAGATTACCTACAAAAGTTGATATTTGATGACCGGTCCAATAAATTCATCACAATGTCATTGGTTCTGCTGAGTCTCTAAAGTAAAAATCGACTCTGCACCACTTTCTCAGGTTCTAGAGGTCCGACCTTCACTCAAATTTGGATGGTTATTGAAGAAAGCCAGTTTGAGCATCTCATTCCAATTTCAACTCGATGGTAAGTATTATTATTCTAGTAATTGAAGAGTCGCAATAGAACTGCATTACATGTTAAATCACCTGTTGAAGCTGTTGATGTCTCCCGGCATATTTGCCCCATGAATCGTTGTAACAAGGTCATATTCCAAGTCTTTAAGTATATTTAAAACCATTTCAATTATCATTTATTCGTATTAACTACAAGAGGAACTTATATGCCACACCCAACTCGGCAGATGTTACTGTCTTACACCCTGTGCAATTTAATATCATTGAGTTGCGACTTTAATTCCAAATTACCACTCATTGAATTCCAAAATCACCAGATAAGTTTTTCCCTAAAGGCGCTATAAGAAATGCCTCATGATCGTACGATTCCATGTATATAATTAACTAAATTCGTTAACCAACATCATCTCTGTCACCTAAGTGCTGAAAATGTCAACAAAATATAACAAACTCTTAATAAGATCATATAAAAAAATTCAGCCATACGATCGTTCTACATAACTGGAAAGTTTCACAACACAAAAATAAGAACTCGTTGAGCTCGTTGTTATAGGGGGTCTCGATAGCAAACCTTTTTATTAAATCGGCTCTAAATAGTTAAATTGGTCAATAGAATTAGATTTTTGAGTGTTTTTCAATGGTTAGGGAGCGGATCAGGTTTTTCAAGAATACGCATTTCAGACACGAGATGTATCAGGGAATCATCGCAAAATTCCCTATAAATACGGAGTGACGTGATAACCCCCTCACCGAGCGAGCATACAGACAGAGTTGCGCCCCGAGCAAAGAGCTAGAGAGCGATGCTAATAAGAACCCGATCCCAACTCTGCATCCTTCAACCGAAAACGGTCAATTCCCCTCGACCGCGAGGCCGATCACGCGCCCAAATTATGACTCACTTCTTTCCGACAGCAGTTTCCGATAAAGATCTCGGAGCCGTAACAATTTTGTGAGGCAATCGTTTGTTTCCTGGATTCGGCAGCGGCTTTGAAGTTCCGCGAAATATGAGAACGAGCTAAACCTCTCCGCCGGTGTCAGTTCTTGGAAAATATTTTATGAAAGTTAATCTTTTGATATTTCGATGTTAATTAGGAAAAAACCATGATACGATCTATAAAATGACCCAGTCCTTGACCAAGGGAAAATGTGATTTCTATTTGGAACGATGCAGACTATTACTCCCTCAAACCGAATATATCAAAGCGTTCGTTCCGTGCCTGGAGATGGGATTTAAAAAAAGAATTAATGCATTTTTGATCGACTAATGAAGCACAGCTAGGCTAGTTGAGGCTCAAATTCTAGAATTCGTGAATTAGTAGTCCTTGAGATTAAATTCGTTCCTAATCGATCTAACGAGCATTGCATTCTTTTTATGACACTTAGAGTTGATAAGACAAAATGTGGAGAACTGACTACGTCTAATATACGTAGAGCAGCGATTATGTAGAAGGGTTATTCTAATACAGAGATATTCTGTGCAACAATTTCACCAGACAATTGTTGATTGACAATATCTTTACAAGAAAAGTGCTCGGATTTCAAAATAATTCAATATACTTAATACGATATTTAGCGTATGAAGTGTCTTCATGACTGGGGCATTCTGGTTTTTCTTAATGTAATGGGGCCAAGGTTGTACGGCCAAAATGTACGTCAATGTGGGGATGTCGCAGTTGTTGAGATAACGAGCGTTTCAGACCCTAAGAGGGAGCGCGGCTCCCGAAGCTGTTACTTGAGAACGTGTCTTCTGATTACAGTGTTACTCTCAGCTCCACCTCCGCCTCCGCCGTTCGGACTTTATTATTATTTTGTGACTTTATTACTACTCGGTTATTATATGTAAAGACCCGCGGGAGGCCCCTCGCTCTCACCGGGTTCCCGCCTTAATTGTTACGTTCGTTCGCCCGTTCGGAGACTGGGAAGGCAACACCACGTTGATGCACCTACTACCACCTACATCGTGACCTAGGTCAAGTCTTCGCTCAAACTCTCTCTCACTCAACGTACGTGATGATATGATCAGTGATCACTAAGTAGTTTTGTTTCCTAGTAAACCTATAGTTAGCTGAAGCACTGTTTCTTAACATACCACAATCAACATTTCGACTTGAATTTTACGTTTGGTACCATTCTACCATATTTTGTTTTGCGCGTCCGTGTCTGAATATCATAGTATGATGCTTTGGGTAATCAAAAAAAGATTAAGATTACAAGCTTGGATTATTACATAAAGATCGGGGATCTTATGATACACACCCAGGCCGAAAAAACCATTACGATATACACCCGGGTGCGCGTTATTATTCACACCCACCATTATTGAATGTAAATGTGTTTATGTGCAAATTTATTTCTATTTCATTGAGACAATACCTACCACGCCTGTGCCAGATGAAATCTACACCCAACCAACACAGCCTCAGGCCAAACGAGAGTCACTGCATCCTTGCTACTGGCCACAGGTAGCGGTGAGCTCTATCGGCTTATCGGGTGTGTATGATAAAAGGTTCAACAGTCATAGGCCAACGAATAGGTGTGTATCATAACGCTACCCAGCGGTATTTCATTTCCGAGCGGCCAGTCGGGTGTGTATCTTAGGTCGCCCAACCTTGGATTATTACACAACAATAACACTACGAACTTGTGGGGAGATGGAATGGTGTAGTTGCCCCTTCCTAAGAGGTGGATGCATTGGTATGCTCCGCTACGCTCAGAGGATGACCCAGATGATTGCAGGCGTCTGATTCATCCCCCAAAGCGACGGATTCTAAAATCGGGAAGGGGCCAACTAACCATATCCATCACAAACTTGAGCCCATGGCAGTGGCGCACAGTGGGGTGGATTCCCGAAAACGTGAACTAAACTGTATTTTCTTATTTCCGAAATTGGAAATGCACATAGGTAATTCAATAAAATTACGTCGTAAAAAAAAGTTATAGATTTAGGTAATTCAACAAAATTTCGAAAAAAGTTTGTAAGGATTTTTTAAGCATGCAGGATGGTCTCATGAGCGAATTTTTCGAAATTATATTATTAAATTTATGTATATTGAGTTGAAATTTCAGGAAATTCGTGTAAAAAAAACTATGAATTGTATTGCCAAAAAAACTGGTTATAAATAATATTCTGCTATTCAAACAAAGATTCTGGATTTGTTCGTTTTTGTATTGTTGACGATTTTTAGTTTTAGTAAAATTTCATTTCAATTCTCAGCATAAGTAAATTATATTTAAATGACCTAGTTTATGGTTGATTAACTACTTTGCATAATTATAGAGAGCTCCGTTTTTGAGAAATTCGAGACCAGATAATCATAAAAACGATCGGACTCCGCACTTCCCTATCGGCGTTTACCCATAGTTTCATAATCACATCGGAACAACTCAAAACGTGTAAAAAGCATTGGTTTCGGAGGTTTTCTGACTTAGGAAACTGGGGTGTCATTTTCGGTAATTTTAGGCGAGGTGCAGGTGTTGGATGTGCAGAAGTTTACCCAAAGCAAATAATCGCAATTTCAAAGCCTAAAACTTACTCCGAAAATTCACAATGATATGAAGAATCAAGCAATATTATCAAAGTGTTAGAATGGAGCCCAGACGATATAATTCGATAAATTATAGTTACCCAATACTCATAAATAACTTTGAAAACACAGGAGCAGAAATCAGAACTGAAACCACTCTAAACTGAAATAGGACTTAGCAGTCAGCAAAAGAGTCATATCAAAAACGAAAGAAGTGCTACAGTGAGCACAGAAACAATTGTGCTCATCTCACTTGCTTTTCGAGCTCTCTGATTTGTCAATTTCACAGACACTGAAAATCATCTGAAACCCTACGTTCAGCAGACCTGTAACTCTGTGGACTTAGATCATGTGCTACTGATCGCTTCTGGTTGGTCAGGTGAATCCCTGAAAAAGACATTCCTGATTGAGCTGGGAGAGGAGTACGTTGCGCGTTGGATAAAATAGTGAAATCCAGTATTCGGTCACTAACCATGATATGTTTCAAATGAGGATGGAGGGATTTTGATTTGTTTGGTTTATTGGCTTGATGTTCCTAGAGGTAGGCATACCTGGCTCAATACTATTGTGCATGATTGAAATACTAATGTGGATTCGCAAGCCTGATATCAAGGGTGATCGCCAAAACTCCATATATTTTTAGTACAAAAAACGCCAAACCAAGAAGAAATATTAGATTCATTAGCATCACCGCTATATGTGTCAAAAACGGGAGCTGGAGTCATTACTTTTCCATGCGTAGATACTATTATTGTTACTTATACCACAAGGAACTTTGTGGCTGGGTGGTGTTTTGGTTTTACGTGGAGACCACTAGTTACCACTGCGCTAGTTTTATCATAGGTTCTAATCTATTAGCCCAACTAATCTGTGGGTTACTAAAAGGATTGATTTAGGATATTTTTTCAATTTTGGGCATGCGAGCCAGGCGAGTAGTAACACCAAACTAAAGGGAACACCGGCTTCCGTATAAACGGTGACCTCCGTATAGGAGCCCTATTCCTCAGTTCGACGATAGGAGCAAAGGAAAGGCGGTATCTATCTGCTTCACGAACTGTTACTTTATTCTGTTTTATTGGCTTGCGGTTTTCAAACGCATTCAAGGGGATTCGCGCTCACGAAATCCCTCGAAATCAATTGTTACATACGAAACTCTAAAAAAAATGAGATTTTGAGAGGAGACGAGTTCAATTTTTTTTTCACAAAGGATCATTATTGAAAATTCTTAATACCCCAAAATTACATTGCGGAGAATCCACGTACCAGGAAGACGTCGAAACAATGTGAAGAACTGGGGACCACCCGCGGTGGTCGTCGGCTAATCGGTCCAGTTGGTCTTTACGACTTCATACCCTCTCGTTGCGTCGAAATGCCCCTCCGTTGGTCACTGTAATTCTAATAAAATGGCAGCAGCCGTCTTCCCTAAAACGTAACATCGTTCACACTTGACGACCAACTCTAACCACAGACCTCCCTTCGACGGCTGCCTTGGTAATTGAAAGCCGATGATAAGACTGTAGGACCTGTAGCAGGGTTTCTACACAGAACGAAAACCAAAATGACAGCTTTATGCAGGGCAAGCAAGTTGTTTAATCCCCGTAAAAATTGGTTGGTTTACGTTTAAGAACCCAAGCAAACGTAGAATGGAGAATAGAGTCGTGTGCAATCAAACTCATTGGGAGCCATCTACAGCTTAATCCGGTGATTTTCAAAAGTGCGAGATGACTGAAATCCGTTACTTGAGGGTGGAACTCGGAATGTCGTTTCTACTTCCTCAGCAGAGTCTATTTTTAAAGGCAGGTAATGACCATTTTTACTTTCCTTGTCCATTTTGACTTTCTCATCAGAGTGGAAAGTTTTTAAATTTCCCCTCCAACTCCAATTTGAGATTTTACAATATAATGGGGACTTTACGCCAGGGCGAAAATATAATACTTCCTTATAAGGTAGCAGTGGGCACAGCAAAAGCACGCTCCTGTTCTTGAATTTTGGCTTTAACTCAAGGTATTGCAGGTCAAGGAATCTCGCCCCTGGCGAGGCGTTTTCATTTTCAAAAGCGAGGTCTGGGGACAGTTTTTACTTTAAAATCGCCACCAAAATTAGTATCAGAAGGAAAACTGAAATGAGTTTCTTGGTTAATAGGTATACGCTTTTAAAGTTTTTATTACACCAATTAATCTCAATTATCAATGTAATTCTGACTTATTTCACTACCATACTTTATTCAGGTCCTATCAATGTGTTGAAATCGTTTCGTCAATTTAGCCATCTCTTGAGACACGGAATGATAGGTACACTGATAGATATACAGGTTTGTATGTTATAGTCAATGTGTGAAATCGGCTAAAACGGCTAGTCAAGGTATGAAATGCTACCTATTTCACACAATGACTTGTCATTCTATATAATGACTGTGGCCTTTTAGGCAATGCGTAAAATATCTTGTCAGATCAGGCCAATTTTTATTACTTCCAACAACTCTTCATTTTTCCAAAAAGTTGATCATTAGATATAAACACGGTAATCTGAAGGTAATTGCAGTTTTTATTCTAATGTGGATGATTACCACAAAAAATCACTACCTAGATTGACTAAAGAGTAGATATCAAAACAATCAACTGGGAAAGTTTGGTTAGGAGGTTCACCGTTTATCAATATCATAAGTGGAATTTAAGGAACGGTAGAATCGTTGATTAATTTATTTCAATACTTTGCCCAAGACACCTTGGGCATTATACTTACTGCCTAACCATTATACCTAGTAAATGTGTGCAAGAAGTTAGACAAATTATGAAATTATACACATTGACTAAAACGACCTGTCACTATACAGAATGCCGAGTCATTATATATGATGCCTATGAATATACATTGACTATGACATATAATTATATACAAACAAACTTTGAGTTTTAAACATGTATAAAACCTACCTCCTATGTATAGGATCACACCATATGTGACACTACAACAACAGAGAGTGCACAGCCCTCGTTGGAAGCACCGCTCACTTGAGATGACATTCCCAGGTAGTTCGTAGATATTTTTTGGTTATTGTACACATTTGGCCTAGTAATGCTAATATAATACTCGGTTTCTTAATTTGTACCATTCAGCGTCGACCTTTGTAGATACTGGGTATTAGAAGTGAATAATTGTAAATATTTAATATAAAGCTTGTATGCCTCAAGTATTTGGTATTTGTCTGTTACAATGGGATATTTCGAACTCATTCCACTTCGAAATGCTTGATGGGGTTGTACAAATAAACGATTTGTACTGATTTGACTGAATGATTAACGTAAATGTGACCGAAGTAACTGACAAAGATGAGACCGTAGTCACTGGCAAAAATGTGACTAGTAAAAGTCGCTGTTACCGGGAGCTGAGTTTCGCTCGGGATGCAATAGATAGGCTCGCTAAACACCCTGTATGTGTACCTAATTACTAGTACGGCCGCCAGCACTTGTATACCACTTGAAAGTACAGTCATTACTCACATCCTTTTAATCACAACTGTCTACGCAAAAACTAAAGGAAAAAAAACGTCGCAAATGACTCAATTATGCACTGCAAAATTGTCCCTAGAACATAACGGTTCGCTGCGAACTATTTTTCGTTCCGTTTGATGGACTCGCGGGGACGACGCGGGGCGATATCGAGGTTTTCAACGGGAAAACGTGACTGCGAAGTGACTTTTTCCACCCTAATTAAGATAAGTCTTGAGTTTCTGGATGTTTCCGATCGCAATTACGAGCCGAAAGCGGTTTAGAGCCGATGGCTTACGGCGCCCTCATATGTGTCGCAGATAACAATGGATCGTTGCATGTCGGCCCGGGCCGCGGAAGGCCATTATTATACACATCGGCCCCATTAGCGGTCCGGGGGGAAATGAGTTTGGCGCGGAAATTCACAACTTGCGGCTCCGGGTGAGAAACCGACCTGTAAAAATCAGATGAAACGAATCGACCCGTAACGCGGCTCAGACTGTAGTGCTCCGTTGGACAACTAAATTATCTATAAAGTTGGGTGGCATATAGATTCCTCTGTATGTAACATGGATGTATAAATCGTTGAAATATTGAAAACAATCCTGAAAAATGCAGAATAAATGTCTGTTAGATGCGTTCCGGAAACATGAACGCTTTATGGGACAAATGACTGATCTCGTAGGCAGAGGTCCCCCCCCCCCCCCCCAAGGTTTCATGACAAAAATTAAAAAATACTCGTAAGCACCCCTATGTTATCTAAAACTAATCACGGACACTATTCGAGCTCTGTCATTGTCATTTATACATTTTCAGATAGATAAACAAACCATATTTAAATGAATTACTAGGTCCATTATTATTTACGTTCTATCTAGTGATGTAATATATTTTTGAATGTCGTAATGTTAAACACTGTTAAACCCCCCCAAACATTTTTTTGGAACCCCCCTGCGGGCAACCCTGTTAACGCAGCAAATCATTTCAAATGGTTCATTATTTTTGAGCCCCTCTATACTTTTTTGTCTAGTAAGTTGCCCAAACGAATTTTTCGCTATTTTCTTTCACATCTTCAACCTTAAAATGTGATTTTTCAAGTCAGATGAGCTCGGCCAGGACTGGGAGCTATCTCAATCGATGTGATTTCCAAGATCACTGGAAAATAATACCCTACTAGCCTAAGTCAATACAACATCGAAAAACCACGTTGTTAGTTCATACCATCTCACTAGAAGGTATGACCAAGTAGTACCCAAGTGGAGTCCTTATGCGAAGGAACGGATTTTTACACCAATTCTAAGGCCTTTCACGACCCATTCGACCTACGGACATAGTAGATTTTAGACCACACTCTTCGAAACGTAAGGTGATAAAGTTTGAGAGAGGGAGAGGAAGGGGCTGTAGAAAATTTTTGCTTTACAATTACAAAGGCTTATTTTTTAAAATAATAACGAATAGTTGCATTGCCTCAAAACTTGGGCTCTTGGCTGTTTTGAAGGTAACAAACAAGAATTTGACCTCATAACCTTCAAAAAATGACTCCTTAAGATGATGATAGGTAATATCTATGCCACGAAGGAAAATAGCGGATATAATACGTGTAGTATCATATTGAGTCCCGAGAGTGGCAATTAGATAATTGAGTTCCACAATCTTTTTCCTCACCTAAAAAAAAATCACTCTATTCAAACTGGGTACCTAAACAGAGTCACCTCCTAGTCGGCTTTAATTTTTCTTGAAAAGGAAGAAATAGCCTTAATCTACCAGGCTGTCTATGTGTATTTAGAGTATCGAACGGATTTCTGCCTGATAAGTTGTGGAGTTGGGAGGCATGTATAGGGAGTTGGATAGGGGCCTTTAATTCCCATTCCAGTGTTTGATTGATCTCCAATTTCCACGTTTCTGTTTAATCAAGGCAAGATACGATGATGAACCTCGAATACTGTTTGGACTGTAACCCGTTCTGTTCCTATTAGCCACTACAACTAACTATTAATCGTAATAGATGGTAGTTTGAGGAGAACCGAGGAAGCGACATGTTGGAGTTCTGCGGTAGGTTTGTATCTGTGGATATCCAGTGCTGTACTCGTAGCTGTGGGAGCGACAGCGATGGGAGGTCGAGGGGGCAGGTCACGAGTCTGATCCGGGGTACGTGCCCCAGAGTCTCGTTGTTACCGAGAGGCTCTGCCCGCCCTTTACACGTCGGCGTTGCTTCCATTGCACGAGGATGGAATCACCGAATCGGATGAGGTCTTTAATTTGAGTTTCGAAAGATGTGATTGTGTAGGCAACCCCCAAACAACTTGAAATTAGGTACACAGTAGCCATTTATGCTGAAAAATGTACTTAAATTTCATTAAAATGAGTTTAAGGGGAAGGTGTCACCCTAAATGACCAAGTGAAACCAATTTTCTGGTGGTATTTAACAATTTTCCAAAAATAAAACTGAAATAAAAACGACATTAACTGGTGAAAGAAAATCAAAGTATCTCTTCTATTTCCAAAGTTATGAGCATTCGAAATCGACCCGGCTCCACTAGTCCGTCCCACACCAAGATAGTGACAGAACAGAAAAACGCTGCCAATTATTTCAAAAAGGTTTATTGTTTTTGGCCCAACACATAAACCACCCAAAATTCTGATCAAATTCTGACCTAATGATATATTAGGTCCTTATATGTAATTTCATTGTTTCATCTTTCTGACTACTTCTTCCTACGTTTTCCTTTGTCCAAACCTAACAATAGCCTCAGTGTTTCTGGATTTATCTATGTGAAAGTGGTATAAAGTACAGTTTGGAAACAAACTCCACAATCGCACTATTTATAAGCTCCTGTTACGCACAGAGAAGGCTGTTTAACTTTGAGTTCAACCTTCCACACGGAAAGCCCCATATATCTGTAATTCGGTTCCGCCCCTCTCTTAAACGGCCGATAACTAGCGCTCGTTATTCCGACTTAACTCTTCATCGCGCTCTCCTCGTATTCGGCGAATAAATCGATCTGGCTCGACGAATGTTGAAGATGAGCTTTCGAGACTTCACGAAGACAACTCGGAGAATTGTATCAAAACGCGATGGGCCTCCAGAGTTCCCACGTAGAGCCTCCCCCGACCATCGCCTACCCGCTTCCCCTCCTCTCTTCCCCCACCACCTCGGGACCCCGCCACATAACCAACAATTATCTTACCCAACCCTACAATTAGGCACCGTAAATCCTCAACCCCAGACTCTCCCGATGTCGGCCTTTTTTTATCCTCTTTATTTCTTTACTTGGGCCTTTTCTAACTTTTTTTTTCTTTTAATTTTTATTATTTTTTAACGCAACTCCGTCGATTTTTTTCTCTCTATTACAGTACATACGTGAACGGCACAGCAATGTATCACTATCGTTAGATAAGTATCGCGACTACTTTTTATTAATAACTAAATCACGATTCGATTTATAATCCCACCTCCCTCTATCCCGATCCTATAAGAACAGATTCTCATAAGCTACAAAGTTGAACTTAACTTTGATTAAGAGTTATAAACTGCGATCTACTGACCTTCTATATAAAAGTCAACCATCCCATTTCCTCATCACCCCTTGTTTCTGAGAATACTTCACTCTCTAATGCTTATACATAATACATTCATACTTGTATATAACCAATCATAACAATTGCAGATCAGTTTTCTGCTAGGAGAATCGGAAGTGACGCCAACACGCTCTAATTTTATATTTTGAAAACAAATAGTTTAGTTGGTAGAGTAGATCACTGTTTTTACGAGTAAACCACCCAACCACCCTCATGTATAACACACAACATACCCATTAAAGAGCAGGTATCTAGCTTAGTTAGTAATGATGTCGCAAACCTGATGTGATAGCAGATCTTACAACCAAATTGAGCTTTGTTTAGTAGATCACTGTTTTCACGTGTACACCACCTCTCACCCTTGAGTATGACACTCAATACACCTATTAGAAAGCAGACATCTGGCATGATGATGAGTTGATAAAGTTGACAACTGTTTTTGCGTCCACATCACCTCCCAACCTTGGGTGTGACATATACCCAATATACCTATTGCAGATCAAATATGACTAATGACGTTGCCAACTTGCTGTTATAGCAGATATTACAACCAAACAATGTAATTGGTAAAGTAGATCACTCTCTGCATGACTAAGGGGTGTTTGAATCTGCTTAAGTTGACAATGTTGAAGGTACAAATGACAATGTCCTTACTTTTCATCGAAACTAGGCAATCATTTACAGGATGTTTAAGTTGTGTTGGAACAAATCTATTCTCTGTCCACAAGCTTCATATTAAAACGTTGCGAATTGTCACACAAAAGATGCAAAGAGATTGATCAAGTAGCTTGGAAGAAAAGCTCTGGACAGAGCTTGCGTAGCGTAGGGTAGAACACCGAACTTCCAGCTCATATAAAGGACTGAACGGCTGAAAAATGAAAGTCATCAGCAATTCACGAAAACTGTTAATTCGTCCTTGTATAACATCAATTCAACACATGCTAAGCGAATTCTGTCCAAAGAAATCATATGCGAGGTTTATATTCAAGTAGGGCTGGCAATGCATTTGGAAAAGTACCCTTCTCTCGTTGAGGGGACCCCTTAAGCTCTCGATAATGAATCGACGTCCCGGAAAGTGAGTCCAGGAGAAATGTAATCTTCAGTTGCTTACTGTAATCAGGCCTGCAATACAATGATCAGCTTTATTAATTAATTACTCTAATTTTTAGTTGTTTTTATATGATATACCGATGATTTGAGATTGCTGTAGTTTTTATCCACAAATGTAACGATTTCATTGAATTGAGCTAATCCAGGTCCACATCGTTCTTCGTTACACTTCTGGTGAGCCGATCGTGAAAGAAAAATTTGCCCTTCCAAGAGAAACTCGCCATATACGTTTACCTACCACAAAAACGCGGTTTTTACGACCAGCCCTTGAAGCAGACAAATCATTCTTCATTCTAAAGCCTTTGGACAATTTCTTTGAATCTTCATTTTTACTTTTGAACGCTTTTATCGGAACCAAAACCATTCAGAACATGGCCGTCAAGTAGTTTGATGTGAATTAACAAGTCAAAACACGGTATCGTCAAACGCACGACTCTTGAGGTGTCACATTAGCGCGACTCTAAGATTACTGCAGGGGTCCTCAGACTGCCAAGAAGTTGAGTCACATTATCTTGAGACCGTAATACGACCGACTGAGACTGAGTAAGCCATAACCTTCGAGTCCAGGTATTTTGGTGGTCTACCCTACTGTGTTGCGGACGGAGGGAGTTTTGTATTCGATTTTCAGACTGTTCCTGAAACATGGAACATCAAATCATTTTTCTTATTATAAAGGCTCATAATTGAGAACTATATACCAAAATCTAACCCGTGACGGGAGGACGATACTCATATTCGAAAAAGAAATCACCAGCTCACCCAACTCACCGAGCAAAAGTTCGGCAATATTCGTTGACGGCCATGAAAATATATCCCCCAAGTCATTGGGAACCGTTGCTAGTGAAAACGTCAAGCTCTACCTAGTCGAAATCGAACAATGGGCAAATAAAATTAATTCCCTAATAAATCACTCACAACCCCGTTCACTGGCTTAAGATCAGCTTCCAAACAAGCCCCATAATGATCGACACCCAACAAATTCCTCAGGCTGAAGCGGTAAGTTGCTTGGAAGTTCTTTTCAGCGTTCTTATAGAGCGAAGACTAACCATGCTGTAGAAGATCCTGCTTCTATCTGATGAAACCGTTGATTGGCAGTAAATCATCCCTCATCCTGAATTAAAAAAGATAACAGTACCTTCAATAATCCGTTCATTATGGCGTTCCGGCTGCTCAATACGGGGACCAGCAGGCCAAGCCACTAATGCCCACATATGTTAGGAACTCACATATACACGAAAATCTCGACATCCCAACCTGGGTCTTAACGAGACTACAGTGATAATGTAAGCAATAACTGTTCCTAATTTCGTTCTGCTCTCGTTTTTGTTCGACTACTGCTTGTTTTAATTTACTACTTCTCTTACTTTACTCTTGTTTTCTGTTTTTTGTTGATAGTGTTGTTCAAGATCGTAGTTCGTTGTTAATGTTGTTGTTATCTACCGCCTAATCAAGGATGGGGAAGCGGGGCTTGGCGCAAGCCAAAATTTGATTATCGCAACAGACATCTTATGCTGTAAAGAATAAACTGCTTCCTGTACATCTCGTTCAAACTCTACATCAAATGCCAGAGCTCTGTGGCTCATTTTTTAACACGAATCAGCCAAAATATCCAATGACGCGAATTGCCCAATAGGTAAGAAAACACTATCAAAATATATAACTAACGAAAAACCATAACACGAAATAGCATAAATACCACAATGAACAGTAACGCAGCGAAACATAATTTCGGAAGGCAAATTAAGATGGCAACAAGAACCGGTATTAATCGTTGTTTAGGACGCCAACCTCCCTGATTTGGTCCTTTAGTTTTGATCGTGAATTTGGCGTGCTAGATCGTTGATTTATCTGAACCGGAGCTGAACTGAACATAGTTGATTAACTGCTGGTATCTCGGATTTATTGAATAAACGTTGATTAAAAACTTTTGAACAACCGGCCATAAGTTGAACCGTGGTTTTTTGAAGGGGACCATCTACATTCTAGCCAATATTAGAAGCATGTGGACAAGAACTGGTGCAGCAGACGTATCGCAAATGTCGTTTAAAATGTGCTTTTAATCAAAGCTGTTGGGCACAATGAATATCGGCCTATCTTGTTAATGTACGATTAGCAAGGAAGTGCTGTACATCAATACAATAATGTCCAATCGAGCATCCCTTTAAATTAGAGATAGATTTAATAACTAAGCCAGGGAATGTCGTTCGATTAGAGGCATGCGCATGATTAACCACAACACCTGTTCCGCACATTTGAAGGAATACACATATATCATTGTTTCATTTTACATTCAATAATTTCGACTCGTACTTTGTTCTACACGTCCACGATACCACTCAGGGGTAACTACAACTGATTAGGCAGAAGAGTTATTCTTCTTGAGCATGTGACTTGAACTCCCCTCTCTTTTTGCGGTTTCCAATATTCTTTTCTGATCTCATCAAATTCTCGAATCAGTTCCCCGCCATTTTCGATTGAGCAAGGTGGACCAATCGATTGAAGGTTTGCAGTCATCTTATAACTAGAGCCTATTCCGGTCCAAGGACCGTATAATGCTATTTTTACATAGCTTTGATGCACTTTGACATTGTTTTTATAGTTAGAAAGAGAGTCGGAGACTTTTCACATCTCGCACACCATGGTCTACAATCCAAGCACGGCCATGGTCTCACATTATATCATACAATGGTGGGTCACCTAACAGTTTAGTTGGTAAAGTAGATCACTGTTTCTAAGTGTACCCCACTCTACCATCATTATGTGTGGCGTAAAGCGTACTAATTACACAGATATCTGGCAGGGGAATGAGTATTGATGACGCTAACTCGCTCTGGTGAGGGATATTGGACCAAATCAGTTCGGTTGGTGACAGTTTTTTAACCTCACTATTATAAATTAGGTTGTAATACACTGCCCACCCAGCCTGGTCGACGTTTTGTACATGCGACTTCCTCCCAAGACGGCTGACAGTTGCCAGTAACAAGAACACGGTCCGCAGCTCTCTGAGGGGAACGAAAGGCGATCCAAGCGCCATAAGCCCCGCGGGGAGGGTTAGCGTAAATGGCGTCGTTAAGGCAAACGGCCCCGAAAGATTTCATCGTTTCCGTCGCTCTCCGACGTGATTGAGTCGGCTCCGACTGTCGACCCACACAACGAATATCCTTCTTCAAAAGCTCGACCGAAAATGGATTTCTTTTTCTTTTTTCTTTCTCAAAGAGAAAATAACCAGTGAGAATAGAGGATACGTTATGGAGCATTACAGTCCTCCTCGGAACAACGGAATTGAGCGGAGAATCCGAAGATGACTATCGCTGGCCGGGGCTCACCTTGAACTTGCCCGTCGCAAGAGATAAGGCGAAACAATGAAAGCTCATTTCATCAGGTTCCGTGAACCTGGGAGGGATTGCGTCAGCGTTCCCGTAATTTCCCGCCCATCCCGAAGACTTACCGGGTCGTCCTCGGGAGGGTTTTACCGAATCTTGTGACTCCGAATCCGAGAGTTGGTTCATCAAGGTTAGAAACTTTGGACGGGGTAGGAAAAACAATCACTGGATGAAAGCTAAGTTGAGTCGAGTGCTATACAGAAAGTGAAGAATGTGAGTTGTTTATCGATGCCAAACTAGGTACCTAATGAATCCAGCTCGAAACTTATGGATACCAAATATGATAGTTAGACACAAGAGGCAGAAACTCGGAATACATCTCCTGCAAGCAATCAGCCGTCCAGATAACGTAGCAGATAAATTAAAACGTCAAATAGAGTTTAACTGAGTATAGATAAACTCCTCTCTCATTTGTTTTTCTGGAGCAAATTTATCCAACGACATTTATGTCATTGTTAATCAGGCCCTTAGCCATGTCAATACTTGTTAGCTCGAAACTCACGGACACCAAATATGATAGTTAGGAAATATGATAGTTAAATTTGGAATAAGTACATTTATGATCGCAACCCACTTTGACAGAAAAACCCAAATGCAATTGCCAAACCCAATGTGAGGGAATCGAAAGCAATCGTATGAGATTTTACGTTTGCGCTTTAGGGGTTCACACAACCCCAGAAACCTGAATTTATCGGTTTTCTGTTCAACAACTATTTCCATCGCCGATGACTAAATCTCTGTCTGCCAATAATTTCTTATGAACCGTTGAAATTAATTTGAAGAATACAACTGGTTTTTTAACAGAATAAACAATCACCAGCTTAGTTTTTGGACCATCCGCTGGGAAGTACGAGACTCAGAAAAGTCAGGGACCATTACAATTAATTCTTTCTTTTTCTTGCACAATACGAACAATTGTTTGGGTGGATGAAAACAACTGTTATTCTAATAAGGACTCATAACCCCTTGAATTCCTGCATAGCTCCACGCCCGACTGTAGAAGTTAACCAACGACGATCAATCTGGTATAAATTCATTTTCCATGAGAAAGAAAATATTTGAAAACTTTCGATTTAAAAATCTTTGGATCCACTCCAGTAAGTTAATTTTTTTAACGAAAATTGGCTGACACAAATTTCTATCAAAATTACATTCTATCCATAAATATATATTAAAAGAGGTTTCCTAAAAAATCCTTGCTGCCGACCGCTAAATATCCTTTAACGACCTTATTATCCCCACTACCTAACAGCGTTACCAAATTAAAACGTGCGGTGTAACCAGCTACTAACCAGCTCCGTCCATCGCATGCGCTGTTTCTATTTTAATTAATAATGTGTCTTATATTAAAAAGGAAGAGGAAAAAACACAAGAAGTGGGGTATTAAGACATAAATTCCCGTCTCGAATAGGAAATCATATGCAGATTAATTAAAATTGGTTCCCCTGGTTTTAGCTGCTTCTCGTCCGTCAAGTACAAACAAAAGCCTTTTGCATTATTCATTTGCTTTCGTATGGACCTCGTTTTCAAACGGGCTTTCCACAGAAAAAAAAATATCCCTCTGGAGAACCCGCGTTGGAGTTGAAAGGATAATCGATTTTAATGATCGAGATGTTGATTCCATTCTTTCGGGGAGTGCAAGGGCCGGTTGAACCCCTAGGAGCAATCATCTCGAGGAGGTACCACCTTTTGAGTGACTTCCGTCCGACAGGTGGAACGTACTTTCCATGGCATTCTGGTGCAATAAGAAATCGAATGCCAGGTGAGTTCGGAATAAATTGATTGACCTAAAACGAGGAATACCACCACGTTCCGGAAAATAGGAGCTATATTTGAATATGGTTGTATTTCAAAAAACCGTTGCCCTTCATGTAGTACCGACTTAGAACGACTTGGAGGACTTGGAAAAATTGGAATTTTAATTGATAGTTTTACAAATATTTCTTTGGAAATTATCAGCTATTGGTGTGACATATCCTGACATGAACGAAAGAGTGAGACTATCCTGCGAACTGCAGTACAGTCGAAGGTTCATTCCCGTTCATCCGGGCCGTATTCAGGGACACCCTTATTATTTCTGATACCCCAGGCTTTCCCTGATAGCAGCAAATGCACTCCTCTGCACTCACTGATGTCCAAGTTTATGAAGTGAGCCCGACCACTTCTTCTCGAATTGGATCACAGCATACCATCATACACATTTCGTCTCATGTCATTGCTATCAGAAATTGCTCATCAATTTTACCTCCATGTCAACCAGACTAGTGGTGAAAAAGGTAGTTCACCTGATTGAGTTGGAGTGAGTTCTTTCTATCCTCGAAAGAAGTTGCTCATCAGGAGTAGTTCTCGCTCTCGCGCCTCCCCTCCAAGTCAGTAACCCCTCGCTGATTAATTCCTTGTATATCCGACTTGAATTCTGTTTTCTTGTGGTCTATCATAAGTATCAGGGTTGGTAATGGAAATTATGTTATTAGGGAAGTCAACCTGAGGTGTAAAAGTATAGAGCCACCCCTAAGTGCGCTGCCTCAATCACACGATTGGAGTGTGCACTTAACTTTTAAGAGTACCATTGAACTCAAACCCAAGAACCCTAACACTGAATTGATTGATAGAGGGTAAGCTCTATCTACTTACACGATCGTGAGTCTGCAATCCTGCTCAAGCTTTGTTAATGAATTTCGTTTTAACTAGCTAAAATGTTTGGAGCCACACCCGCTTTCAGACACTTCTTCTTAAATATTTTTCTGCAAAGCATTGTCAACGTAACTTACCCTCCGTAAACCGTTTTTTACAATATTAAACTGAGATTGCAGTCGCAATCAAACCTCGTGAAATGATCTCAGAGGGATGAAGAGGGGCCACAGTTTCTTCTGGAACAAGTGAGACGAGGATAATAGGGCAGTTATCGAGCCATTAGACGAGAGGAGGTGAGTTTTTTCCTTTATTTTCGGGACGGGAACCTGGTTTTTACTTTCCTTTTTGACTTTGAACTTGACGGTGAAGACCCTCTCCGAGCTATTAGAGGTGATTGCAGGCGGGGACGGTTATCTGGGGATTTGGAAAGATGTCCGTCGCCTCCAGGAAAATAATGGAGAGCGAGGACTTGTTTCACAATGTGCCCCTTGTGTTAGATAATTTCATCAAACTGTCAATCGTTGACGCTCTCCATCGATTTGCGTAGCGCGAAATGGGAACCTAAACAGAAATCAAGATATCATGACATTTGTCGACGTCGTATGACCAACAAAGTGATTCCCATTCAGGCCTGTATCACATGTTCCGACACCTCAAACCCTCATTTTTTCCCTGTAGAATTATCGGTTGGTTATTTGAACTATGCGCACGCTGTTGACCTACTCACAGCAAAACCGATGATCTCACTACGTTTAGCAATAGTGAAGACGAAGTCAGCAAAGATGATTATGATCAATGCTACAAGCTGATACATTCTGACATGGATATGCGCCCACGAATCCTTATACAATTGCGTATTCTCAACTATAAACCAGGGATTTTTGCAGAAAGCAAACCTCGATATGAATTTTAATAAGTATTCACCTGATAAGCTTATAGTCCGTGTCATACCAAAATTGATACTCTACTACCTTAGTGTACATGTAAGTGATCGACAATGATTGATGTTTGAAAAACATCCAGCAGCACAGCAACCCTTCGCGAGATTGTGACCTTTTCAGAAGTAATCTCAAGTCGTATTAGGGAAGAATCCACAACCAAAATAGGATGTTATGTAGGCCAATCTTCAGATTTTTGGTCATTTTTAACGTAGTTCAGTAGATGAAACGCTAGATCGTACAGAAATAAGGTAATTATGGAAATTGAAGGAAATTTTCTTTACATCGTACTTTTGCCAATACTATGCCTACTTTTTGAGTTATTAGCGAAAAACTGCAAAAACTCTAAAAAAGTAATCTTTACTCGCTCCTCAAGTTGCTCCCCTCTCTTCACATCATTTAAAATCTGTTTCCCTACATCAAAACGAAGCATCGAAAGAATGAAATAAAACGTTTGTGCTTGATATTTGTTTATGTCTAATTTACGCTGCACGCTTATACACAATCATATGGATATTCTATGCCAACGTAAACGTTCATAACCTTCACAACTTAGGGTGTAGACTGTAGGTATGCAGACATCAGACGATAATGAATAAAATTTATTCGAAATCCCTTCGGTTGATTTGGTGTTACCAACATAATTGGGTTCCTTGATGTCGCATGTTAACTTTGATCACCTTGTAAGCCGCTTAAGTGAACGGTGATCGTGCAATAAGTTTACGTGATACGTTTTTTTGAAAAAAGTTTACGCGTTAGGCTTCTATGTAGAATATGTAAACATGTACATTGGACTTCTCAAGATAGTTAGGGAGGGGGAATTGGTTTAAATTCGAGATTTGGCCTTGGGTTGTACTCAGCCTTGTATTTAGTAACTTTACAAATGTACGTGCCTTTCGTTCATTCATATAGCAGCAATTTTTGACCTAGAACTTTATACCAGTATATCGTTTAACGAAATTATCAACATTCGAAGACGTGTTTACAAAACGCGCTTAAAAAATGAACTAAAAAAAAGTGCAAGAGAATGCACAAACTGGCAAATTGGTGGGCCGCAAGCGGAGGCACGAGATTCTTGTTTGGCGAGTATGTTATTATTATTAAGCGGATCTCCCGATTAGCCCGAGACTATAACTTTCCAATTTCTCCTGGGTTGTATCCGATCCTCCACAGTATGAAGAAAATTCCGCATAATGCGTTACCGGTTAGTCCGTCTTTCCGATCAAGAGGAAATGGAAGATTAAAAAAAAGAAGAAGGTTCTAGTTATGCAGTCTGTTCCTACAAACGATTTCCCCCACAGTATCGTATAAAATGTATAATATTGTTTCTAAATTCGAGCACTTCGTGAGCATATCAAAAACTTATTCATCGAAACAACTCAATCTATTTAGCCTACGACCGTCTAAGTTTTGGTACTTAACGGATAACTAGGGACGACAAAATAGAGCGGATTGATGAACCCAACTGTTTTTTCAAGTAGGGCTTTTCCCTCCTATTTGAATGAGATTATAAAGGGTCGATTCATCTGTTCTTCAGAATGGTTTCAGGTCTTGTGGAATCGCTTTTGGTTCTGGAAAGATGTGTTGGATAAGTTAAATCATCACGACGTTTCTCAGACAAAAATGAGCCGCGTGACGAAAACGGTTCCTTTTTCACGACAATGAGAGCTGAAGTGATGTGAATAGTAAAATATCATTACTAAATAACTGTGGAAATAGTATGAATTGTTTTTGATGTTGAATAAAAAAGCGACTCGTGAGATAGGTGGTGCAGTCCCTGGCTTATGGGAAATATATCGGTGTGACTGGGAATGAAAAACGTTGCAAATTATTACACAAGAGCTTACCCTATTTAGATTGAACTATGCCTCGAAATGACGTGCAAATCCTTAAAACGGTTGTTTAGCCAAATTTCGTAAACTTTGGTCCTCTAGTGATGTAGAATTGACCATTTATGGGAGATTGACGAACGTATTGTACTACTGTCTTTTTTAGAATCTACAACCTGTAGTTGTTGGTCTACTTTTCAACATACATATATTTCTAAAATCAAATTGAAAGAGAAAAAAAAATTAAAAAACTCTGTTTTCTCACATAAGCCGTTTGCTGTCCGAAGCTTCGTTCCAATTGCAATAAGAATATTCTTATTCACACCTCAGTCTACTATCGAGTTTTTTATAATTTATTTATATATTTGGGAACAAGTGAACCGTTTTGGGTGTTTCAATTTAACCAGTTAAATTGTTAATTGCGACGTGCCGATGTACAGTATATTACACCATTGTAGTTATTCCTAAATCAGCTTATGTTTCATTTCAGTTGGATTTCTGCATGTACCAAGTTTATTTAGGAAGTGTTGTCTCTAGCTGCACAGTCCAGTTCCGGCTGGTGATCTACTTCAGGGGATTAACTAACACAGAAATAATAAACCTTTGTGTAATAATTTACAGCGTATTCTTGACCGATTACAAGGAGTCTTTACAGAAAATAAAATTAGCGAGCGAGTCTACTGAATTGAAGCTTGGAATGCAGATTTGTGGATACTACATTCTAGTATCCTACATGGTCAGCGGGCTGCCGCCAACCACTCGCCTCAGCCTTGTTCAATCATCGCGTCAAAGACATCCGTTCAGCAATGAGGAGCAAACGGTTAATTTTACAGCAATCCAAGTGGTCTAATTCCATTCACGGGGCTTATTTCTACTTGAATTACTACCCACTTACATAAAAAGGGTTAAAGATTTCGACATTTTAATCATTCAACCTTCAGCGTTGATTGATGATGAGCCCGAGATTACTGGCACATCCCGGACAGATGTTGGATTTTTAAGCCAAATTTCTGCTCTCGGATGGATTTTTCGTGAATTTTTAAAATCTACGTA
The DNA here is from genome assembly GCA_031894815.1 of Creontiades dilutus. Classification (NCBI taxonomy): domain Eukaryota; kingdom Metazoa; phylum Arthropoda; class Insecta; order Hemiptera; family Miridae; genus Creontiades; species Creontiades dilutus. Next base: position 3,438,413 of record JAVIWC010002084.1, read on the forward strand.
ATATGAAGATTTTATCTTCAATAGTGATCAGACAGAAAACTACCGTCTTTCATCTAAAGTTTTTGAGATATCCACTTTTCGATTGTTTAATCATTAAATATTATAACTTAGAGCAGGTTGAAAGAAGAAGAAGAAGATTACTGGCACAGCCCGGGTCAATGTTTGGTTTTTAAGCCAAATTCGTAGACTTCGATTCGTTCTAGTGTTTTTCAGGTCAATTATAGATCTTCACAATTGAAAATAATGAACCAAAAGTGGTCGAGGAAAACTGCTAAAATTCCATTTATTGTCTGTAGTTGATCCATTTACCCTAAAATTTAGGGTATAATATTTAATATTATACGATAATCTCGAAAAATTTGGTCATACAATACTGCTGCTGGACTGGAACTATTTTGCACCGAAATAAGGAGACATATAGTGACAAACTAATTTGTAAGATTAAAAATTTTCACACTGACAATTACGTTGGTTCATTATTCTATTGATACGTCATTTTCCTATTGATTAAGTTTCCATCCGTTTTTGTAGTTACCACAGAGATCGTGCAGTTCATTGAATTCCTTGGGTGACCTTCTTAAAAATCGGAAAGGGCGCGGCCTCGGCGGTACGGAATTCCTCTCAATATCCGTGAAACAGGTTCCTCGCTAGCTTCAACCTGGATAAAGGGGAAAAAATTGGCTCGAGCGAACCTAATCGAAAGCACATTAAAGTTGGCCCGATCAAATTATCGAGCGAGCTTCCCCGGCTCGCGCTGGTGTCTTGAAACTGGGGATCGGGAACCTCAGCACATCTGACCGACTGTGGTCACCAGACGCCGTTTAAACTGCTAATGAAGTAATCAGGAAGGAGGAGTTATAATTAATATTTCAGTCCGTTATTTTTATTGTTTTTACTTTTTAGTTTTTTATTTTAGTAATTTAGAGATGATTGTAATTAAGTTCGGAGGCGGAGATTGGGGACGACTCCGTGACTAGAATGCGGCAGGTGGATATCAGCGTTGGGCGGCTTTCAAATGGGCCAACGTTAATTGGAGGAAAAATTGAAGCTATTTGGTCTGTTGGTTTTGGGATTTAATACTTTCATTATAATATAAATTATTTATGGTAAATTTAAGACCCTCGTGTTCGATGTAGACTTAGCCCGACACGATTGGGATAAACAGAATGATCCAATTTTATAACACGTTTTTCATACTACATAAGATTTCTTAGAATGTAAACCCTACCTACCAACAACAATAAACCAGTCATGGTACCTGTTATGGTAATAAACCATGGTCATACAATTAAGTTTGTCGCGACGTGAACAGATTAACAGTAAACGGGTGTGTATAGTTGCTGGG